>CM063508.1:46154382-46249382 GCA_032207245.1 Pardosa pseudoannulata
ATTAATTTATCCATTCTTATTTTTTTTCCAAATTTATTTTCGTGTAAATAAAATATTAATATAACTTTATCCATTCATTTTTTTTTTCATTCATTCTTTTTATCTTTTTTGAAATATTTTTCCCAAATTTACCTTCATGAAAATAAATTATTAATATATCTTTATCCATTAATTTTCCCGTCTATTTCTTTTATGCTTTTAAATATTTTTCCCAAATTTATCTTCGTGTAAGTAAAATATTAATATCACCTTGTCCATTCCTTTTTTTCGTTCCTTCTTTTTACCTTTTTAAATATTTTCCCCAAATTTAGCTTCTTGTAAATAAAATATTATTATCACTTTATCCATTCATTTTATAGTCCATTCTTTTTATCTTTATAAATGTTTTTCCCAAATTTACCTTCGTGTAAAAAAAATATTAATATCACTTTATCCATTCATTATTTTTGTCCATTCTTTTTATCATTCTAAACATTTTTTCCAAATTTACCTTCGTGTAAATAAAATATTAATATCCCTTTTTCCATTTATTTTTTCATTCATTCTTTTTATCTTTATAATTTTTTTTCAAATTTACCTGCGTGTAAATTAAATATTACTACCAATTTATCCGTTTGTAGCTACATTTTAAAATTTTTTTTATTAGATTTTATTTTTTTTTTTGGTAGTGAATATGTAAAATCTCGGAAATATTAAATATTTCACAATCAAGCATCATGTGTATCAAAACAGTAGATCGTAGCACTTTAAATCAGTGGTTCTCAAAGGGGGCGATACCACCCAGGGGGCGGTGGGACTATGTTGGTCGTCATTGAACTTGTTTCGGGCGGTAGGGCGGCGATGTGAGTAGGTTTGGGCTTTCAGACTTAGTTTTAAAAATACTAAATAATTTTATTACATGAATTATCTAATTTACACGATTTTTACCAGCAATAAAACAAACTTACTCGGTGATACCAGAACCAGTTATTTCCACTCCCTATATTCTGCCTGAAATTGGGCCGACATTCAGAAAAATATATTTAATCAACAGCATTCGTTTGGTTTGGCTTTAAGTTACCTCTTTTTCAACACTTTTGCTCTATTGAGACCTAGACCTACTGCTTAAAGCCAATTACGAATGCTTACGGATATCCATGCTCCTGTGGCATTCGAACCCACGAATTGCGGATAGATACTCATAACCAAACCATTCGGCCATAGCATTTGTGTCTGAGCTTTACTTCAGCGTGTCTCAGAAAAAAAAATTGTAAAAAAAAAAAAAAAAATCTATTGAAGGAAGTTACTTAAACTTCTTAATTTGCCTCTTATAATTGAGTACTTCTCCTGCCCTAAAGGCCGAACGATGGCCGAATGGTAGAGCGCTGCTCTTCGGAACCGGAGTTCGCGGGTTCGAATCCCGCTGATGGCATGGATGTTTGTAGCCGTTCGGAATCGGCTTTAGGCTGTAGGTCTCGGTCTCATTAGCCCTCGTGTGCAAAACAGTAGACCGTAGCGCTCCAAACCAAACCTACCCTAAAGTTTAAATTACTGGATTTTTATGAAAAGGGGCTTACACATTTGGGCTATATCGGGTGGCTTTGAACACATTTCGGTCCCGTAGGAGGGCGGTAGCTTAGAAAAAGGTTGAGAATCCCTGCTTTCAATCAACCAACATTCAAATATTATTCAACATGCGTATATTTCATAAACTGTTTAGACCAGCATTAATTTTAGTTTTTCACTCATGAGCCTTTTTAATCTTTCATATTTTTTCTCGACTTCAGACATTAAAATAGAAAGGAAATAAATGTTTTATTGTAAGAAAATTGTCTTTATTAAACAATGTACAATAAAAGAATTGCATGAAAAGAAGTTGATTTACTTGTCTTGAATTTTCAAATATTTTATAAAGGAAATCATTTAGGAACTGATTTTTCTATACAAAAATAAAACTCTGTTTAGTGTGTGGCTAGTTTAATGCTAAGCATCTATAATACCGAACGATACTTAGTTAATAGATAATACACACACCTGGTACTGAATGACTGAAAAAATAGGATGATTAATATAATAATAATTATAATAATTAATAATTATTTAATAAATATAATTAATTTCTTATGGATTGCATTTAGTGTTTTTTATTTTTCATTATTATTTTTTTTTTACTTTTCGACATGATAAATAGCTTTATATATATAAAAAAAATACAAACCAGAATGGTAACACTAAAAATTATATATATAAAATACCAATGTTATTTTTATAAGCTGAAAGTTATTCTAAAATTCAACAGTTTCTACAAATTTTATATTTCATAGTAAATTGGTGGGCTATAATATAAAACTTCCTATTATAAATAAAATTAAATAATTCTTAAAAAGTTAGATTTTATAAAAATACATTTATATTTACATTTATAAATTGGTATAAATATATACATTTATATCTGGCTTATATAACCTACCAGATATATACATTTATATCTGGCAGGAGCAAGTAGCGAGGTTCCGGGAATTCTAGTGTTAAAAATATAGGTGAAACGTCAAAAATTATAATATTTAGCACACACACATACGTATATATATATTTATATATATAGCCGCATGATGTCAGAATGGTAGTGTGCTGCCTTTCGGAGCCGAAATTCTCGGGTTCGCATCTCTCTACTGGCATGGATGTTCGTAGTCTTTCGGAATCGACTTTAAGCAGTAGGTCCCGGTCTCATTAGATCTCGTGTGCAAAACAGTAGATTACATATACTTACACTTGTTTATACATATATATATATATATATATATATATATATATATATAAACAAGTATATGTGATCTGCCCAAGTTATTTTTCCCTACAAATCGAAAGATGGCAAATTTGGTAGAGTGCAATTCTTCGATACCGGAGTTCGGGGTTCAAATTCCACTTCTGGCATGGATGTTCGTAGTTGTTTTGAATCGGCTCTAAGCAGTAGGTCTCGGTCTCATTAGATCTCGTGTGCAAAACAGTAGACCGTAGTACTCCAAATCAAACCACACACACACACACACACACACACACACACATATATATATATATATATATATAATATAAAGGTATATGATATATATTATATATATATATATATATATATAATATATATATATATATATATATATATATATATATATATATATACATATATATATATATATATATATATATATATATATATATATATATATATATATATATATATATATATATATATATATATATATATATATATATATATATAAGTGTAATTATATGTACTCTGTTGCACAGGTTATTTTTCCCTACAAACCGAACGATAGGAAATTTGGTATAGTGCAAGTCTTCGGTGCTGGAGTTCGGGGGATCAAATTGCCCTACTGGCATGGATGTTCGTAGCTGTTCGGAATCGGTTTTATGCTGGAGGTCCTAGTCTCATTATCTCTCTTATAGCAAAAAAAAATAGACCATATCACCTTATACCTACCAACCTTAGATATTTGTTTAGTATTTCTATTTCACTGTGACTAATCTATGTGAACAGCAACAGGAGGAGATGTCTTAAATTTTTTACACTAAGGATAAGAGAAGGATAAAAAAATAAACAGAAAATAAATATCTGGTAATTCTGATTCAGACGAAACTTGCAATTTGAACCAGTTTCGCTCCTTTTGTGTATACCCCTACCGCCATCCCCGTTAAGTAAAATAAAGTCCTCTGTAACGATTTCCGATCCGCGGCAAGTTTTTCAATTTGTCACGGACAATTTTCATTCGGTTTCAAGAGGAAAACATGACTGGTTTGTTTACTGAACGTGACCGAGAAGGATTCGATCTTAAGACCCGAAGTATGGCTAAAAAAAGGGAAAAAAAAGAATATTATCTTAAGTGTCTGTAACGCTCCATTAAAGTGAATCGGTAAGAATTATTACTGGCTGTTAAGGCGACACTCTGAAAGGAAAAGAAGCATGCCCGTGTCACTACATAAATACGGCAAGGGATCTGACTGTCACATCGATGCTGCACGCACTTCAGCACTTGAATTATAGCGAGGTCATATCATTCGAGTTTGATATGAGATTCTTATACGTTAACGGAAAGGTGAAAGTGAAATATTTTGTTGCAAGAGTAGTGCAATATTTTAGGGCTATAGAGTACATTCAAATTAAATTCATTTTTTTGTAGCTTATTTACTTAAAAATGTATTAGGTCACTAGAAGTATATTTCGGTAAAAGTAGTTAATACTGAAAAGTAATAAAATAAATTATTTTTAGAATTACTAATTATTTATATCAAAAGTTATGATAAGGGATTTTACAGTCACATCAAGGTGGCAAGCACTTCACTTCTTGAATTACTACGAGGTCATATAATTTGAGACTGCTATGAGATTGTTACACATTAACGGAAAGGTGAAAGTGAAATATTTTGCTATAAGATTAGTGCAATATTTTAAGACTACAGTGGACATTCGAATTAAATTCATTTTTTGTAACTTATTTACTTAATGTCATAGGTATCTAGAAATATATTTCGTTAAAAGTGGAAAATACTGAAAAGTAATAAATTAATTGTTTTTAGATTTACTAATTATTTAAATCAAAAGTTATGATAAGGGATTTGACTGTCACATCGATGCTGCACGCACTTCAGCACTTGGATTATAGCGAGGTCATATCATTTGAGTTTGATATGAGATTTTTATACGTCAACGGAAAGGTGAAAGTGAAATATTTTGTTATGAGAGTAGTGCAATATTTTAGGGCTACAGTGGACATTCTAATTAAATTCATTTTTTTTTGTAACTTTCTAAATAAAAATGTAATAGGTCGCTAAAAATGGATAAATCGATAAAACTGCATAAAACTGAAAAGTAATAAGATAAATTCTGTTTAGAGTTACTAATTATTTAAATCAAAAGTTATGATAAGGGATTTTACCATCGCATCGAGGTTGGACTCACTTCAGTTCTTGAATTACTACGAGGTCATATAATTCGAGACTGCTATGAGATTGTTTTACATTAACGGAAAGGTGAAAAAGAAATATTTTGTTATAAGAGTAGTGAAATACTTTGTGACTACATTGGTCATTCTAATTAAATTAATTTTTTGTAACTTATTTACTTGAAAATGTAATAGGTCGCTAGAAATGGATAAATCGATAAAACTGGTTAAAACTAAAAAGTAATGTGATAAATTATGTTTAGAGTTACTAATTATTTATATCAAAAGTTATGATAAGGGATTTTACCATCACATCGATGCTGCACGGACTTCAGCACTTGAATTATAGCGAGGTCATATCATTCGAGTTTGATTTGAGATTCATATACGTTAACGGAAAGGTGAAAGTGAAATATTTTGTAATGAGAGTAGTGCAATATTTTAGGGCTACAGTGGACATTGGAATTAAATTCATTTTTTGTATCTTATTTACTTGAAAATGTAATAGGTCGCTAGAAACATATTTCGGTAAAACTGGTTAATACAGAAAAGTAATGAGATAAATTATATTTACTAATTATTTAAATCAAAAGTTATGCTAAGGAATTTGACTGTCACATCGATGCTGCACACACTTCAGTTCTTGAGAATTACTATGAGGTCATATAATTCGAGACTGCTGTGAGATGCTTATACATTAACGGAAAGGTGAAAGTGACATACGTTGTTTTAAGAGTAGTGAAATACTTTATGGCTACAGTGGGCATTCGAATTAAATTCATTTTTTGTAACTTATTTACTTACGCTATGAATTATTTAAATCAAAAGTTGTGATAAGGGATTTGACTGTCACATCGATTTTGCACGCTCTTCAGTACTTGAATTATAGCGAGGTTATATGATTCGAGTTTGACTTGAGATTCATATACGTTAACGGAAAGGTGAAAGTGAAATATTTTTTTATAAGAGTAGTGAATACTTTAGAACTACAGTGGGCATTCGAATTAAATTCATTTTTTGTAACTTACTTATTTAAAAATGTAATAGATCGCTAAAAATAGATTTCGATAAAAGTGATTAATACTGAAAAGTAAAATATTAATCATCAATTGTTTAAATCAAAAGTTATAATGAGGGTTGTGTCACATCAATGCTGCACACACTTCTGTTCTTGAAAATCTACGAGGTCATATCATTCGAGACTGATATGAGATTCTTATACATTAACGAAAAGGTGAAAGTGAAATGATATATTACAAGTGTATTGCAATACGTTAAGGTCACAGTGGTTTTTAAAATTAACATAATTTTTTGTAACGTATTTACTCAGAAATGTAATAGGTCGTTAGAAATACATTTCTGAAAAAGTGGTTAAAGTTGAAAAAGAAAATATTAACTATTTTTAGAATTATTAATTATTAAATGTTTAAATCAAAAGTAATAATAAGAGTTGTGATTGTATGTACGTATATCAGTTATTTAATTACTACGAGGTCATAAAATTTGTGATTGGTATAAAAGGCTTATACATTAACGGAAAGGTGAAATGGAAATATTTTATTACCAGAGTGCAATGCTTCAGTGCAACAATGGACTAACTTTATCCTGTAGCTTTTACTCAAAACTATAATAAGTTGTTAGAAATATAATTCTGTACAAGTGGTAAATACTGAAAAGTAAAAATAACCAACTTTTAGAGTTGTTAATTATTAATTAATTAAGTTAAAAAATTATGATAAGAGATGAAGTGTCACACGGATGCTGCAGGCGCACTCTCAGGTTTTTCTCATGTGATGTGCTCAACAAATTTAAGCTTAATCGTTTTACAAAGCTCAATATGTCATACTAAACTATAAGAAATAGAAAATCTGCCTAAAGCTCAAATCCCATTTCATTTGATAACTTTATTATTCGTTTTTACATTGAATTTATTTGGTTAAAATTTCCTAACAGCTTCATGAAATCTCGTGTACCAAAATAAGTATATATATATATATACATATATATATATATATATATATATATATATATATATATATATATATATATATATATGTGTGTGTGTGTGTGTGTGTGTGTGTGTGTAAAGAAAATTCTCAGGGGTTTTCAAAGCTTAAATCAGGGGCTAAAAATTCCCTCGTCATTTTGCATTCCCCTTTTTAACCCCTAACCTATATTCACCACTGGGGCTATAGTTTACGCCCTCAGAGAAGGGGCCTGACCAATTATAACTCTACATGGCCCTAGTGGACAATTTACGAAAATTCCAAATAAAAAGGAGATACACGTTGTCAGAGGCAGATTTTTTTCCCTACAGATATTGACCCAGGTGTTCAGGGTCTTGTACATACTAGCTGACTCTTCAGCACGTCCTGTCCCTATGATGAAGTGGGAACCCATCCTCCAACGTAATCCTAATATAGGTCTTTAGTTAAAACGGTATCAGTTTTATGGCCATGACTGCAACCCCCCATCGATAAGTCCGTCTCATTACATATGTATATGTGTGTGTATATATATATATATATATATATATATATATATATATATATATATTATATATTTTTTGTTTATATTTTTGTTTTTAAAAATTTTAATAATACAAATTTATTAAGCTTTCAATTTTTCTTAAATTGTTAACATAATGTACATATTAAAAATTATGTATGAATTTTAAATAAAGTATACTATAGCACAAATGTAACTGTTATAGTGCTACTACTTCAGAAATGTAATTTATATACTGTTGTGAAAGAATCTGCATCGCCAGAGTAAAATATTTTCTGATATCTTGCTCACAAGACTCTATCTAATTTATGCACTTTTATACAGAGGGTAAAAAAAATCGCTATAAAACTACTTTTGTAATTGATGATTATTTTTAATTAAAGCTATATAACTGAGAACTATAGGTGGCAAAAATATCAGTTGAAGTGGAATAAAGGCTTTTTTTAATTGCTCAAAAAACAAGTTATTTAAATAATAAGATATTAAAACCATAAAAGCTCTAGTAGAAGCATTTAAGTCAGGCAATGCACATTCAAAAAGTAGGAAACATATATGAGTATATTTTTAAAGTTCCTTAAAAAAAAATTAACAGTACTGACCTACAGATTTTAAATCTTGGACCTGGCCGCTTAAGATTTATAAATATTCTTTCAAAAGAAATTTTTATCTACTATACGAATTCATCTGTTCCTACCATGAGTAATTATCAAGTAAAGAGAGAAAATTAGGAACCAACTCTTATCTGAAATCCAAATATACAGTTCAACAGAGTTTTTAAATACTTCAGTGAGATGAATAGAATTTTTTCAGGAAATATTTCTATGTTCTTCTTGAATAAGCTCTAGAATAACGTATAATTTGCTGTTTTCCAATAGACCAACAGATACGTCAAACTCAGCCATTCATATATTCCAAACAGCTGCATTACTGAGCACTTCATAATCCTTCATTGTCATCAATAGCTGGGCAGGTACAGTCGAGACAAGGGTATTCAGTTTTGATTAAAGTTTATGGTCCTAAACAGGTGGATGGTTTGGCAAAGGAAACAAATTCTATTGGCCTAATTTACCTATACAGACTTGTAGACTTGTAGAACAGGTGGGTAAAAGTGAAAGGAACCTGTTCCATGTCATTGTAATACATCAGGAAATTTTGAAGCTGTACATTGTTATCGAATGTCCGTTTTCAATGAACTACAGTATTGATGAAATTCATTGTAAGGCTGTGTTAAACAGCTCTTTGGAGATAACCACAATAATCTAATAAAAACTGAACAATTGTTGTCTTTCAGGTTTATATATTTACACTTTCAACTTTCTTTGATACTAAACAGTCTCTTTTTGCTATCAGTTTTAAATTCAGAAATAGGTTTGTACTTAATACATTTAAAAGACATATCAGCAGAAATATACACAAATAAAGAAATCTGCAGATTAAATAAAATAATTTTTATTTTATAAATGGCAATTCTTTCCATTTATTCTCTTTCCTAAAAATTAAAGCTGGTACACAGGAAATTCAGGGAAAATGTTGTTATTACGTTGTAAAATTAAGAGAGAGATCAATTTTATTAAAATTACAAAGGTATTTAACCCTTTAAAACAAAGATTTTTTGGGTAAAATTAGTAATTGATAAAACGGTAAAAAATGAAGTTTCTTTACAGAAAAGGGATATATAAGCATAGTAAGTTAGTTTTTGTAATTTCAGTTGTTGTTGTATGTGGGGGGGGGGGTGACTAGGGAAGGGGAAAAGGGGTGAAATTTATAAAAAGTTGTTATACAAACGTGTAAACGATTTGATCACATGCTTATTTTGAATTTCACCCGTGTCAGGCACGGTCAAATGCATTGAGGGATTAATCTAGATAACACTGATAAATGTTCACACAAATGTCCGCAAGAGATATGATTATCTTGTGTTCCTGTTTAATGTCTTCAGTGGAATATGTAGTTCAGGCGATGCAACCTTAATAATGAGCAGAAATTTGAAAGAAAATAATGCCAATTTTAAATTTTCAAATCTGTCTTATCCTTAAAGCGCAATAAGCAGAAAATTGGCTTGGGACGTTATGCCATTTAGCTACAGGTTAGAATGAGATAAAAGTTATTCATTCTCTGCACGGCTGCAGTATCAAATCGCAACTTAACGACAGGCTACATATGAACGCATTAGGAGCAGATAATAGCAGATAACGTCCTTGAAAACAGATAAAGCAGAAATAGTTACATTGTATAGACACAAATCTCCTGCCAAAAATGAAAAGCTTTTTGATTGATATATAGGCGGCCTTAGACACCAGCTAACTGATTTGCATCCACCCACACTCGATGAGCCGAAAGCTTAGCAGACATAATCCCTCTCCAACCTATCACTCGCTCATTCCATCTGCTGCCATAATAAGATGTGACAATCACAATGAACGTTCGCTGCCACAGAACCATCAAAAGTGCTTTCAAAGCAAGGCAAGAATCTTTGCCCAAAGAGACATGCTTTCATAGAGCGTGGGCGCGTCTTATCATCGGACGCAAAAAGCTCCCGCTGCGTTTACGGTTGATTTTATGCATAGGATTCGTTTGGTGTAGATGCTGTATGGAGAATGCCGTAATATTTACTACAGGAAGTTGTCAAATCGGGGTCGATCGAAGAGATAGGGTTGTAGTTGCATTAGATGAAAGTGAATGCCGAGAGTTGAGAAATAAAAAAAAAAGTTTTGGGTGTATAATGCGATGATATATCGAGAGGTGCATGATTACGTCGAGTGGGCACGTGCGTAAAAAAATCATAATGAACCATTTGTATTTGAGGCAGAACTGGAGATAAAAGATTTGTTCAAGTTTGGGATAAGACTTAACCCGATCTCGGAAATCCTATTACTCATAATTAAGCTGTAGAGATTTGTTTTATTCAACAAGGGTGCATAGTTATTACACTCTTTTCCAGGGCTTCGAACCGTAATTTTTTTTGTTCCGGTTTTCGTTCCGGTTCAACTAAAAAATTAATATCGGTTCAGTTCCGGTTTTCGCTCCGCCAAAAATAACGGTTTTCGGTTCAGTTCCGGTTTTCGCTCCGCCAAAAATAACTGTTTTCGTTTCAGTTCCAAATGAATAATTTCATTTTATTTATATTCTTATTTGTACTAAAAATGTAATTCTATAAAAATTTAGAAGATTTTATTCTTTTTTTAATTGGTACACTATGTGAATTGATACAAACAGCAGGTACGATAAGAGCGGCGAGCATTGGCATTGTTATCCATTATCAAAATCGCATTTGACAACTAGGTTCATGATTACCCACATTCGTCGTTTGACTCTCACATCGTGCACTTGGCCTTGCAATAATTATGTAAAAAATATATTATTTATTTAACATATGAAAATTGCCTCTAATTATTAATATATCTTCTAACGTGGTTTCACTGAGATTACTTCTGTTGTCTCGGAGAATAAATTTCAAACCTGAAAACGCTCTTTCAACACTAACTTGTGTAGCTGGAGCTGCCAAAACCACCATTGCAATCTTATACAAGTGCGGATATGTAATTATAAAGTTGACGTTAAATTAGAAAATATTGATAAGTTGGTAACAGTAACAAAATGACTGAAAGATATATCGAACCGAAATAAACCGATATTTTTTTCGGTTCAGTTCCGGTTTTCGTTCCGACCAAAATAACGGTTTTTTTCCGGTTTTCGGTTTTCGGTTCAGGGTTCGAAGCCCTGCTTTTTTCAGTCTAAAAAACTCAAAGGCATGGGTTAAAAATATTAATCCTTTTCTAAAACGAATTCAGGCTTTTAAAAGAAAGCTGCATGTTTTTTAAGAAATCTATCTCATACATTCATTGTTAGTCTTAATAGTGTGAGAATTATCTAATCATTCCAAAGCATAAAAAATTTAGAAAATCATACTTTCTAATATAAGAAAAGGTAACAAATTAAGATCACGACAAATTTCTTATTATGTTTGAAATTAAATGCTAAGAAAATTAACTGAAATAAAAATGAAATAAAACAGGATTAGGCATTTGTAGTTTCCAATTTTTTGTCTTTTTTTCTTCCTTGGGGCCCTTAGAAATTCATAAAAGCATACCAGTCACTCCAAACTTTCGGGAGTAAGTCAAAATTCATATGTGTTTGTTTATATGTTTACATTTACTATTGTACTCATAGTAAGTAGAGTTTCTCGTTAATAATGCCAGACTTGTTGAAAACATTAAGTGACCATCCCTTAACTAATAACAGATTAAAATTTGTTAGAAGTGTGCTTTCCCATAATACACTTCTTGATTTTTCAAGCAATTTAAATTTAAAAATTTTTTTATTGCTTCGAAGAAAGGAAATAAGGAAGAAGTGTGTTTTAACAAGCAACCTATATACTTTTAACTATTTGTTTATGAACTACAAAAACTGTTCCACAAATGAAACTATGTTTAGCAGAGAAACATCAGCAAGAAATGAAATGAAAGTATGGCTCATAATTATAATTATAGCTGTACTATAATATTGTAATTTTATACAACCTGCTAATCACAGGAAAAGATATGAAAACAAATGTTTTAACTTCATTTAGTATAATAACTACGATGAATACTACAGTAAAAATAATTGTTAGTATTATGCATTCATCAATAATCATATTACAATACAATAACTGAGATGATTCAGTGTTTATCTAAACATACTTCAATATGACAATTGTTTATCATTTAGAATTTATTCAATTATATTTTTATAACAACTACTAGGATTCAATTTTAATTACTTTATCCATCTTTATTACTTTATTTATGATAATTAGTAGCATTCACTGCTTATCTTGCTTTGTCTATGAAAACTAAAAGAATATTCGTTAATTATCTTACTATATTCAGCTGACAACCCCTACAATTTAAACTGTCAGACTTCAATATTTTTTCCATTTTATACAAATATTAGTATTCATTATTAATTAGCATTTTGATACAATTTAGCACTTATTAATCAAAAAAGGGAATAATTTTAAATATGTTTCTGCCACCAACTGTTAATCTATAATCACCGATTTCATACACTTTTGCCACCTATAAGATACATCTTATTTTTATTTATAAAATATTTTATATTGGAATTTTCGCTTCAACAAAATAATTATTAACTCAACAAAAAACAAAACAACAAAAACTCAACAAAACTAAAATTTTACTTGCAACTACTGAGGGTAGTATCTATCCCCAATGAATTGGATTTAAATGGAAAACTGAAAATAGAAATAATGAAAAATTATTATATCTTGATTTCATATTAATTTGATGATACTTTAATATAAAATAATTTGTGAAGAGTTAAAGATTGAAAATAGTTAAAATAATAAAAAATTTGTTACAAAAAAAACAAATTTTTTGCTTTATTGTGGCATAAATTGTCATAAATCTTCCTTAAAATATATTTACACTGAAACCTCATTTATACGAAGACCAGGGGGGGGGGGGGGGTAAAGGATATTTCTTCGTATCAGTGAGTATTTCGTACATGTGAAGCGTAGCCTTTGTCTGTCTATGAATGCTTGAAGACACTACTATGTTGTGATTCTGGTTTTAATAAATAAACGTGGTTTAAAGGTAAAGATAAGATAACATTTTTATATTATTATATGAAAACTATTGCAGCAAATTTTTTTTTGTTTATCTGAAATACAGCAAGTTTTTGTATTCGTTAGAATTATATACATACAACCGACAATTTTGTCAGCCACTTTTAAACCAAAATAATATTTAATGTTAAGAAAAATAGCTTGCGAACTAAACACTAAGGAGTCCTCGTGAGGTTGACCACTTAACCGAGACAGCCCAAAGCCAAATAGTTCTCGAAAACGGAAAATTTGGACCGTAGGCCAAGACTCAAATCGTTGGGTTGTAGGATCGGGGAGTTTATTATTAATGTTTTTAGTTAAGAGCGATAAAAAAAATCTGAATTAAAAACTCTTTCCTTTTTAAAAAATACTACAAAAAAAAAGAAAGGAAGAAAGAACTATAGAAAATAATGTTAATAATAATAATAATAATGTGTTCATTATAATTATTAATATAATAATTGTAATGAACACAATACATGTCTGTTCGTTAAAATGTGTTAACCCTTTCGTGTAACTGAAGAATATTTAGTCCCAAAAATGAAGTAGACGATCAAACATTCCTTGACATAACACATAAGTCATAGGTTCCCAAAGGCCGGCGATATCACCACCCTGTAGGCATTAAAGCCATATGTGAGAGCGATATCAGATTCAGAGGCAAATGTGGGGGGGGGGGTTAAGGCCCATGTAGGGTGGCCAGTACATATAATGCCTAGTAAAACATACACCATGTTTATAAAAATCAACAATTAAATCGGATAATATCGGATATTTACCATAATAAATGCTATGTTCTTTTCAATTATACAGTTCTTGAATTCCATCACAAGCCGCCATTTGGCCGTCCTTTTACTAGAGTACAGAAATTTTAATAGCATTTCACTCATTGCACATAGTTGTCATACACTATGCAAGTGATATTTGCAATATTTTATCGAATTTTTATTGCTTAGGTTTTATGGGATTTCTGCTGGGGAGCGAAAACTTCTTCGTGTAAGAGTATTTCGTATAAATGAGTTTCATATAAATGAATTTCCACACTAAGTATATATTAAGTTTATAAATGATTTTTATATTCCCTTTCATGTATTATGCAAGTGATATTTGCAATATTTTATGGAATGGTTTATTACTTAGGCCTGATGAGAGTTCTGCAGGGAAGCGAAAACTTCTTCGTATAACTGAATATTTCGTATAAGATTTATTTTTATATATTGAGTTTTTACACCAAGTATATACGAAATTAATAAAAGTTATTTAAATTCCTATTTATATTCTATGCAAGGGATATTTGCAACAAAACTTTTTGTTGACAATTTTTTGCTGTGTTCAATAATTTAATTGAGGAAAACATTTTGCTTAAAAAATGTTTTATAAGTGAAAATGTTTTCCTAATCACATTTCGCAATTTTTTATTAATAAACCATCTGTGGTTTTAAATAATATAACATGCGTAACTATTTTTCAAATTTCATAGTTTTTTGTGTATTGTTTAACTATGTGAATAATTTATACTTCATGGTGGTTTCGTTTATAATTCAAGGTTTTCTAGAGACTATAGCTGGCCCTTTCTAAGGCAACCTTCAAAATCTGAGGAAAAATTTAAACGGGCATATTTTGATTGTCAGAATAAAAGGGGTGGAGTGAGGAGAAATCAAGATTAATGGAATGATTCAAATTTCATAGCAACTCATTAACGTCATATTTCACTGTTGCGGTTATTTATCAAGTTTTCGCGATTCTAACCGTTTACTAGTTTAGAAGGCAGTGTGATAAATAACGCGGTTGTTCCGGCTTTAAGACAAAAGCGTCTATAACTTACAAGAAGATTTACTCTGCGATGCGGTAAGGAGGGTTTAGCATTATTATTATCGGCCGAGACTATGAGAGAAGGAATATTAATTCTACCCCATTAACATATTGCCTCCCAGTATGGTCGTAAATCTAATTTGTATAAAACTGAAGTCTACAATTACGAGACATGATAAATAGATCTTAAACCACCTTAAGACCACCAGTTTATATCATAGCATTGAAATTTAACTATCGAACTTTTTGTTTCTAGAGATAAAATCATAAAAACATGTGATATGTAGTTTTCCGTAATGATTTGGGATTTATTTTATATTAAAATTAAATTCATAAGGATATATATAATATAAAGGTAACAATGCCTTTTATTAGCACGTTCCAGAATAAAAATTATTGAGCTGCAACAATTCTGCAGCTCCGGAGAAAGATGTAAAATACAGCCCGCTTCAATTTTTTTCGATATGAATGTATGGACATAAAAAGATTTTTATTTTACTCATGTCAAATATTTTACAATATTATCAATTATCTGATTACTTATATTTATTATCAAAAATTTCCCAACTGAAATACTCAATTTAGCAAGAACTTGCCACCTTAACGTAGCACAAATAGAAAAAATAAAACAATAGAATCGCCTTTTTTCTTCTCATAATAGGCCAGATAAAATGTTGCCAAAACTAGAATACCTACCTATATTTCTTTATAAACTTGTTACAACAAATCACTACGCAGTGAAATCATTTTTTTTAAATAGATATACTTCTGTCTTACGCATTTTACTTGCACTAGTTGGTGTTGCAATTAAATCCAATAAAATAAAAATAATTAATAATGTTCCAGGTTACATTTTTAATAAAGTATTTCTTTATAAACTTGTTACAACAAATCACTACGCAGCGAAATCGTTCTTTAAAAAATATGTATACGTCTGTCTTACGCATTTTACTTCCACTAGTTTTTGGTACAATTAAATCTATTAAAAATAATAATTAATAGTGTTCCAGGTTACATTTTTAATAAAATATTTCTTTATAAATTGTTACAACAAATCACTACGCAGTGAAATCGTTCTTTAAAAAATATATATATTCCTGTCTTACGCATTTCACTTGCACTAGTTGGTGTTACAATTCAATCTGATAAAAATAATAATAATCAATAATGTTCCAGGTTACATTTTTAATAAAATATTTCTTTATAAATTGTTACAATAAATCACTACGCAGCGAAATCGTTCTTTAAAAAAATATATACTCCTGTCTTACGCATTTCACTTGCACTAGTTGGTGTTGCAATTAAATCTAATAAAAATAATAATAATTAATAATGTTCCAGGTTACATTTTTAATAAAATATTTCTTTATAAATTGTTACAACAAATCACTGAGTAGCTAAATCGTTCTTTAAAAAATATATATACGCCAGTTTTACGCATTTTACTTGCCCTAGTTGGAGTTGCAATTAAATCTAATAAAAATAATAATAATGTTCCAGATTACATTTTTAATAAAATATTTCTTTATAAATTTGTTACTACAAATCACTACGCAGTGAAATCATTCTTTAAAAAATATATATACGCCTATCTTACGCATTTTATTTGAACTAGTTGGTGTTGCAATTAAATCTGATAAAAATATTAATAATTAATAATGTACCAGGTTGCATTTATAATAAAATATTTCTTTATAAACTTGTTACAACAAATCACTAAGCAGTGAAATCGTTCTTTAAAAAATATATATATACTCCTGTCTTACGCATTTCACTTGCACTAGTTGGTGTTGCAATTAAATCTAATAAAAATAATAATAATTAATAATGTTCCAGGTTACATTTTTAATAAAATATTTCTTTATAAACTTGTTATAACAAACCACTAAGTAGTGAAATCGTTCTTTAAAAAATATATATACTCCTGTCTTAATCATTTCCCTTGCACTAGTTGGTGTTGCAATTAAATCTGATTAAAATAATAATAATTAATAATGTTCCAGGTTACATTTATAATTAAATATTTCTTTATAAAATTGTTACAACAAATCACTACTCAGCAAAATCGTTCTTTAAATATATATATATACTACGTATTTTACATGCACTAGTCGGTGTTGCAATTAAATCTAATAATAATAATAATAATAATAATAAATAATGTTCCAGGTTACATTTTTGATGAAGTATTTCTTTATAAACTTGTTACAACAAATCACTACGCAACGAAATCATTCATTAAAAATTATATATACGCCTGTCTTACGCATTTCACTTGCACTAGTTGGTTTTGCAGTTAAATCTAATAATAATAATAATAATAATAATAATAATAATAATAATATCGCAGCATATAATTGATAATATTCCAGGTTACATTTTTAATAAAACATTGAAAAATATGCATTTAGTTTTAAATTATTTAAGGAAAATTTTAGCATACTCATTTTCGAATGCATATAAGGTCATTTGGCATAAAAATATTTAAAAAAAAAAAAAAAAAAAAAAAAAAAAAACTGAGAGGAATATGACAGGTACAGACCCACGTTAAGTTCATATTTGGTTGGCTGGTTTGGAACGGTACAGTTTATTGTTTTGCTACAGAAGTGATAATAAAACAGGGGCCTGCTGCACAAAAACGGATCCCAACGGATATGAACATCCATGGTAGCAGTGGGATTCGAGCCCATGAACTCTGGTACCGATGATGAGTAGCCTACATATTCGGCAAACGTTATGAAAGTTGGAATTTGATTTAAGGGAGCAATATTTTAAAAATTCTCATATAGAAAACACATAATATCTTTGCACGCTTTTTGAAATCTATACACTTTTTAAACTTTATTTAAACTTCTGTCATTTGAATGGGAAATACAATCTTCCAATTTTCTAATATTGTATACGGTTATACAATTGGTAAAATATTACCTTTTTATAACATCAAACATTTATATACTTTTCTTATTTGTTTCGTAAATATTTTTAACATTAAACTTTTACTTATATATTAATGTTGAATGTTTTTTAAAGTCTGTAATTTGTTACATTTGTTATCCTCAAGATTGTTTTTACTTGTAGTTTATTGTTGGACTTCAGTTTTTTTCAGCTTGTTTGGCGTAGTATATATCATGAAGATTTTGCATTAATAAACCCTAATCAACCAAGCAACTAACAATGAGTAGAGTTTAAATACCGTTATCTGACTGCGAATGGTTACTGTTTAATGTTTGCTATATTGAGATATTTCATTAGATATTTCATTATATACAATGCAGATTTAATAAAATGTTGGCGCGCGATTATATGTTAAATACCAGATTTCAACAATCCGCTGCTAAACGTGGAATTATACCCGTTAGTGTTAATATTCATTAGATTTAAATTTTTCATTGCTTAAAGTACAAAATGCAATCAAACAGAAGATGTACGAATATATGTACAATAATCCTAAATAAATAATTCTTTACATATAGTAAACTAATAAAATATAAAAAAAGTACTTTTTAAAAAATCACTTTTATTTAGTAAGAAAAGAGATATGCACTAAGATGTAAAAATTTTGTTTGATTTTTTGGTTATACCACTTGCAAATAGATGGCGGCACTAGTTTAAAATCCGTGCTATTGGAATTGAAGCAGCTTTTTGCACATATCAAACTGATTTTAATTTCTTTTCTCCAATCTATTTTTTATGATTGAATATTGTGTTGTTTACTAGAATTGAACCTTCCTGCAAAATTTCAGATTGCCAATAGTCATGTAGTTAAAAATTGATTTGAAAATATTACCTGACACACAAGTGAAGTTAAGTAAAAGCGATTAAAAATAGAGAAGCAAAAGAAATAATTATTTACAGGGACAGCTAATCTGTCTAAAAAGTCACGACAATGTTGTTCTGAACACCAACATAGTGTCACAAATAAGTAAATTCGGCTCAGAAATGGCAAATAAGAAAATAAAAAAAAACTGGTGAAAGGCTCACACTGGCAATTATGGGAACGAATAGGCAGACTTCATAGCAAAAAATGTTACCAAACTGACTGATAAAAAGTTAGAGAATTTTCAGACATCTTTTATTAAATTTTTTCCCAATGTTGCAGGCGATACACACTTTATAAAAAAAATAATACATGGCCGAAAAGCATCAAAGAATTGCGAACACTTCTGGGATATCATTGATAAAGGCCGGAAAACATAGAATATTAAAACAGTTAATAATATTTCATTTAAGAATGACGCAATTATTTTGGAACGGTCCATGGTAGTTTCCCCACTTACTTAAATCAAATAGCTAAAGTAAGTGGACCTAATTGTCAATAATGCCTTTTCAGTGACCTTAATCATTTTTTACGGAATTGATGTACGATAATAAAAACTTTAAACAGAAAATTTTAAAATGAGAAAGAACTTAAATACAGACCCGCATTAGCTCAGCTGACAAAGGCAACGAACTGAGAGGTTGCGGGTTCGGAACCTGATCTGATCTAACATCCGCCGTGTTCGTTAAAGGTGACTGTAGCACGTAAAATAGGCCAAGTTCTCAATAGATACCTCTGGGGGGCAGACCAAGTCTGTGGGTCTTCTGTTTGATCTCTGCTTCAAAATTAAGAGCATCCACTTGAGCAAAGTCATTCTCCAAAACGGTGCTCATTAAAACGAAAGGCACACCTCTTTTCCTTAAAACGAGTATGGCGCAATCGGGCTTGGTTTATCCAACTGGTATCAGAAACAATAACAACAATAGAACTTCAATGCTACCAAAAAATAAACAAAAGAAAAGTGATACTTAATAAAAAAAAAATATATATAATCAATTATGTGTTCTCTACTTGTACTTTCAGTGTAAATTTTAATTTCCGTTCTCAAAAACAATATGTGGAAATGTAATATGGAGACAAAATATGTCATCGGTTGTTTTCATGTTTATTGAAATTGTGTTTAAAAATATATAATATTCTTTAAAACAAATTGTATGTAAAAAAAATGATGATTTTCTAATTGTCTAAGTTAGTTTCTTTTACGAACATACATACGTTAAGGACTAATTTAAGCATTAAGTCATTAACGCTTAAAGTAGTCAAAATGGATTTAGGCATATTCCATATGGATATTTTCGTTGAAATTTGAATACCGAAAATTTTCTCGATTACGACAATTCCTTCCCATTGAAGAAGGAAGTAAAATGGTGTTGGAAAATAGCATTATATTATTAAATCGTAGTAAAAGTTCATACAATATTTTTATAGTCTTTTAATTTTCTTTTAGATTTCAGCGGCTCTTTTCAACGGTGTTACTATGAATGAAAATTTAAGCAAATCCCCTTTATACGTGAATGGTCACGCACTCTAAAGTGGAAGAAAAACAAGCTTTGTCATTCACTTCTGTGTGTCGTGCACAATTTGGCGCTCGCAACTCTTTGACGTAAGCTTGCTTTGGAATCGCTTTCACAGCAGAAAAGAAGAGACTGCCTCATTCTATATGAAGAACTCAGATAATTTTTTACCAACACTACAATGTCTTTGGAGTCATTTGACTCTAAGTTACCAAACATGTATATTGTTTTTATAAAACCCAGTAATATATATATACATGTGTGTGTGTGTGTGTGTGTGTGTGTGTGTGTGTGTGTGTGCGTGTGTGCGTGTGTGTGTGTAATCGGTATTTTTACCCACCACAATTGAAGAAAGGGTATTCAACATGGATACCTCTGAGTCATGTGGCCAAAAAAGGAAAAGGAAAAAATTATGAAATAAAAGTATGAGATTTATTTTAGCTTCTCGTCTCCAAGGCTTTTCTTTACGAATTACACGTAAATACAATTATATAGGGCGATGAGCCAGCCAAGTCAGTGTGTTTATAATTAGGCATGTAATAACGCGAGTGAATCGAAGCTAATTTTTATAAAGGATATATATATATATATATATATATATATATATATATATATATATATATATGTATATATATGTATATATATATGTATATATATGTATATATATATATATATATATATATATATATATATATATATATATATATATGTATATATATATATATATATATATATATATATATATATATATATATATATATATATATATATATATATATATATATATATATATATATATATATATATATATATATATATATATATATATATATATATATATATATATATATATATATATATATATATATATATATATATATATAAGGATTTCTACCAATTTTCAAGAATGAGAATAGAAGAGCAAAAAAATTTCACCAAAAATTGCTATTTTAGGATAGAATTACCAGAATTTTTTTTTTTTTTGAAAATTCAATTAAAATTAAGTTGGTTAGTTTTAGGTTAAAATATTTATTGTCTCATAACTCACGAATCCACCCTTCTATCTCTTTGCTGTTTTATGTGTTTATGTTTCGCTCGTTGTCATTTTTGTGCTTTCTGACAGAGGCCTCTGGATTGAAGGGCTCAGCCCATATGGTCCAGTGTCCACATCACCTTTAAAGCCTTTAAAGCTTTTAAGGTTAAAATATAAGTACACACACATGTATATATGTATATATATGTGTGTGTGTGCGTGCGTGTCTGTATGTGTACAGTATACATCCCTGAGTGGATTCTCCATCGTGCTTCACAAGTTCGATAAGCGGGCCATTGTCAGGTATCGATAGGGAGGGAGCCCAGATTGTTTCCAAACTCAGCTAGCAGGTTACTCTTTTGCGGTTACCCAGAAGTGTCCCTGCGACGTTCACACACTGGGGCACATTGAAGTAAATCTTCTCCATGGAGTGGTCCGAGTAGTCGTGATCTATTTACCTCCCTCTATGCAAATACACACATTACAGGGCTGGATTATCATAAAGCCTCCATAGAATTTTGTGATCCAAATTTCAGGGATTTTATATATTAAGGATTCATCTCAATGGTTAAAATTATTTTCGAAAAGAAGCTAAATTGCCGCTGTAATTTAGATTTACATTGGAATAATAACCGCTTCGAATATCACTTTTGTCTCTAGCGAATACTAACTTCCTATAAGCCATTGATTGTTAATTCCATAATCCTTTGAGTAAGTCTTTATGGAATATTTATAAAAAATAACAAAATCATAGAAATATGGTCTGGCCGATAGCTGTCGTAAAATCAATGGGATTTTTATCGTCTATATTCACCAAGATGATAATACTGCTGAAGGTCTCCAGTCAATGTATTCTCAATATATACTATCTTGAATGACTATTCCTTTTTCAAGAAAATACAATTTATGACTTTATATGACTTATCAACACAATTGATAATACGTTCATTTTCATTTGATTACCATTATTATTATCATTATTATTATTACCATTATTATTATTACTATAATTATCATCATTATTATCTTTATAATTATCATTATTATTATCACTATAATTATTCTTATTATTATCATTATTGTTATCATATTATTAGGATTATACATGACTTATCAACACAGTTGATAAAACGTTCATTTCATTTTATTATCATTATTATCATCATTATTTTGCAGATTTTTTTTTCAAATTTCAGAAGTAAGCACTGAGAAAATACCGTCCAGTGTACTAAGTTATTTAAATATTTTGTATAGTATGAGGGACCTGAAGTAAACCTTTCCATGGGTCCCATTTAATCATGATCAAGACCTTCAACCGGAAATTAGATCAGAATGCCTTAGCATACATAACGACTCCAGGGTGAGTGTAAAATTTTCTTTTCGCTTCTGTTTTTAATTGGCTCTTATAAGCTTCCCTATGTAGTTATAGACTGTGTCGAGAACGGTCACTGAGTGGTGTTGCAATCTATATTGAGAAAAAATAGAAAAGTCCGATGTGATGTATGTGTCTTAGTGTGTATATTAAAGCTTTTCTGTAATTTATTTTGATATCTGAATGACCTAACGTATAATGTTTTTGTTTTTACTTTGAAAAATAAAGAACACACGATGATTTGGGAATTTATAATTGGCAAGTTCACTTTCCCGACCCTTCGAAATGGAGAAGAGAAGGTAAATCATATCTTTTCTTTTAATTCTTTTTTGGAGTTTTTTGACGATGAAAAATATTCTATAGGCTCTCTATATAGTCTATATATAGAAAATACATAGGCTATATATAGAAAATATTCTATAGGGTGTGTATATAATACGACATTTTAAACTCAAATTCCTACTTTATAAGTGTTAAATCAGTTATCTACTAAAACATATAGACCGATACAATTTATACTGAATGTGTAAGTGATACTAAGAGCTAATTACCGGGAAAGCATTGCTATCATTAAAGTATAAGTCACAACACATTGTACTTTGTTTGATAATCATATGCAGATCTTTGTCAATATATACAGCTACTTATGTATATGACTCACAAATTCAACATACCTGCTATAAAAGAACGAAAACAAGCTGAAAAGTATTAAGTATCCGTCACAAGGATTGTCCATAATTCTCCATGGGAGGCCACCGTATCGCAGTCGGAAGCGGTACAAAAGGATTCGCAGGAAGTACGGCCGACAATTTGTTTGGCATCGTGACAAGAGCAAGAATGTAGTTTGCCTTTCTCACCCTTCAGTTTTTGATCAAAATTCGCTTATCGAAAACGGCAGCCGATGGGAAACTGTGATAGCAGCCTCGCAAAAATCCCTTCGGAAGCCTACTCAGGCTGACCTTTCGAAATTCAGATAACCTCATCCTCGGAGAGACGAATTTATTGCCGCTTGCACAGAGGCTTTTCATCAAATTAGGTGTTGATGGGCAAGCTACTGCATGCGAAACATTGACCTGTGCTACGGATCAAACTGTGAGAGTCCGTGACATGCACAGATACATATATAAAAAAGATGTTACAGAAGCCGTAGTATTTTATGAGCTTATTTCTCCCATTTTTTAAACTCTAACCGAAGTTATGTAAGTGCAATCTCTGGAATGTTGATAAAATACAAAGTAAGGACGTGTATCCCATAAACCACTTGCTATGAAGGTCAAGTAATTAATGTAAAACGGATTAACGAAACGTAGACCATATGATGTAGACTCGAAACATCTGTTTAAAAAAATAAAGATACCATATAGTAACAAAATCCTTCGATAAAAATGCATATGAATCTCATTTTAATATGGGTTAACAAGGATATACAACTTTCTTTCACAACTGTATAGTGGTTGTGCCACTTACTCTATAAGACTTCACGCATTATCACCTTAATTGTGAGATAATAAAATATTTCCTTTAAATATAGTAGAAGTAAACCAAAATTGTTTAAAAAGAGAAAATTTAGGAATGAACTAAATCGGAAAATAAATTTTGTAAATAAAATCACTCCCACTGCTTTCATTACCATAATGGTAGGCAGCTCATTTTACTATTAAAAGTTTAATTACCTTTCACAAAATTTACAAATTAAGTTTAAATCTATTCTACTGAACAAATATTCCGAGGTTTTCTAACAATTTTTTATTATTCTGAAGTTATCTAATTTGAAATTGTTATTCGTATCAAAGTTATATCTTTTGTGCTGTTGTTGAGGTTTTTCTATTAATTACAAAATTGTTTATCGTATCAAAGTTATATCATTTATAATGCTACCGAGGTTTTCTAATAATTTCAAAATTATTATTCGTATCAAAGTTATATATATATATATCATTATACTGTTGTTCAGGTTTTCTAGTGTTTTCAAAATTGTTATTCGTATCAAAATTATATCATTTACACTGCTACTGAGGTTTCCTATTATTTTCAAAATTATTATTTGTATCAAAGTGACTGTTATCATTTATGATAGCTTTTGTTTATTAAGGGGGCATAGTACCTTTCAAGCTGAACAGTCTTGATTATAATAATCCATTATTGGTTCAATATAAGATAAAAAAATGTTTTACTGAGTTTTCCTGGATAATTATTAAAGTCCTAACTTTATAAAAGATTTTTAATGTTGTTACAGGAAGCAATACTTTGAAAGGAATCATAAAATATACAGAAGTGAAAATAATATAAATCAATTTACTCACAAAAAAGAAAAAAGACTAAAACTTAGTCTAGTGTAGCAAAATAGTAGACCGCAAAACTTCAAAATCAAACAAAATTCGAATAAAAAAACTTAGGTATTTATAAACTAGAAACTTTTTTTTTCATATCAAATAGAAGCTATCATTTTCATTCTGTGAACCTAAATATATCAATACAATCAAGATATTATATTTTACCGAATTATAGAGGCTATTTTTTGTAAAATTTCTAACTTCTTAATAGTATAAACTTTCTAAAATTGTAATCTGATGTTATGAAATTTTGGTTTATATTTTAGCTTCAATTTTATATAAATTTGGTTTTTAATATACATAGATCAACAGCTATTTTAAGGATAAGTGAATTTCTTTTTTTTCCATTGGATGTTTTTTTTTGTTACAAAATAACGTCTATGTTCGTAATGCTATCAGTGGTTTGAAATTGAGATCTGCTTCAAGATTAGAGAAGACAATTTATAGACGTTATATTGTAGTGATAAGAACTATTGTCAATATGTTGAACTATGGGAAAAAAGATTTTCTTCTTTCCATCAACCAGGGTTGACTCTAAAGCCGGAAATATCGGACCCCTATCCAAAGCGGCTAAACATAAGAAAAACCCTACCTTTAATGCTCGCATACGCCATTGTTAGTTTATCAAATATATAATCATTTAAAAATTAATTGTGTTTTTTACAAGCATAAAAACATTTTAAGAAGAAAAAGGGTATTATCTCCCTTTTTGAGCAGCAACCACTCCTGAAAAGAGCAGGTAATAAATCACTGCCATATTTTACCACTTTCTTTCAGGATTTTACCTTATTGAGATAAAATCTCAACGTGATTTTATAAATAATTCCTGTTTGTTTTCTGCAGTACCAACCTACATTATTACGCAATTAAGAATGTTCACGCCCAGTCATGTCTGATGCATAAAATTGACGTCCATAGCGTTTGTAATTGACGGCGCTAATCACCCAGTTTGACTTGCATGGCCGCTGATAAAATAAATGTTGCTGGAGTACGATCGGCTGTTTATATATGACTAGCATAATGAATAACTCTTCAAGATTATTCATAAAATACTTATCATGAAGTCCACAAGATGCGTATCTCATTCAATTAGAGAGCCCGATGATGAAAAGGGATGGGAAAGGATATGTTACAGAATTGAACGAACGAGAATTGAATGCTGATTAGTTTCGCTTGATTAAGATTGATAGATTTTAAAGATTTCTTGTTTTAGTTTCCTCATACTCCAATAAGTTTTCTTTCAGTCGAAACTGCCTGTATATCAGTGTTTACAACTGGCGGCCCACGAAATCTTTTTGAAAACAAAAATCATAGCTTCGTTAATTTTTTTTTGATGAAATTCATTAAAAATCAGTACAGAACTCGACATGCAAATTTATACTTGCTTTATCTTCTGAGATTAGCAATAGGAGAGCTTGTGGTAGACATGTGTTCATTGGTTGATGCAGGTGACCATCCTCAATTATCCTTCTAAATTGACCTTTTATGAGAAATTTACTTTGATTACGTCATTAATTAAGTCTGTATATATTTTTTCTTCTTGATATTAGGGAATTTTAATTCAAATAAACTGACACTCTTGAGTGATCGTCTTCACAATTCAGTTGTTTGAGGTATAATAGCTTATCTTTGAATTTTAATTATTTTTTTATGTAATCATAAATGATTAGTTTTGTATGATCTGTAATTATTTTCCCAAATTTTTAAAAAAGCTATTTTTCTATATTAATTTCCTACTTTCTTATTTTTATTCTTATATTTAAACTGTAGAAATAGTTGTGACATCCGGAAATGTATTTTATAACACAGCGGACTGCTTCAAGCAATTTTAAATGACTAAATTTTTATTTTAATTAAACTACGCATATTATTTCATACTGGTACACTTGA
Organism: Pardosa pseudoannulata; assembly: GCA_032207245.1. NCBI lineage: Eukaryota > Metazoa > Arthropoda > Arachnida > Araneae > Lycosidae > Pardosa > Pardosa pseudoannulata. The sequence continues at coordinate 46,181,207 of CM063508.1, forward strand.
CCTGCTTTCTTTACGAAAATTGGATGATACGTACGTATACATAACGTACAACAAAAGTACATAACGTTCTTTCATAAAGTACGGCCCGCAGTCATGCTTAAGTTTTTCAATGTGGGTTTCATGCCCTCACAAACTAGAAACCCCTGTTCTAATAGCACTTATAATCTACATACATATATTGTCTGCTTAAATATTTGCGGATTTTTGATGATAAATACAAATGAAAGCGGCAAGCAGAGATATTAAGAAATTTTCCTTGTTGTTGTTGTTAATTATACCACTTGGTCAAACCAAGAACGATTGAGGCAGAGGCCTCAATCGTTCTTAAGGCAAAGGGGTGCTCCTTTCATTTTGACAAGTACCTCAAGGTTGAAAGTACGACTTATGCTCAAGTTTGCCCTTGTAGTTTTGAAGAAGGGACCAAGCAGAAGACCCAAGGACTCCCAGAAGTATTAATTGAGAACTTGGATGACATTGAGAACACGAACATTTTAACGTGCCCCAGTCACCTTTAACGAACACGACGGATAGGCTTCCTCGGGCTCCGAACCCGCAACCCGAAAGTTATGAGAGCTTTGCCTTTGCAACTGAGCTACCAAAATTTTTCTTGAATTATATAAGTGCCATTTGATTCATGTCTCCAACAGCTGTAAAATTAATTTTTATCCTCTGGTATAAAGTAAAGGTTTTTCAATCGCGAGAAATTCCTGTTGTCAGATTTCAAAGGAAAAACCCATTTTGACTATAAATGAATCCATTCTGACTAGTTTAAGGTGGGTCTGTAAGTACTATGTTTAATTCCTCAATTCAATCTCGAACGATGGTCGAATGGTTAGGGTGCTGACCTTCGGAACCGGAGTTCGTGGGTTCGAATCCCACAGTGGCATGGATGTAGCGTCGAATGTTTTAAAATACGGTCTCGTAAGCAAAATAAAAAAAAAAAAAAAAATAGATAAAAGGAAATAAATAATTAGAATTAAATTAATCGGAAAATAAAAAATTTAGTTTTTTTTCTTAAAATACAGTAAAAAAAATTTAAGTAAAAATTTAAAATTAAAATAGTTTTAAAAATTAAAAAAAATAAAGGAAATAAAATAAATATAAAAAAATAAATAAAAAAAAGATAAAAAAAATTCGATGACATAAATGAATAAATGATAAAAAAGTTAGTAGTCTGTTTAAAATGAATATTATCAAATAACTAGAAAAAGAAAAAAGAATTAATTAAAAAAAGGATTAAAATAAAAAGAAAATTTATTTGAATATTTTTTTAATAATTTAAAAAAAAAGGAATCTTTATGTGTTGCAAAAATCAGTGTAAAACCAAACCAAATAATCACTCAAAGTTAAACTATCGGAAAATTAAGATTCCCTTTCACTGGCTCGTATTTAAATTTTTTTAAACTATACCTCGTGATAGAACAGCAAGTTATCTAGGATGCTATTTTTCCACTTTTAGTTTTAAATTATTTATGAGTAGTTTTGATATACTCTTTTTCAAATGCAAATAACAGCTGTAAAATTAATTTTTATTTGATAAATAAATTTTTATGAGAAATTATGTTCTAGATTTAAAGGAAAAAACTGACTATAAATGAATATCTTTATTTCATTTAATGGTCTGTAAGTATATTATTTTAAATTCTCAAAGTAAACTATGAAAATTAAGATTTTATGGGTATTTAATTTTTTTAAACTATAATCGTGATAGAAAAAAAAATCTAGGATGCAATTTTTATTTAGTTTTTAAATTATTATGATATTTTGATATACTCATTTTTTTTTTGTACCTTTTATACATTTATCTTTTTTTCTCTTTTTCTTAAATTTTTTTTTTATTTTTTTATTTTTTTTATCTTTTTTGTACATCTTTTTTTTTTTTTTTAGTTTTTTTTTTTTTTTTTTTTTTTTTTTTTTGACTCTTATACCTCTTTTTTTTTTTTTATACTCTAACTTTTTGCTTACATCCTGTGACACTTTTATCTCACCCTCAAATCATAAATGCTTTAAACCATAAAAAAACATGGCTGCTTTTGTCAGAAGAAGAAAAACTCGATACCGCGGATTAATGTATTATATAACATATTATTAGTGTTTAAAAAACAAAATATAGGCGGGGAAATAGATTATAGGATGTCGACCCCAAAAGATCCTGAATATCTAGTTTTTAGGGACAGATTAAATATGACATATTATAGTCTTAAATTTTGGGGGTTATATAAATAAATATATTTTTACTGAATTCGTCGCGAATATCTACTGAAATAAATGCTTTGACTCTTGGAATAACGTAATACTGCTCTTTGTCAGAAGAAACTGAATAAATCATTGAATTACTAAGAGTTTATATGATATACCCTTCTAGAAAACTTATGTATCATTAAATTTTATTGTGGGAAAATAAGTATAAAATTATACCTTGGGAGTTATTTGAAACTTAATCTAGCAGATTATATAACATATAACTTAAATAGAAAAATAAAATATATTTTTACTGAATTTTCTTGAAAAATAAGAAAAAATTATTTAAAAGAAACTGATTTGTCAGAAGAAACAATAAATCATTGAATTAAAGTTTAATAATTTTTGTTTTATCATTAAATTTTATTGTAAATACGTTAAAATTAACCTGGTTGTTATGTATTGACAGGTGTATATATAAACGATAGGAAAATAATAATTAATTTTTAAAAAAAATATATATATATTCTTCATAATCATAAAATAAAAGTATTTCTCTCCATTACAAATGATGCTTACAGAATGTATTGTTGAAAATGATTTATTAAAATTACTCGTAATCGAATGTATTATGACTGTCAAATTTAAAAATTGAGTCGACAAAAACATCAAATAAGATAATTATGACAAATCGATAACAAAATATTGCATAACGCTAATAAGATGTTAGGGAAAATAAATTGCCATTAGTAAGCAATAATTTGTAAAGGTTTTATTAGTGCGAAAATATATTAAAAATGTTTGTAGTTTATATTGCATTTTAGATGTAAAAGATATTCATAATCAAATAGCAAATCTCCTCTAGCTGAATTTGCTTTTTAGCATAAATTTTTTTTCTCGAATGATATAGTTCTCATTGGTTTACATAAGCATAAATTTAAAAATTATACATATACTAGACGACCAGACTGACGTAGTCCTGTTTTAACACTGTAAATACAAAAATTGTAAAATGTTTTTGAATAAATTGTAAATTGGACCTCTTTGATAGAAAAGTAAGGAAAAAAAATATTTTAAAAGTATTGATTCTACCACGTACATAATTATATTAAATTAAAGAAGATCCTGTTTCTGTACGGGTTTTCGATCCTGGGACTTCAAGTACTGCAAAATTGACTGGCTTAAAGTCAGACACTGGGTTGTATAATAATAGTGATAAAAGATAGAAAACTCATAAATAAGTTAATAAGTATTGTAAGATATTTATTAGTCATTTAAAGCTAAAATATATTTTAATAATTGGTTCTGCATTGCTTTATTTAAACTTTAGAAATATTCGTAAAGCAAATAAGTATTATCTCCATTACATTTCTGAATTATTGTTAGAGCAAAATGAGCATAAATTGTTTTTTAACCGGAAGTTGGAAAATTCAGGTGCCTGGGTCCCATTAGTAAGGCATCGCAATAGAATAATAAAAGACAATAAACTTAAAATTAAGCAAACAATCACTTAAATCTGGAAGATCCTATAAATCTAAAAAAATTAATTATATATAGTGATAAAAGATAGGAGACTCATAAATAAGTTAATAAGTATTGTAAGATATTTATTAGTCATTTAAAGCTAAAATATATTTTAATAATTGGTTCTTCATTGCTTTATTTAAACTTTAGAAATATTCGTAAAGCAAATAAGTATTATCTCCATTACATTTCTGAATTATTGTCAGAGCAAAATGAGCAATTGAGCCTGCATTATTTCGTAAATTGTTTTAACTGGAAGTTGGAAAATTCAGGTGCCTGAGTCCCATAAGTAAGGCACCGCAATAGAATAATAAAAGACAATAAACTTAAAATTAAGCAAACAATCACTTAAATCTGGAAGATCCTATAAATCTAAAAAAATTAATTATATATAGTGATAAAAGATAGGAGACTCATAAATAAGTTAATAAGTATTGTAAGATATTTATTAGTCATTTAAAGCTAAAATATATTTTAATAATTCTCCATTGCTTTATTTAAACTTTAGAAATATTCGTAAAGCAAATAAGTATTATCTCCATTACATTTAGGAATTACTGTTAGAGCAAAATGAGTAATTGAACTTGTATTATTTCGTAAAATTTTTTAACTGCAAGATGGAAAATTCACGTGCCTGGGTCCTATAAGTAAGGCACCGCAATAGAATAATAAAAGACAATAGACTTAAAATTAAGCAAATAATCACTTAAATCTGGAAGATCCTATAAATCTAAAAAAATTAATTATATATAGTGATAAAAGATAGGAGACTCATAAATAAGTTAATAAGTATTGTAAGATATTTATTAGTCATTTAAAGCTAAAATATATTTTAATAATTGGTTCTTCATTGCTTTATTTAAACTTTAGAAATATTCGTAAAGCTAATAAGTGTTGTCTCCATTACATTTATGAATTATTGTTAGAGCAAAATGAGCAATTGAGCCTGCATTATTTCGTAAATTGTTTTAACTGGAAGTTGGAAAATTCAGGTGCCTGAGTCCCATAAGTAAGGCACTGCAATAGAATAATAAAAGACAATAGACTAAAAATTAAGCAAACAATCACTCAAATCTGGAAGATTCTATAAATCTAGAAAAATTAATTATATATAGGGATAAAAGATAGGAGACTTATAAATATGTTAATAAATATTGTAAGATGTTTATTAGTCCTTTAAAGCTAAAATATATTTTAATAATTGGTTCTTCATTGCTTTATTTAAACTTTAGAAATATTCGTAAAGCAAATAAGTATTGTCTCCATTACATTTCTGAATTATTGTTAGAGCAAAATGAGCAATTGAGCCTGCATTATTTCAAAAATTGTTTTAATCGAAAGTTGGAAAATTCAGGTGCCTGGGTCCCATAAGTAAGGCATCGCAATAGAATAATAAAAGACAATAAACTTAAAATTAAGCAAACAATCACTTAAATCTGGAAGATCCTATAAATAAAAAAAATAATTAATTATATATAGAGATAAAAGATAGGAGACTCATAAATAAGTTAATAAGTATTGTAAGGTATTTATTAGTCATTTAAAGCTAAAATATATTTTAATAATTCTTCATTGCTTTATTTAAGCTTTAGAAATATTCGTAAAGCAAATAAGTATTATCTCCATTACATTTCTGAATTATTGTTAGAGCAAAATGAGCAATTGCGCCTGCATTATTTCGTAAAATTTTTTAAATGGAACTTGGAAAATTCACGTACCTGGGTCCCATTAGTAAGGCATCGCAATAGAATAATAAAAGACAATAAACTTAAAATTAAGCAAACAATCACTTAAATCTGGAAGATCCTATAAATCTAAAAAAATTAATTATATAAAAATAGGAAAATTTAAATATGTTCTAAATACTATATTTAAACTTAAAATTTTTCGTTTAAAGTAAAATATACTTATGCTCAAGTTTGTCCTTGTATTTTAAGAAATATTATAAGCAAAGATATTTGGCATTACATTTAGAGATATTAATTGAGCAATTGAAAATGATGCTGCAATTTCTACCTAAATTATTTAAGGCACAAAAAAAAAAATTACACACCTTAAATCTAGAAAAAAAAAAAAAAAAAAAAAACTAAAAAAAAATTAAAAAAAAAATAAAATAAAAAATAAAAAAAATAAAAAAAAAAAATTACCTTAAATATTAATTGAGACGACATATTTAACATTTAACGTGCCCCAGTCACCTTTAACAAACACGACGAATAGGCTTCCGAACCCGCAACCCTCCAGTTATGAGAACTTTTCCTTTGCCGACTGAGCTACCAAAATTTTTCATGAATTATATAAGCGCCATTTGCTTCATGTTTCTAACAGCTATAAAATTAATTTTACCTTCTGCTATGAAGTAAAGGAGACCAGCTTTAGCTTCCCAGCTTTAAAAAGAAATACAAATGCATATTAACGCCACCGCATTTACAAATTATTGTAGAGTGGAAAGCGTAATTAAAACCGCATTATTTTGTACCACTTCTCAACCGGAAATAGGAAAAGTCACGAAACTGGCTCCCATAAAGTAAGTCACCGGCCTAGAATAATAAGGATCCTCATAATTAAGTCACATTAGTCCCCGAGGGAGTTACAAACAGCACACACACACACCGAGTTCAGGCTCCTCGCGAGGGAAGAGGTTGCAGTGGGGATGGGGGAGATAACAGAAGAGCTCACTGGCTCGCACCCAAAGATAAAAAAGTTTCTCCCCGCTTATGAAAGCGGACCAACTCGCCGCGCTACTGATGCAAGACAGGCAGCCCTTTTTGCCAAAAGGGCATAACTTACTCCTAATAAGTGGCGAAGTTTTGTCGCACCTTAGAGCAAGTTAACGAAGTGTTTATTCGAACGCGGAAGGCAGCTCGCCCAAACAGTCCTAAATCTCTTTACGCCTGCAAGAAGCGCCTGGTGCCAGATGGGGGTTTTCAAAAGCTAGCGCTCCAGGTTGCCCCACCAATTAGAGGCGGCGTGTAAACATGGCCTCTGGGACACCGCAACAACACCAAGGCATGGCCGGGCCTAGGGTTAGAAGGAAAAAAGAAGTGCGGAAATTATTGCATCAATGGAATTTGCCACGTGCATCTATCTTTGTGAGTGCTGTAAGATGGAGGAATGAAGATTTGAGGATGATAAGCAGACCACTGAGTTGTTTTCTTCTTAACATAGGTTTAAAAACTGCGTCTAATAAAATCAGTTTTGAAGAATTGAATTTTCCAGAAATCGTAGAAGTCAAAACTGACCAAGCCAGTTTGACTTTCAGCTTGTTTAAGTCAAAATTGACCTAAACAAGCTGTTCTTATCCTTTTTCTATCTGCGTACCACAGGCTGGCTCAATTTCTGTCCTACTGCTCCCCGACAGCAAACTTTAAAAGCATTTTCACCCCAAAATCTGTTTCACATTAAATAATATGGTCTTTTTTTATCACATGTATATTTTTTCAAGTAAGTAAATAAATTTGAAAACAGACTGGAGAAAAGAAAAAATAATCGTGTATTAGAGAATTTAATGATGTATTTCTATTTTTTTTTAAGTTATACATTTCCTTCACACGTATAGTAACACGTATAGTGCCGATGAAAGTTCAAACGTAAGAAAAGCTTATTACTTCAATAATTGGATAAACTTATACAGATTTACACACATACGCACACACACACACACACACACACACACACATATATATATATATATATATATATATATATATATATATATATATATATATATATATATAAATGTATTATATTTTAAAAAAATCAGAATAATTAGAAGATAATATATATAGTTCGAATTAATAATTGTACCTATTTATTGTTTAAAAATATATAAAAATTTTCTTTAATTTTAAGGCTACTGTCTTATAGGATCTAACTATAATGTTAAAATGTCTAATAAACACCTTTTGACTGACAACCCTTAAACTTATGCTTATTTAGGAAAGTTCATTTGTATGAATTTTGATTTTTCATCATATGAAAATGAGTTAAACGGGCTCTTATAACAAGCCACAATTGTACCCTCATAAAGGATTCTCTTATAGCGGTGTTTTCCGCAGCGCACGTAATAGCAAATGGGGAGTTGCTCCGACGGAGGATGCTTCCACTGTTTCTATGGGATTCAATTCACTCAGATTGCAATAAAAAGCAAATAATAGAATTCAATCATTTTTCCCCTGTAGAATCGCTAAAACGTATTAAAAAAGTCATTTCTATAATAAAGAAGTATTTCACTAAAATGATTAGGAATTTCCGTAGAATAGAAACACATGTTAAGCTCAATTAAAGCACTCAGATATAGCACATCCAGGTGGCAATAAGCATGTGCAACTATGCTTACATCATAATAAGGCTGATATAGTGTGTTTCTTCAATGGTATGGGGACATTAATTTGAGGATGAATGGAGACAGGAGTTAGGGAGAGAAAGGGAGTACAAAATTTAAATTAATTTCCTAAATTTGCGTTTAAAACTGGGACTAAATAAGGCAAAAAGATAAATAAGTAAAAAGTTGGAAATTTGCTAGAAGTTTAGAAAAGTAGGGCATCCATAGCTACCAATAACGCTTTGCCCTGGGGATAATACAGGAAGTACTCGAAATATAACCTGCAGTAATGCCGAAATTTCTAGAAATTTTAGACAAAATACGAATTACCGGATGACAATGACAGTTGCATGTAGTAGTGGGATAATTGAACGCTGTTTCATTTTTCGAATTTATTCGAATCGCTGTTGTTTCAGAAATTCTATCGGATAATGGTCGAATGAACTGGAATGATAGAGTTCAAATCCCGCTGTTCGTATTGATGTTCGTAGCTATTCTTTAATCGGCCGGAATAAGGAGTAGGTCGCTGTCTCTTTAACCACAGTGAAGCGTAAATAAATAAATAAGTATAGGTAATATTATAAAATAAGTAAGAAATAAATAAGATAATTTTTGTGTTTTTTTATAGCATTTGATTTATCTGCAAAATCTCTTGAACGGTTTATGAAAATAACAAATGGGGTACCCTATATAATCACGAGTTATATATTGGGGCCGCGGTAGCTCAGTCGGGAAAAGCAACGCTCTCGTAAGTGGAAGGTTACGGGTTTGGAGCCCGAGTCAGCCTAAGATCCATCGTGTTCGTTAAAGGTGACTCGGGCACGTAAAATATATTCGTGGTCACAAAGTCCTCCAAGTTCTCAATCAATATCTCTGGGGATGGCAGGCCAAGCCTATAGATCTTCTGCTTGATTCCTGCTTCTAAATTAAGAGGTCCCACTTGAGAGAAAGTCGTACTTTCACCCTAGCGGTGCTCTAAAAAAAAACGTGCCCCTTTGCCTTAATACGAGTAGCGTGTGGCTTGTAACGGCGTGATTTAGCGATGTATCGTCAAAGAACTTTGCTTTGAAAGGTGGACTTGTGTGGATACAAAAGGATTGTTTTCTATGGCACCATGAAGTCTACACGGCCGTGCACTATAGTAAAGGAACAATATGCCAGACGACACGGCACCGTCTCTGACAGCTAAAAAAATGATCGCGGAACGACAAAGGATTTGCCGCTTCTCAGATGTAGCCGCTAATCCCCTGGCTTTGCGGCCGATGATGGTTTAACCCGGACCAATGCAGTTGGTCGAAGGTAAGGTCATCGCTAGGTGACCGAATAATAAAATTGTGGGTGAGGCCCGTCTCTTGGAGGCCCCTCCCCTAGAAAGAGAAGAAGAAGATTTTTTTTTGGAGAGAAGTTAGTTAGCTATCAACCAGCTAATTCAGAGGTCGCCTTGACCAGTCTCTCTCCCGGAGAGTTTTTTTTTTGCTATAATCCCACTTTGGGATCTTTTCTTGAAGGAGTAGCCCGCATCGGCTAACTCGGAGGTCACCTCGACCAGTCTCTCCATGGGAGAGTTTTCATTAGCGAAATCCCGTCTTGGGATAAATCTCTTGAGATTTAAGCGATATCCTGTGCTTTGAGTTTCCGTATTCTAATATAATCCTCTTCAGGATTGTTTACTGTTCTTCAGAATTAACGGTGCAGATCTTCTACTTGTCCTTCAGCGAATTATTAAGAGAGCTACGAATTGATTCTTCCGTCTACGCACTCATATTTCGGCAGAGACTGAATTTAGTTTAGGTACCCGTCTCTACTCAGGTCTACGTGTACTAATCACTTACCTGTGATCAGATGGTTTTTTTATAGTTGTGAAATGATGTATATAGCAGAAGTGTCAATAAATATATTACTCCAGATAGATCTGATTCTTCCTTGTGTCACCTGAAGCAGGGACCGGATACGTTACAGGCTCAATCGCGCTTGTTTTGACCAAGTGGTATCAGAAACAACAACAATACGAGTTAAATTGAAGATATTAACAATCAGGCATAGTTAATGTTATTAAAGCCAATCGCATTCGATGGGAATTATAGATTTGAAGACCATAACCTTGTAAAAAAAGTAGCATTCTCTAAATCAGAAAGAATAAGAAAATAATGCTGTCCATCTACTAAATGGTTGAGATGCAGTTGAGAAGAACTTGAAGACAATTGGTGTAACAAACATGAGAGGCCGAACGATGGTCGACTGGTTAGGGTGCTGGCCTTTGGTACCGGAGTTCGTGGGTTCGAATCCCACAGTGGCATGGATGTTCGTAGCCGTCCGGAATCGGCTTTAAACTGTAGGTCCCGGTCTCATTAGCCCTCGTGTTGCAAAAAAGTAGACCATAGCACTCCAAATCAAATCAAACATGAGAGCCATGGTGCCGAATAGACCAAGATGGCAAAAATTTTTTGAGACAGCCTTGGTCTCTTATAGCCTGTAGTCCCCAAGAAGAAGAATAAATAAATAGATAGACCACAGCGCATGGAATAAACCAAAACTAAACTCAGAAAATTAAAACTACTAATAATTGTAACAGAGCAGCAAGTTTATGATGTTACCTTTTCTTTAGTGAGTTTTCCTGCAGTGGATTATTCGCTGGCCGCATGGTTATGATTTTGTAGTAAAACTTTTTTTGTAGTAACCCAAAAGCTATAATTTACTGTTTCTGAGTTAGCATGCTCACATTTTACATTACAATTGTTATGTAATCAATTAAGCTTGTCTATTATTCGACCCACAGTTAAAGTATTTCTTTAAAGAAAAATCTAGATTCGTAATTTTTCTTCTTTTTTCGATTAAAAATATCTTTTCGTGCTAAGCAATCAAGATTTCGTGTTAAAGGAGAAAATTGCTAACATTAATTGTGTTGGGGTGGAACCGAACACACATTCCTTGTCGAAAGGTTTTCCTGGTCATGAAGTTTTACGTTAACAAGGTTAGACTGTATTTTTCTAAATTCTAAATATTTCGGAACAAAGGAAAAAAATAATAGAGAATATATTGTAACACGATTTAATCTTAAAGCTGAGATGATTGATTTAATTAAGTTATGATTAAATCAGTTATTAAATCTGATTTAATTCAGTTAGGTGTATTAGATTCTATAACGCTACTGGCAAAAGTTTGGAACTAAAACGCATGATTTTATATTAAAATCCTTATTGTTATAAACATTCATTTATGTACTTAAAATAATAGAGAATATATTGTAATACGATTTAATCTTAAAGCTGAGATGATTGATTTAATTAAGTTATGATTAAATCAGTTATTAAATATGATTGAATTCAGTTAGGTGTATTAGATTCTATAACGATACTGGCAACTGTTTGGAACAAAAACGCATGATTTTTTATTAAAATCCTTATTATTATAAACATTTATTTATGTACTTAAAATACTGGAGAATATATTGTAACATGATTTAATATTAAAGCTGAGATGATTGATTTAATTCAGTTCTGATTAAATCAGTTATTCTGATTAAATCAGCTATTAAATCTGATTGAATTCAGTTAGGTGTATTAGATTCTATAATGCTACTGGCAATTGTTTGGAACTAAAACACATGATTTTTTATTAAAATCCTTATTATTATATACATTTATTTATGTACTTAAAATACTGGAGAATATATTGTAACATGATTTAATATTAAAGCTGAGATGATTGATTTAATTCAGTTCTGATTAAATCAGTTATTCTGATTAAATCAGTTATTAAATCTGATTGAATTTATTTAGGTGTATTAGTTTCTATAACGTTACTGGCAACTGTTTGGAACCAAAACGCATGATTTTTTTTATTAAAATCCTTATTATTATAAACATTTATTTATGTACTTAAATTAGTTCAAAATATAATTAAAAAGAAGCCAAATACAAAAAACAGACAAAATTAACAAAATTTGAGTAAAAATGGAAATAACAAAATAATAAAACCTAAAATCAGTAATTAACTAATAGTAACAATGTGTACAACTGCATTTAAATGTATGAATTTCTTCCATGCATTTAAATGTATGAATAAGTATTTTTTTCATTCCAAAATTCATTTTGCACTTGTATATTATTAATATATTACACTAATGTAATAAATTAATTATTAGTACAGTTAATGTAATACAATATGCAATATAATTACAATCATATGTAATAGAATCAATGTATTACATTAATGTAATAAATTAATGTATTAATACAGTTAATGTAATACAATATGCAATACAATTACAATCACATGTAGTATAATCAATGTATTACATTAATTTATCATTAATGGGTAATTCTAAATATTTTCTATTTACCTCCTTATGCTGGTCTAGTGTATCTTTTGATTCTAATACCAAGAGAAGATTCTGTAAATTTTCAAATGTTCAAATGTTTACACATCAAGTATTATATTCAAATGTCTATATAATTTTAATATATACGCATTTATATACCTTTACGTGGTCTTATAGAAGTACTTTTGTGTGGTAATTTAATTTCGCTTAAACAACTCTGTAGAAAACTGCTTTACTTGGCCCTATTGGGCGATTTATTCTCGTAATGGACTAATGGAAATGTAACCGTTTTCTGTATTTTATAATAAGATTCAATTCCGAAACAAAGTTAAAAATACAATTCGATCAAAATTTGAACTTGGTTACGAAGAGTTGGCAATCCTCATATGTTGTTCCTTTGACCATGAGTCAAAAGTTTCCTGGCTCAAAACTAATAATTTACAAAAACTCTTTGTAAATCTGTTTCCTGAAAGGAAAAGGGAATTTCCAAAAATTTTTCGTTAACATAAAATTTATTAAATGCGGCATTATTTTCACAGTCTTTTTGGTTTCACGTTTGACAGTAAGCTCTTTTCTCTGTCTAAAGGTCCTATCGCACGTCAACCTCTTTGCACTAAAAAAGCAGTGAATTCAATTTACTATCTTTTTCCTGTTGTAGAATGTACGGATGTCCCCCGTATGAGCAAAAAATTGCAACCAATTTATTTTGTTCACATATGATAAAACCTTTAGCCAATTAAAAGGTTTTTTGCTATCACTTGAGATATTCACACATTGTTCTTCGGGACAAGCGATCACAAACTTTTGCTTTTTCAACGCATGTAAGCTGACGAGTGATAAAGTTTTTACACACATTACTTCCATTCTCCTGTTTCTAAGCAATTCGATACATACAACTCCAATTTAAATCACAGAGTATAATATTGCAATATAATCACGGATGGTTGCTGATGTTTAAATCAGGCTGTTACAACCGTTGCCATTCAGAGTGTAAAAATGGTTGATTTAGGTACCGCAAACCCAATCGTCTTAAGATGGTTTATAAATGCAATAGACTGGTTTTACCATTTTTTCCCAGGATGAATGTCCAGATTTCTTGAGATACAGACAACAATTTTTAACCGAGTAAAGACTTTAGTACAAGTAAACCTAAGCCAAAATCAGTTAACTGAAAATATTTTTACCATAGGGGAAATCCACAATTATTCAACTTCCAGAAAACAATCGTAAAATATAATTATAGAAATGATTTTTCGAGATAAGAAAATGTTTTTCAGGAAAGACTAACGCATGCAATTGGCCTATATGCTTTTTTTTTTCTTGATGAAATGTTATTTAGTGTCTTTTATTAGATACTTTTAAGGTTTGTGTTTAGTCTCCAGAATGTAAGCTGAGCAAATAAAGGCAGTATGTAAAACTCCTGTAAATATTGTCTGAAGTATTGTTTATTCTATAAACACTATAGCTAAAAGATCTAGGGCCAGATTCAAATCAAACGCGCATTTCTCGTATGTCACCTTCGGTCCGCAAATTTGAGGAGATAAGCAAGTTTCCGGTTTGGTTTGGATCCCTACAGTCTACTTTTGCAATACGAGGACTAATGAGACCGGGACCTACTGCTTACAGCCGATTTTGAACTGCTAAGAAAATAAATGCCTCAGCAGGATTCGAAACTACCTGAGTTCTTGGGTTCTAATCCCATTGTGGTAAGGGTGTTCGTAGCCGCTCGGAATAGGCTTTAAGCAGTAGATTCTGGTCTTATTAGCCCTCGTGTTGCAAAAGTAGAGCGTAGCTCTCCAAAGCAAACCAAACCAATCCAGAAACTTGCTTACTCTCTCATATGAGATACGCGTTTGACTTGAATTTGGCCCCTAGTTTTCTATTAGGTTCCACTTAGTGACTACCGTATTAGGAACAGATGCATTTTACATGCCATGCCGGTCCACCATGTTTTTATTTGGCGACCATCATAAAATGGAGTTTTCTGAAAAATCGCCAGATAAAGAAAAAACACCGTCACCTGGCTTTTTTGAAACTAAAGAAAGCTATCTTTAAAACAGCCTACATTTGATTGAATTTAAAATAAAAAAATAGTCTATTTAGAGTGAAGTTCTTCCTATATCATTAATAAAGATCCAACTAACTTTATAAATATTATTTACTTTTGTTAATGAAACAAGACATTTTTTTAAATATTATATAATATTAAATGACCCAACAGACGTTGTCCTGTTTTAATTCTGTAAATCCAAAAATTGTAAATTATTTTGAAATAAATTATAAATTTGACCATTTTGATGGAAAAGTAAGGAAAAAAATTATTTTAAAAATGCTTGACGCCAAAACGCGTACAGTCATCACAAGCGTAATTAGATTATATTAAAATTCCTACATCGCATCTACGGGGTTTTCATCCTTTGACTTCTCATACTGAAGCCCGCTTCGCTGAAAATTGCGCTATACATAAGCTGAAAGCGAAAGGTTTCAAGCGGTATTATAATCTCAATAAGAACTCAATTCTGAATTTTTAATAAAAACATTTTCTATCGGATCAAACTGTTAATCTAAACCATTCTCGTATCAACATAATTACATACACAAAATTTCATCAAAATTAGCCCAGCCGTTTAGGAGGAATTCTATTGCAAACACACGGGCAGAAGAATTTTACATATAAAGATATACACCAAGTGAAATAAAAAAAATCCACTTACTCGTAAATAATTTTTAAAATTGGCTAACAAAAAATTTAAACAATTTTATATTAAATAGAAAATAACTATCATTTTTATTCTGTGATTATCGATTACATTAATAGAAGTGAAGATTTTATTTTATAGAATGAAAAACATTAACTTTTTTTTCAGGTTTACAGAATGCAAAAGATATTTATTTTCAGTTTTGATATAAAAATTTAGTTTTTAATATATAATTTTCAAAAGTTATATTTTTTACAAATGATAAATGTATTTTAAAAATAAATTTTACAAAAAAAAATTGAAAGGAATTTCATTAAAACTAAATAAATTTCAAATAAATGAATTCCATTATTTTAAAATGTGATGCAAATTTTTCAAATAAAAATAAATTTTATATGATAAAATAAATGAATAAATGAATTTCATTTTTTTTTTTAATTTGATGCAAATTTTTTCATGTTATTTTAAAACATATACTACTTAAAACGACAAAACTAAATAACCTCTTTATAACTACAGTATTATTAAGAAACTTGTAAAAGAGTTTATTCTAAGAGAAACATAACATTGTATTTTATGATTAAAGCAAAAAACGATGTTAAATGAAGTAGAATGTAAGTTACGAAAGGTATTATTTCTCTTAACTAGGCACTAATCTTCAAACTAAGAATAGTTTTATGTTATTACCTGCATTATTTAGCCTTACGGTTCTCATTAAAGATTGTGTCCTCTAATTACACACAAAAACTATTATTAAAACCTTTCCATAACTCATTCATAAAGCTCTAAAATTTTCTTCTCGTTTTATTACCGAAGATATCTGGGGAAGTTAAAATTATACACTTTAAGGAATATTGCACCTGAATCTGAAAAAGAAATGAAATAAAGTAATCTGAAAAAAATAATCTAAGGTTTTTCTCAATTTATTCATTGAATCTCCCTCGAGTAGCAATTTACCTTAATTAGTAGGTTGTAAAAGAAAGTGCATTTATTTCAAACGACACCGTGAGTGTTGAGAATTTTTCCTCTTTTGCTAATTAAAGCAAAAATTACAGACGCATTATATTAAATATATTATCAAAGTTAGAAAACTTCGAGACTAGTCTCTAATGCATTTAGAAAAGTATAATCGTATAAAGAAATTTAAAAACGAAAATTCTTTTAAAAGAAGGAATGATGACCTTTTTTCCCCAATATAACAAAAGATAGTATTAAATATATATTTATACTCAGTAATATATATTTATATATATGAATAACATATGTATACATACATAGATGAGTATATTAGATGTATATATTAATATATTTATATATATTTATGTATATGGGCATATTGTTATGCTTGTTGCTTTACTTCCAACCTTCAGTCTGGGGAATTACGCTTTTCCATAACAACAGATTTTTTTTTCTTTGCTATTTCGATTATATAACATACCTTCAACAAAATACTGCAGTTCTACAGTAGTATAATTTCATAAACTAATTTTATTAATTTGTAACTACTTTAATTTATTTAATTTCACATACATTTTAACACAAACGGCAGCTTAAATGCAATTTTGCTTTATCAGGTATTTTAAATATCTTACTATTCTTATATATTACCATATTTTTCAGTTATCCTGAATGATTATTAAAAAGTTTTTCTGAGTAAACCTAAAAGAAAATTATGTAATTAAACTGAGACAATCGTTATAGCAGAAATTATATTAACTGGTATAAAGAGTATTAATTGTAAAAGAAGATAAAAAGAAATTTTTTAACTTGGGTCCGAATTCGGATTGCTTGTTTGGAACTTGTATGTTTTAGCGCCACCACGATGCATGAAAATACTTAAAGAAGTATGAATACAAATTATTTAATGCTTTTTAAAGAAAATTAAGATTTTTCAAGCTAAAATATACCACCAACCACTCTTGGTTAGATCAATAAAATTTATAAAAATTTGGTTGCAGTTGATTTAGTCAATGCTTCAGTTATCAAGGATACACATAAAACATGCTTGCTCATTATATAATAGTATAGACATATCTTATGTGTATGTGTATTTTAATATGTAATGTTAACATTACAATTTAGGTAATGCATTAAATCACAATAATTGCATTTATTTTATAAAGGAATATAGAATCAATTAGTAGAGATATTTTCAGTTATTATATAACTTAATACATAAGAATATGAAATTGAACATGCTGGTTGTTGCACAAAACAAAGAACAAAATAAGACTTTTTCCAGCGGAGTAACATTAGTTTTGAACTGTCTGGAGTCTATTTTTTTTACATATGTATGTATATGTATGTGTATACATACATAAATATATAAGTATATGTATATACATATATATGTACACACACACACAAATATATATATATATATATATATATATATATATATATATATATATATATATATATATATATATATATATATATATATATATGTAATGAGACGGACTTCTCGATGAGGGGTTGCAGTAATGGCCATAAAAATGATACCGTTTCAGCTAAAGACCTTTATTAAGATAACGTTAAAGGACGGGTTTCCACTTCATCATAGGGACAGGACAAACTGAAGGGTCAGCTAGCATGAAGTTCTGTGTACAAGACACGTAACACCTGGGTCAACATCTGTGGGAAAATATCTCTAGCAAAATCTGTCTCCGACAGCGTGTATCTCCTTTTTATTTGGAAATTTCCTAAATTGTCCGCTAGGACCATGTAGGATTATAATTGGTCAGGCCCCTTCTCCGAGGGCGTAAACTGTAGCCCCAAAACGATATCATTTTTATGGCCATGACCCCCCATCGAGAAGTCCGTCTCATTACACACACACACACACACACACACACACACACACACACATATATATATATATATATATATATATATATATATATATATATATATATATATATATATATATATATATATATATATATATATATATATATATATATATATATATATATATATATATATACTAGACGACCCGACAGACATTGTCCTGTTTTAAAGCTGTAAATCTAAAAATTGTTAAATTTTTTTAAATAAATTATAAATTGGAACTCTTTGATAGAAAAATGAGGAAAAAATTATTTTCAAAATACTTGACGCCACCACGCATACAGTCACCACAAGCGGAATTACATTAAATTAAAAGTCCTACATCGCCTATGATAGTATTTGATCCCGGGATTTCTCGGACTTAAACCCAGTGCGCTGACCACTGCGCCACGGATACGTTGGCAAAGGAGGGTTTTAAGCGGCATTATAATTTTCTCAATAAATGTGCAATTCTGGATTTTCAATAGAAAAACATTTTCTATCGAATCAAATTATAAATCTAAACCCTTCTTGAATCAACTTTATTACATACACAAAACTTCTTCAATATTCGTTTAGGAGGAGTTCTATTACAAACAAATGGATAGAAGAATTTATATACATGTATATATATATGTGTGTATATATATATGTGTGTATACATATATATATATATATATATATATATATATATATATATATATATATATATATATATATATATATATATATATATATATATATATATATATATATATATATATGTATAACTGCAGTAGCTCGGTTGTCAAAGGCGTCGATCCAGAGGGTTGTGAGATCGAGGCTCGAGCCAGCCAAACTATGACGTTTTCATTAATGGTGGAGGGGATACGTAAATATTTTCTTGGTTGCAATGTTCTTCAATCTCAAATTTTACTTCTATAGGTGGCAACACATAGCTGATGGTCTTTTGCTTGATTCCTGCTTCGAAATTACGAAACCTACTGGAAAAACTATTACTCGCTTTCGTAGCATTTTTTAAGCTACACGTGCTTCCGGGTGGTACTAAATAAGTTATTGTTTTGCAACCGTATCTAGCATACATATATATGTCTTCATGAAGAGTTTTATTAGAAGAAGAGAAAAATAGTTTTATGGAGGATTACCAATTGCTAGAATTTTCCGGAAGTTTAGGGAGAAACATATTAAAATATTTGATTAATAAACATTGAGGAATAAAACTCTTTCTAGGCACATGAAATAAAATATTGAAGAGAAAGAAAAATATCTATACTGTGCTAAAGAATAATTTTATATAGTGCTAAAGTATAATTTTAATATTGATGTGCAGCCAAGGGAAATATGCCATCTAGAGTGTCTGTAGCACTTTAGAAACAATCTTTTAAAGTTAACTCAAATGACCATCGAGGTTTCTTAGCGATATCTTTAACAAATTAGAAATTTTCTGTTTCTTGGGGTTACATAAAAAGATATGCTCAATATCATTAAAGTTTTTCTTTTTACATCATTAAGTAAACTTGATGCGTTTTATGCTGTATACTTATTTTCATAGGTACACATACGTAACCTGTTCAATATTCTGGAACTTTTAATCTAGTCAAAATATCTAACATTTTAAAAAACTGTCACGTACACTGAGCATGATTATGATCAACAAAAAATCAATTTTTGCCCATATGGCTTTCAGATGATGTTAAAATCGCCGTCCGCTTCACGAGGTATTGTGCAGTAAGCACTTGGTCTCATCTAGATCATTTTGATTAATCAATAATGCTAAATTAGTATCAAGTGTATATGTTTCTGTATGTTCTATTGTAGTAGAAAATGTAGCTCCACCCTGTGTCTCCCTTTCTCCTGTTAGCTCTACGTATTTCTTCATCGTAGATAAAAGGTTTTGAAAGTGGAAGACCGCTCTAGTAGTTTTGCCTCTCCAGACTAATTAAAAAAAGGGTAACCCCCGTCCCTTTACAATAAAAATTACTTTTAAAGAGGGACATAGTTCCTTTCTTGCTGAAAAGTTTTAATTGTGATAGTCTACAATTGTGTCATATAAAATGAAAAGTTTTTCTCTGTTTGACATATCCCCTATATAATAATAGCCTAAGTTGTATGTCCACGAATTTATGAAGCGGTTGTACCTGGAATGGATATAGACAACCGTATTGGATTTTTTACGAGTTAGGGTTAGCAAAATTCAAAGCGAGTTCGAAATCTACCCATCCCCCCTTTTCGAGCGTTTAATGCTATTATTTCAAGTCTTATTCTCCCTCTTATTCTATACTAAATTCGTTCTTGGTATGAATTTAGTATAGAATAAGAGGGAGCAGCGATGGAGGAGCGTAATATTTAAACTGGACTGTGTTTACTCGACCCTCATATACTCTAATTAGTTCTCCCATCATGCGTAGGCCTAGTGTATTCGGTAGAGTGCCTGCCGATTTGATCGTCGTGTTTCTTGGGGTGATGGTTTTGTCCCCGACACAGCCAAATTTTTCTAAACGTCTAATTAATTTAATATTTTCTGCTTTTTCTTTTAAATTTTTATTCCTAAAGTTGTTTTATTATTTTCAAAATTGTTTTATTATTTTTAAAATAAATGTTTACTATTTTTTCAACTTTTTATAACTTAAAGTTATCTGACTGTCTGTCCTCGAATTTATGAAGCGGTTGGATCTGATATGGATAGAGCATCCATATTGGATTTTTGATGAGTAAGGGTTAGCAAAATTCAAAGCGAGTAAAGTTTATCTTTTCCTAAACTATAGGTCCGATTCTAAAATAAATTGGTATGAATAAGCGTTGTATCACACCGAAAAATTCTGTCAACTTTAAAACGTTCGAAATTCACCTAGTCCCCCTTTTCGAGCTTTTAATGTCATTATATCAAGCCCTATTATAGGAGCAGGCTATTAAATTTATCAATTTATCACAAAATAAGTAGGTAAAATAACATTTTTACTGATCATTATGACGTAATTTTTTAACCATCTCATTTAATCATTTCTTATTTTAAATTATTTAAATATCGTCTGCATAATTTTCATACGTTTTATCACTGAACTTAGATATGACGTAAATAATTTTCTTTTATATTTGGCTTAAATAATAGATTAGGTACATATGTGATAATTTTAATCGATTATTTTTTGTAAAAAGATAATTCTCAGCCAAAAAACAAACCATTTTTTTACCTGCCTCATAGGGTACTTTACAATTCTCAAAAATTAAAACTTTTACTAATCCCGTCACATGACGAGCTATATGCTAGTTATTTTATAATTCATCAATAAGGATATAATTTTATATATCTTATTTAGTTTTTGTATATTAACCAACACATATAAAAAATCATTAAATATGTGTTCTAAGTAAAAAAAAAAGTACAAATTCATTTGACTAAATTATAAACTAATTTTTCACATCAAATACAAAGTAATTACTTTTTTTTTCATTCCATGAACCTCAGTTGTATTAATGCAAACAATTATTTTTATTTTATCGCAAGAGAAAAGGCTAATTTTTTAGTTTTCAGTTTCTTTATAGGTTTTTTGTTTTACAAGTTTAAAATGTCAGATACCTTTAACGTTTTAGGTTTACAGAATAAAAAGCATATTTTAATTAAATTTGATTTAAAAATTTAGTTTTAATTATAAAAATCAATTAATTAAAATTAATTATTTAGTTATAAAAGTTTAGTTATATTTATAAAGCCTATATTATATATAAATATTCTAATGACTAGCATATAGCCCATCATATGACGGGATCAGTAAAATTTTTAATATAAGGCGATTTCACGCAGTAGGGCAAACTCTCAAATTATGACAATTCTGGCTTTAGTTTCAAACGGAAGGGCAGTTTATTGTTTGTCTATTGGCTGTTGTAAACATGAAAATGAATGGGAAGGGCATTCTAGTAGTTCTTGACGTTGCGACAAATTGCCCCATTTTTTCCTCTTTGAAGTATGTGTTCAATGTTTTGTCATTCTGGACAAAAAATGTAATATGCCACCCTCTTCCCTAATAAATACAAAAATATAATTTCCTCTGAACTAACAATAAAAATTACTATTAAAAGAGGTAAGTTGTTGATGAATATAAATCTACGAAATTTGAACAGTTCTTTCAAACAAAAATTGAAAAACAAAATAATATATTTGTTAAAAATCATGAAATATACTAAAATTTCAAAATAAAAGACAAATAAAATCCTCAGTTCAGTATTTAGGTCCTTTAGTACCCATGGTAAAAAACTGGTCTGCGCCCCTGTCACCAAATAGAGTGAGAAAATACATAAATATGTTTATATATATATATATATATATTGTAAATTTACATGAAAAACGACAAGGAGCCCAAAATATTTCGTCGTACTCACGAGTAGCCGATAATAGGACCAGGTATTAAAAACGTATGAAAAATGCATTATTAACTTAACATTGTTACTGTTATGGACCTTTACTTTACATAATTAAGGCACCTTGCCGCCCATTAGCGGTTACAAAAATTATGGTTAAGCATCTGGAACCAACATGATCGCAGACTTATACCGCAAATTTACCCTGGCTAATTTCTAAGAAAAAAAGTGCTTAGTATAAATGGAAAAATAGAAATTTTTGTTCTTTCTATTCTATGCTAGAGCCTGTATAACTCTTTCGTGTCTGGAGTTTGTTTTTTTTTGAGACCGCCAGCGTCTCCGTGCTAGATAGTCGAAATTCGACTTAATTTCCCTCCCCGTTATTGCTATTGATAGTTAACTTCTTGCCTAGAAATCATAAAACTTTGCACTATAAATTTTGGATCGACTTGATCCTGTGTTTTTCACGAAAAATGATAACTAATTAAAATGTGAACAATAATAAAAAAATAAATTAGTGCAAAATCAGTGCTTTTGTGTTTAAGTAATACTGTTCCGGTATCCCTGCATCCTGTATGTGCATATTATCTCTGTACGAGATCCCTGAATGTTATCGTTTATTGAATTTGTACATATCTGTACATATTTATATCTAGTGAAATAAAATATTTATAAATATTAATTTTTCTATATGTCATTGAATCGTATATTTTATACGTACATATATATATATATATATATATATATATATATATTCAGAATGAAATCACAAAATATTTTATAAATTCTTAAAATGTTCATAGTATATTTAATTAAATATTTTTCTATTTTTCCTTATTAATACTTAGATGTTTTTTAACACTTTTGGGGTATTATTTTGCTGGTAAACTAAGCAGTTTATTTGAGGGGATTATTTTTTATTTAAAAGTTAGATTTTCATAAAAAATTGGAAAATTTTTAAATTTAAATTTAGTTTTATTAACTTTAATAAATTCAAAATTTAAAACGAATGCCCGGAATTATATTAAGACCTGTTAGGACTGTTTGGTAAACCTTTTGTAAGAATCTATGACAAGTTTAGTATGTAGTAGCATTTTGAAAAATAAAAAAATTCATAAAAATAATTTTATACACATTGAATTTTATAATAAAAAAAGTATTTTTCTACTTTTTCTTATTTCTACTTGGGGCGAATCATCCTCTTTTTGACCCCATTTTCCTCAGGGTGCAGCGCACCTAAGACTGTGGTAAATTCGACCTTTGCAATGCCCTAGTTACGGCTCTGAGAGTCATACTATCCTCCATATCACTAAAATCATTATTGTGATATAACAATTTCATAACATTGATGCTGAAATTTTTTATTCTCCCATGAAATGTCTATAATTCATTAGTATAGCATTTTGGATTATTTAATGAAACATACCGCTCTTTTATAATTGTTTAATTCAAAATTAAAGATTACAAATATCTTTGCAATCTTTAATTGCAATCTTTAATTGGCGTTTGGTGTTACCCATATTATTTTAGTTAATCAGTAATGCTAAATTTCATATAATATTTCTGCATGTTCAGTTGCAATTTAAAATTCAGTTCTTCCATTGCAACTTATCTCTTTGTCCCATACTCACTTTATTTCTTCATCATTGAAGAAAAGATAAACAGTAGAAATACGAGCTGCAAGTTATTAACGAGAGATAAAATCAGTACGCATAAATTTCAATTAATTGGGTATTTAGCATATTATTATTCCCCCACAAGGAAAACTAAAGTCCCCCCCGGTACAAATATTCGGGTTGTCTGCTTTAGATAGGTCCCAGGAAAGTGTCGCCAGCAATTACACTCTTTATCAGATTTCCGATCTCAAACCAACAGAACAAAGCCTTACTTCACCATCAAAGACATTCCCAAAAAAGGAACAATACCCCAGATAATACAAATAATCCTTTAGTGCTAAGGGTCACCCATATCATTTTAGTTAATCATTAATGCTAAATTTCATATAATGTTTCTGCATGTTCAGTTGCAATTGCAAATTCATTTCTCCCATTTCAACTTATTTCTCTTTGTCCCATGCTCACTTTACGCATTTCTTCATCGTTGAAGAAAAGATAAACAGTAGAAATACGAGCTGCAAGTTATTAGCGAGAGATAAAATCGATACGCATAAATTTCAATTAATTGGGTATTTAGCATATCACTATTTCTCCCACAATGAAAACTGAAGTGCCCCCATGGGACAAATGTCCGATTGTCTGCCTTAGATAGGTAGCCCTGGAAAGTGTCGCTAGCAGTTACACTCTTTATCCGATTTCCGATCTCAAACCAACAGAACAAAGCCTTACTTCACCATCAAAGACATTCCCAGAGTTCTTCCCAAAAAGGTACAATACCCCAGATAATACAAATAATCCTTTAGTTTTAAGGAATGATAAGGTTTGATAAGGATAATAATAAGGATAATAATAATAATAAATAATAATAATAAGGATAATAAGGAATGATAAGGATAAAATGATAAGGTTTCTAACCCACATCATTTTAGTTAATCAGTAATGCTAAATTTCATATAATGTTTCTGCATGTTCAGTTGCAATTTAAAATTCAGTTCTCCCATTTTAACTTATTTCTCTTTGTTCCATTCTCACTTTACACATTTCTACATCGTCGAAGAAAAGATAAACAGTAGAAATACGAGATGCAAGTTATTAGAAAGAGATAAAATCTATAAGCATAAATTTCGATTAATTGGGTATTTAGCATATCATTATTCCCCACAATGAAAACTAAAGTGCCCCCCTTTGACAAATGTCCGGATTGTCTGCCTTAGATAGGTCGTCCTGGAAAGTGTCGCCAGCAATTACACTCTTTATCAGATTTCCGATCTCAAACCAACAGAACAAAGCCTTACTTCACCATCAAAGACATTCCCAGACTTCTTCCCAAAAAGGTACAATACCCCAGATAATACAAATAATCCTTTAGTGCTAAGGGTAGAGCACAAAAGGATCGTTTTACGGTATAAGTTCTGTTTTTCGGCTTCACTGCTCAAACTGTATGGATAAACCTTTCCGAGTTCCCTAAACGAGGCAGAACGTGAATGGTAACCCGAGACGGTTACCTAGAACTTTCTCCTTCAAGGTTGTTTCTGCAAGGACAACTTAACTTACTCGCTGTGAATATTTTTTCGTTTTATGTATTCCTGGGAAATTCTTTCGAAATCACCAATTTCGAAATTATTGCGCATTTGAGGAATTTTCTTGCGTATTTAGGAATTTAGTAATTAAATTATTCTTCCTATAATAGAGCTCCCGTTGGGTTCTTAGGAATGACGTATATGAATACCTGAGATATTTTTTGAATAAAAAAATATGAAAAACAAAATCTTGGTTATATAAATCCTGAGTGATTGTACAGGCTAATGCTTAATAGTAGAGAGCCTCTACGTTATTATATATCTATGTATAGATAGATAGATAGATAGACACATAAATATAAATAGTAGAATTATATAATAAATAACCTTTTAAAATAAATATAATCCCCTATATAATAATAGCCTAAGTTATGTGTCCATCTGTCCTCCAATTTATGAAGCGGTTGTACCAGGAATGGATAGAGACATCCATACTGGATTTTTGATGAGTTAGGGTTAGAAACATTCGAAATTCACCCCTTCCCCCCTATTTCTAGCAATTAATGCCATTATTTCAAGCACTATTTTCCCCGATTAAGTGCAGGCGATTAAATTTGTCAATTTATTACATAATAAATAGGTTAAAAATAACATTTTTTTTCTAGCATTAGGACGTCATTCCTTTAACCATCTCATTTAATTATTTCTTATTTTAAATTATTTAAATCGGCATTAAATTATTTAAATTATTTAAATATGCATTATTTTCATACGTTTTATCATTGAACTGAGATATTACATAAATAATATTTGGCTTAAATAATAGATTAGATACACTTGTGATAATTTTAAATTTAATCATCGATTATTTTTTGTTGCAATGAACATTTTATCACCGGTACTAACAACAAATTCTATCTACGTCTAGGGTGTAGTGGAAATGATAGTTTCATTCATTTACTTCCATTAATTACTGTGGCAGAAAGAACTTAATGATAACTTCAACGTAGCTAAGAAAACTTTGAATTATCTTTCTAAATGAATTCAATCCCGATAATCCCGATACTGCATTCACAGTATCGGTAGACTTTAGAGGAGTGTGAAGATAAAAAAATTATTGAGCGTGTTCAAGATAGTTCTGAGCCAAAAACAAAACATTTTTTTACCTGCTTCATAAGGTACTTTACAATTCTGGGAAATTTAAAAATTTCACTTTTTCCGTCATATGACGGGCTATATGCTAGTAGACTTTTAATAATAGATCATTACAGATATTGCTCTTTTCTCCTTTAAAAATATAGATAAAATTTTAATATTTAGCATTTTTTCATTGAATCAAGAAATATTTCAGTGCCATATAATTGAAGAAACAATGACTTTAAGATCAATGAAAAATTCATATTCCTAAGTAAATAACATTTTTAGTTATATATGAATGCTCGTAGAATTTTAATAACAGATGATTAAAGATATTTCTCTTTTCTCCTTGAAAAATATAGATAAAATTTTAATACTTAACATTTTTTCATTGAATCAAGAAATATTTCAGTTCGACATAATTGAAGAAACAATGAATTCACGATCAGTAAAAAATTCATATTCCTAAGTAAATAACATTTTTAGTTATTATAAAAAAGCAGTTTTACCAAGCCTTCTAACTCAGATTGAAATTAAGGTTGAATTTATTGAATATTAAAGCAGTTAAAAGGTACCAGGCAATTGAAAAAAAATTTGACTAGAAATCCGTAAAGCAAATATAAGTGCAGGGGAAAATCTTTATTAAATTACCTTCTTAATACAAGATATAATAGGTAACGTCTTCCTCTCTAGTTAAAACAAATCAATGAAATTTTATTAGTTAAGTATTTTTCTGCGTAGTCTAGAAATTTTAATGTCTTTTTATCATAGAAGAAAGATGGCTTAATCATTAATTCATTTTAATAAATAAAAAAATTTCATAAATGAAAAATTCATATTCCTAGGTAAATAATATTTTTAGTTATTATGAAAAGGCAGTTTTATCAAGCTTTCTATCTCAGATTGAAATTAAGGTTGAAATTGTTGATTGCTAAAAAAGTTAAAATGTAACAGAAAATTGAAAAAATTTTGGTTAGAAATCCGTAAAGCAAATATAAGCGCAGGGGAAAATCTTTATTAAATTACCCTCTTAATATAAAGATATAGTAGGTAACGTCTTCCTCTCTAACGAAAACAAATCAATGAAATTTTAATAGTTAAGTATTTTCCTGAGTAGTTTAAAAATTTTAATGCCTTTTTATCATAGAAGAAAGATGGCTTAACAGTCATTAATTCATTTTAATAAATAAATATTTTACCGCTATGAAAGGCTGTAAATAAAGTTGATTTTGTGAGTTATTATGAAAAGCAGTTTTATCAAGTATCTAATCAGATTAAATTAATTATTTATTTATTATCAAAGAAGTTAAAACGTAACAGACAATTAAAATTTGGTTAAAATCCGTAAGCAATATAAGCGCAAAAATCATCTTCTAAAAAAACAAATCAATTAATAATAGTTAAGAAATTTTACTAGTTTAAAATACACATAGAATAAAAAGTTAACATCATTAATTCATTTTAATAAATAAAAAATTTTAAATAAAAGATTATACTTAAATAATATTAGTTATATGACAGTACAAGCCTTCTAACTCAGATTAAATTAAGATTGAATATTTCTATTAAAGATAAAAGGTACCAGACTGAAAAAATTTGACTAGAAATCGTAAAAGTATGGCAGATCTTTATTAATTTTCTTAATAAAGTATAAAGGTAAATCCTCTATCTAAAAACATATGAAATTTTAAAGTTAAGTATTTTCTCATAGTAAATTTTTAATGCCTTTTATCATAGAAGAAAGATGTTAACAATCATTAATTCATTTTAATAAATAAATATTTTTAATAAACTGTGTGTTTTTTGTAACATCAAGCACTAAAATTATCTAAAATAATCTTTATTTATTTAATCAAAGAAGAAAATAATAACAATCATAAAAATTTCTCTATATTTATAGTAATCTATAAACGAAATTAATTTTTTTTATGATTAAAATAAAAACAAATAAAAAAGTTATAAGTTAAGATCATTTTAAATTTATTTTAACTGATTACAAATATGTGATAAAAAATAAATATACCATTTTATAATATTTAAGAAAATGTATCAAATTTTTCATTATATTAAAAGATATATGTAATAATCAAAGTATAATGTTTTTGCAGATTTTTCTTTATGCTGTGTATAAATATTAAAGCTAAACGTGATAATTTATGTAAATAATATGCATTTAATAAAAAGATGTATATGGTGTTCTATATCTTTTGTTTTTTTCCGTCCATTGTTTCTAATCCTTGACTATATTTATAATAATCGTTAAAAAGCAATATCATTAATAATCGATGATAAATTTTTATAATGTTCTGAAAAAACGCATAATTAGATAAAGTAACGTTAATGTTAAATCATGTTTATATTTTGATTTATAATTGTTATCTAGCAAAAACGTGATAAAATTATCTATTTTTTTTCTATATTATTATTATATTTATATTTTATAATTTATATAAATATTATATATAAAATTATATAAATAATAACATGCTAATAATAAAAAATATAATATAAAATATAAGTTTTTTTATTATATTAAATTTGCCATCAGCACGGAAATTTTCAAAAGGAGAAGATAGATTTTGCAAGCTTGTTCAAAAAGAAAAATACATTGTGTTTCAAAATATCCGCTTTTACTTTAATAAAGAAAGTGAAAATCTGTAATTTATGCAACAATAATTAAACACAAAATTGAATGAAAATAATTTGAGTCGTTTATAATAAAGTAGGTCTTATATCATTTTATATAAACATTTTTGCTTATTCCTGCCCGATAAGGGGTACGCAAGTAAAAAATTTAGATCTATCTATTTAATTATCTATATGTATGTATGTGTATATATATCTATATGTATGTATGTATATATATATATATAATATAATGTATATGTATATATATGTATCAAATCTATTTATGTATATAAATGTATATATATATATATATATATATATATATATATATATATATATATATATATATATATATATATATATATATATATATATATATAAAATTTAAATGAGGTTTTAAGAATTAAGCGAGTTATAATTAAAAATAGTTAGAATTATTAAAGACAAGTAATAGGAGAAAAACACTATAGCGAACTCTACGGAGTAAAAGAGCTGACGCGGAATAGACATAGGAATTTTTTAGTTAGCATGACAAAAGACAATTCTGAGCGGGAATTATAACATCCTCCATGCTTGTTATAAAAGAACAAAGATATATAAATGCATAGCCATGAACAGCAGAATTACAATAAATAGTTTATATGATAATGCATTTATGAACCACTCGTCCATGTCATTATATATATATATATATATTATATATATATATATATATATATATATATATATATAAAAAAAAAAAATGTGTTATATTCATGAACGTGCGTAAATAAATGTTTAATTATGATCATTAAAACTGGAGTTTTTTAGTAGCAGTACGATATGTATTTTATTTAGTTTAAAAGTTTAAATAAAACAACTATTAAACAGATTTCAACTTTAAATTTTATTAAAACTGGACAATTTTAATGACGTAATTAGCAGTTAACGTCACTCAAGGAAATTTTATATAACCATAACAAGGGGCTTATAAAGCATTAACGAAAGGAAAATAAGTGCATCTCAACTATCTAATAGGGATAAAAGCAGCAGTGGGATTTAAATTATGACCATGAATTTATGAAACCTTTAAAAATGCCACATAAAAGATTTATCATAATTTGACATTAAAATAAATTATATTAGTTACAGAACTGGTGCTGTTAAGTAAAATATTCTTAAACCTCTGTTTCTGACAATCTGATTAACAATACTATTACAGAAGAAAAAATAAAACGCTGTTGTGGTAATTATATTTAAAACAGGTAGAGCTATTTATTATGGTTTATATCCTAGAAAATCCTTCACGAGAGATATTTGATGGAATTAGTAAATAATGCCAGATTCCTCCCTCCCCATTATATGTAAAAAACTTCAAGGAATCGATTATATACAGGAAAACGAATGGAAAATGAAGACTCTATGACTACCCAACAAAAAGATCACTAAAAATATTCTGAAAAGAGAAAAGGATTGAGACAAATTATTTTTCCCGATGAGAAGATACTGAATTATGATCATGTAGATGGCCTAATTTATTACCATGATTGAGAGAAAACCTAAGGAATGCATTAGTCGGCGAATGGGATTTGATATAATATGAGGTATTTAAAATTATGAACAGATATTACAGGACTCTTAAAAGATATAGCATTATCTTACTATGATCTTTTCAAGATCTTAAAAACAGGATAGTGGTACTTTCTACTAAATAAAACCTACTAATATACTAAAGGAAGGATTAATGAAAAGATTCTGCTTTAATTTTTGAGCCTTCAAAATTTAGACTTACATCCTAAAGAAATCCTTCGGGAAGCTGCAAATATCATAACGAAGTATAAACTCTAGAAATATGTAGCCCGCCTTACTATGATATTATATTATTTGGGTCTCCAGAAGGGATATTGACTAGAGATTTGTACTAGATGGACAGAAAAGATCCTGCTAGTAGTTTAATTATATTAAAGAAAGGTTTAGAAGAAACAATTGTTGCTTGAATCTTGGACGAGATTCAGACTAGAATCCTAAGGAGATCCTTTGAATTTCTGTATTAAGAAGATTGAACTATATATATCTATATATGATTTTATATGTATATATATATATGTATGTATATATATATATATATATATATATATATATATATATATATGTATATATATGTATATATATGTATGTATATATATATACATATATATATATATATACATACATATATATATATATGTATGTATATATATATATATATATATATGTATGTATTATATATATATATATATATGTATATATATATATATGCATATATATTTATCCAATTGACGTTCTATCTATTTTAATCTTCACTTTTTCTAGCAACTGAAATAAAAATCAGGTACATGAATCACTCATACAGCAAGCCTTCCATACTTATCAAAGCTAAGGACTGTATTTAAAATTCCCACGTTTTAGCTTCTTACTCCATTTCATGAAACAACTGCCAAATATTCCAGGAAAGACGCAGATCTTTGCAATCTTTATGATGTGGTATGACCATTATCTGCCACGTTTTAGTTACAGTCCATAGCAATATTGCCATTTCAAGCTCTGTCATGGGAAATTTAGCACTTGTTCATTCCCCCTACTCAAGACTGCGTTTTCACAAATCATCTTATGCACATTTGTTTCTAGCCTGGTTAAGATCTGCCTGTTTGTTCTTTGAGATGAAAATAAAATTTTATATAAGATTTTTATCTAAGAGTCTGATCGAGTTGCTTTCCGCGACATGACTACAATAAAGTTGCATTGTCAAGCTATCAGTGAAAATTAAAAGATATGGGTTTAATTAAATGCGTAATTGGCGAGATTTTTTTTAAAGTTAAATATTTATATCATCGGCAAAAATTCTTTTAGTACATACTCATTATTTTTAATTTAACAATGTAGCTTTATGAAGTCACACAAATACTCATTGTTGAGAAAGACACTAATTTAGAATTACAAGACTAAGCGAATACTTAAAATCCTTTCTTTTTGTCATATGATCACTGAACACGTTTTACACCTTCAAAAATCATCGTGCATCTATCTGAATTCCTGTGCAAATATTGCACCTAAAGGGTAATTAATCACTTGGCTTACCTTCTTATTGGACAGAGATTAAGCCATTGGTTTTACAGGGAATTATTTAAACATTTAGCTGCAAAAATGAACACAACGGAGGGTAAATTAGCAAGGTTTTTGTGTTTACCCTGGGAGAATTTATATCTGAAATGCCTACGTAAGAGTAATCAATTAAGGATTTACTTTTGAGAGCAGCGAAAGGTAACAAATCTTAATGAATTATTTCCTTGATTTAATTTGAATGGATAAGAAAATTAAGAAAAAAATAAGACTACAAAATTAAGTTTAGGTTTGGTTTGGTTCGGAGTGCTACGGTCTGCTTTTTTGCAACACGAGGGCTAGTGAGACCGGGACCTACAGCTTAACGCCGATTCCGAACGGCTACGAACATCCATGCCACAGTAGGATTCGAACCCACGAACTCCGGTACCGAAGGCCAGCAATCTAACCAATCAGCCATCATTAGGCCAAAATTAAGTTTAAAAAATTAAGGTGGGAAAATTTTTATGAATTTTAGAGGCCATATTTTTTGATATATAGAACGCACACTCACATATTCTTGTATGTGTAGTTATTTCATGTACATTAAGTTGGTGATAATTTATTTTAATTTTATTTGTAAAACACTAATTTAACTAGATACTCTTTATTTAAAATTAATATAGAAAATATTTTAAAAGTAAAAGATTGAAATAGTTTCAGAAAGGAATCCCAAAATGCCAAAATATTATCATAAAATGAAACTGATAAAATGAAACTTATTCCACTTTTATTCATATATAAAAAAAAAAACTTTTATTCTCAAAATAACAAAACCACGTCCGCTACCAGAATGTTTCTAACATGGTAAACCGAGATTAAAGGATAATAATAAACCCATTTAGTTGACTGAAGTCGGGTTCAACTGAAAGAGCTTTGCACTTGACCAAAGTTCTGAGGTTTCTATTAATAAAAGACTACTTAAGCATGGAAAAAGAGATAAATGATGTTTTAAGATGAAATATGAGGAAAAATGAACTCCTTTTAGTTCCTTTTGGAAAAACCGCAGGAGATAGTTATAAAAGTAGTTTTAGATTTACTGGAATAATCGCCATTTAAAATTTTTTTCTGAATATAAGCCACATAAAAGCTCTTTCCTATTATTAATTTGAGTCAATGATATTGAAGTCAATGATAACTTTTTAGAAAAAAATCGAAAAAGCTTATAGAGTGGTATTTGTTTGGTTAGCTATATATATATATATATATATATATATATATATATATATATATATCTATATATATATATATATATATACATATATATATATATATATATACATATATAATATATATATACATACATAAATATATATATTATATATATATACATATATATAATATATATATATACATATATAATATATATATACATACATATATAATAAATATATACATATATATATATATATATATATATATATATGTGTGTGTGTGTGTGTGTGTGTGTGTGTGTGTGTGTTTGTGTGTGTGTGTGTGTGTGTGTGTGTAATATAAACAAATGTAGACAGTATCTGTTTATACAGTTCATTGTAAATACTGGGTTATTATTGGTGCTCGCGTTATGAGAAATTTTTTTTCTATGCATGAAAATATTTTAATTTTATTTAAAATTAAACCATTTGTAAAAATACCAGAGTTTTTACCTATGGTAAAGATTAAAAAACTAAAATAGGAGAAAAAGAATCTGAAAAAGGTTTAGTTACATATTAAATCCTTTAAAATATCTCAAGTTTATCAGTTTTATTTCTTTGGAGAAAGTGAAGTGTTGTAACTGCAAAAAAAATTGGTTTAGTTGGGTTTGAAACACTACGGTTTACTTTTTTTTACTACACAAAGACTAATGAGGCCGGGACCTACCGCTAAAGTTGATTCCTTATGGCTATGAATTCTGGGGTAGCACACTACCCTTTCGGTCATTGTTTCACTAAAAAAAATTGGGTGTCTATATTGTAAAGGAAATACAAATTGTGATGATGCCTGAACCAATTTTGACTCCTTTTAAGTATTATGTCTAGAAATACAAACAATCTAGGAAACGTTTTTACTCTGAAACTTTAAATATTCTTTTCGATTATTCCTGAATTCTTTTCTACTAGTTTTGACGTGACGTATATATGCATTTCGCATAACCAAAATCGATTAACCGTATTATGTCGACAGTTGATTAAAATTTGTAACACCTAGTTTTCACTTTTCTTTTTCCTTCCATATTCACTCTATATAACGAAAAATATCAGCATAACGGATATTAATTCTACCCTTCTTCAGCAGTAATTGTGCTCTTTAACAATACATCAGAAAGATGTCAACCTATTCCCATGCAGTCGGAACAATGCTTTTTAAGCAGATGAAAAAATGCTAAAATAATTATCATTTGCAGAGAATAATATGGTAAACATTATAATAAAATTAATAAATAGTTTGCAAAGAGCATTTTAAAAATTAACAAAACATTTAAAAAAAATTTAACTTTTGATTTCTGATTCTAAAAGTAACTTCAAATGTGGTTTTGCAGTCATACCTCAATGTATAAGCCTACAAAACGTCATAATTTTAAGTTAATAATTTGAAAATAAAGTGTTAATAACTGTTAATAATTGTTTATAAATGTTAGTATTTTTCTAAATTAAGTTAAAAAAGGACAGCTAAAACCAATTCGTAGAACTATGTTTTCTCGAAACGATTTTTTCTTTTATTGAAGGTATATTGCAAACTTATACACGATCTCCCAAATTTTTGAGTATTTACCTTTATTTATAACTTTGACATTTGAACCGGCTTGAATCCTGAAAGTAAGAATGAGGGCGCGACAACGCTTACATAGCGTCTACAAAACGTAAAATACAAGATGGTCCAAAATTATTAATTGCATTTTATGTTAGAAGAAAAAGTACAAATACAGTAGATGTTTCTTTTTCTTTTGGTAAGACAATTTAATACACTTTTACAAGACAAATTTAAAACATTAAATAACAACCATATAAGTTCCATTTATGGCTTTCAAAATATCTAGCCGATGTTGAATTTTCCGCATTTCAAGTGTTTCTTAACATTTTAGCAGGTATTCCTCCACTGAATTCAGGGATTCGTCTTTTCCTTGTTTTTGCTAGAAATGCCAAGAAAGCGAGCTGCAGGCTACAGTATTTACGCCGAAGGGTTGCGCATTTTGTTTAAAGAGTACCACCAGTGTGAAAAAATGACTTTGCTCAAAGTAGGTCCTCGTAATTTAGAAGCAGGAACCGAGAGGACCTTCAGGCTTTTCCTGCCCCCTCCAAAGATATCATTTGAACTTTGAGGATATTGAGACTACGGACATATTTTAAGTGTTCCAACTACCATTAAAGACAGGTCGTATATTATCCCTTTCGGGCGCCGAACCCACAACCTTCCAGTTATGATCACTCAACGCCTTGCTGGCTGAGCTATTACGACTCTCTTCATTTCAGATCATCGATGGAGTTATGTAACGTTGGACAATTTGAGGGATTGGAGTATTGACCCCCGCATCTCTACGACTGGTCTAAGGATCATTAAATATTTTGTCCCTCTCCGTTTGAATTGTGAAACTCTAGAGTGGCCCAGCACTCTATTGTGAAAGATAACTCGACGCAGACGGCATTTAAATTGAAGGAAAGCAAAACAATTTTACACATCCGGATATGTAACGCTTCTCAATGTAAGTAAAAAAGTATTGAGTACATAAAATGCTCTCCCAAGGAAAATTATTCCTTCCTCCAGAAGTATTCTAGGGCGGAAATAATAAACACATAGGTATCATAAAACTTTACATTCAGGAATACAACTACAAAAGTTACATTATTGCATTAAAATAATCTTTCTTTCGTTCCTTCTAGTATCATTTCAGTAATATATAAATTTCTTAAAATAGCGTGAGTTCATTGATCACAAACGAGTTAAAATCATAAAATATTTGTTTTTGTCTGTTATATGCAATATTTTGATAATGTTTAATACATTGGGCTTTTGATGATTTACTGCTGTATTCTAAAGCTTCAGTTGATGAAAAATTTTTCGAACTGTGTCTATCAACGGCATATCGTACATTTCATCTGGCCGGGGATGAAGCCAAATTCGTTGCTCCTTCTTACAAATTATTATTATTACAGAAGTAACATTTCCTAAAACTACGGAAATATTAAGCTGCAAAGAAATGTTTTTCTCCACAATTTAAAATTTTTATCAATTAGATAATGAAATTTCATTGTGAATACAAGTTTCAAATTCTAATGTTTACACTTAATATCTAAAAAGATTATTATTATTTGATGAAAATATTTTGTTAATCGAAATTTAAATAATTGAATGAATAAATTCTGTACAAAATTACTGACTGGGGCAATAGGATAAACATTTAATTTATATTACTAGAGAGAGCATTTTTAGTATCAACTTTCAAAATAATAATTATTTTTAATTCAGTTTAAGGTAGAATTTTTGTCAGCAGTGCCGTGCATCTTCATTGCAATTCTTAAATTAAGCTACTGGCCTATATAGCCTGGAAATACCCTGAAAGTTCTTTGGACTTTTTCAAATACAAATTGTTAATCGTATTAACTGAAGCAATATTTTCAGCTTCTCTTTTGTTATTTTTTAAGACTGGCTTAAATTAAATGATCATATAAACATGCATATAATAGGATTAACGCTTTATTTATTGAAAAAAAACTGATGATTTTATAAAAGTAAGAAAACTATTCCTACTTAACCTACATCGAGATCTGTAATTTAAATTTGTGAAATTGCTACCACACTTGTCGGAAAACAATAAAGATCCCATGTTAATTGGGAATGATTCACTTTTTCTCCTATTACTATGACAACATGTAAAATG
Source organism: Pardosa pseudoannulata (assembly GCA_032207245.1). Classification (NCBI taxonomy): domain Eukaryota; kingdom Metazoa; phylum Arthropoda; class Arachnida; order Araneae; family Lycosidae; genus Pardosa; species Pardosa pseudoannulata. The sequence goes on from CM063508.1 coordinate 46,218,314, forward strand.
AAATAATATATTTTTACGTCAAATTTACATTGTGCCAGAATGAATTTTCAGTTTTAACAGGTCAAAGGCCCGATTTTATCCCAGCCAAAGATGTAAAAGCATATATATATAAAAAATTGTGAAGTGAAAAAATATTACCTTTATATCTCTAAAAATCTAATAATACTTATAAAGAGAACAATGTATAAAATAAATCACAAATATAAAAACACTGAAGTTATCTAAGTATTTGCTTATTGAAGATATACATAAATTTGAGTATAAAACTAATAAGGTTAAAACATATATAAGAAAAGAAACACGATGAAATTTTATTTTATGTTTATTTGGATTGATCATTCAGAAATCAGTTTTGTATTAACGATTAATGAACAGTTACCTTAAACCATAAAATCGATTCCTTTATTAACAATGCAATCTATCACAACTGAAAACCTTAGGAAATAGGATACAACAGGAAATACATTTCATAAGCGATAGTTTGAATCTTGTACATCTTAACATTATTTAATTGCGTTTATTTGTTAAGATGTAATGTATTCCAATCAAAATTTTAACCTAATATACACGAGAAACTTTTTTTGTTAATCTCTTTTTTTTAAACTTATCCAGTAACTTAATACCGGAATAACCGGTTTATTAATACCAGTTAATACCGGATGGTGGCAAATTAATCGATGGTTTCCTTTCGGTAAAAATCTGTGATTTTGAACCCCTGTACTAGTATAGATATTTGTATCCATTTAAAATGGCATTAAGCCGTACGTATTGATCTAAATCAGCCTTCGTGCTGCCCAGAAAATTGACTACAGTACTTTAAAGCAAAACCAAACTTGTAACTTCAAACACTATTTCAATCTTGGCCAGACTTTTTGCAGCAAGAGTCAAAGTTACCTACCTGAAAATGAAGTCACTCCTAAAGTTCTTGGTAGGAAGAAATTCAGAATCATAATGTATTTATTTTGATATATTTCCCCATGTTTATCAAAACATTTTATTTACTCTTCGCTACTACAAGGTAAAGGAATTTTTAATGTAGAAACTAATATTTATAATAATTAAATAATTAATACATGGTAATCAGAAAAACTTATTGTTTATTATTTTGGATGCTGGTTGATCAGCTTTCAAATAATAATTTCGATTTAATAAATATCGTACAATGCATCGTACAATGCAATGCTTCAACACCATATCTCGATCCAAAAATCGACAGTAAACGATATGCTGCATTTTAAATTTTTTTGTTCTTAGTTTTTGACACACATTTTCAAAATTCATTAATTATTTTGGAAAATTTATGGAACATTCGGTAATCTTGATCTCCTTGTTATATGATTTTCTAAATTACCAATAATGACTGGGAATCCTATCTGGCCCACATGAAGCTTGAACAAATGTATTAGTATTAGTATTAGAACAATTATATTTTCCTAAATGGTGAACAGGATCGAACCTAAAAATACCTAACAACTGTACGAATCATTTCATATGGCCGAATGTATTTATACGACTCAAAAACTTTAAAATATAGCAAATATTTTTGATTTATAAATTGAGCCTCAATAAACTGCATGTGGCTCGCGAGACACCATTTGGCCTCCGTTGCACTATATGAAAGGGATATTTAAGAAAGGGAAAACAGAAAATCTATGTTATTTACTGAGACATATTCTATAAATATTTTCATCGTAGTATGAATAATTATATTAATTTTATACTGTATAAAGAGTGATTTTTTTTTAAATTTATAACGTTTTTATCCTATAAAGGAAATGATAAACGCGTTAACTGAATCACAAGGTGAAGACTAATAAAGAATTCAGCTAAAAAATTCCAAAGCGAAGCATGTATCTGGAGATCTTCCATTTGTATCGAATTTATGGAATGTCGGGGCTTGGAGAAAGCGTCTACCTGAGGACAGCACTCATTAAGTTGGGCGTCTGTCTTGGCAGACTCATTGTTATTTTTCCGAAATCTCGCTAATGGTCTTTTGAATGGTAAATAATTATTTGCAGTGGGAGGAAGTCCTCCCAAAAGGAACTAACTCTCTCCGTTTGACGTTTCTCTCTATAAACCGACAATGATGAAGAAATGGCTTTTACGCTCACTCTCTCTTTCGAATAGAGTTTTTACCCTCGTTTCCTTCCGAGTAGGATATTTTGTTCTTTTCAATAATATTGTTTGAGAATAGATTTATAGGATGGAACAGATATTTCTGGATTTATGTACATAAACTGATGAAACTAATTTTCCAGTTGACCTCATTGTTCCACTACTTTAGTTAAAGAATTATCAATAAAACGGGTGTTTAATACTCATGTATAAATATGGTTATCGTTAAGTTTTAATTCGAATGGAGTTTTTACTGCCTTTTCCTTCCGAGTAGGATTTTTTTTTATTTATCAACAATATTGAGAATTGATTTATAGATCGAACAGATATTTCTGGAATAATGTACATAAACTAATAAAATTGATTTTCCAGGTGACCTTATTGTTTCGCTACTTTAACTGAAGAATTATCAATAAGTCCGATTGTTTAACATTCACGTATAAACATGGTTATCGTTAAATTTTAATTCCAATGGAGTTTTTACTACCGTTTACTTCCGAGTAGGATTTTTTTGTATTTGTCAACAATATTATTTAAGAGTTCATTTATGCATTGGAATAGATAGCTCTGGTTTTATATACATAAGCAGATAAAACTGATTTTCCAGTTGACCTTATTGTTAAACTACTTTAATTGAAGAATTATCAATAAAACGGGTGTTTAATATTCACATTTAATCATGGTTATCGATAAGTTTTAATTTGAATGGAGCTTTTACTGGCTTTTCCTTCCAAGTAGGATTTTTTTTTATTTGTCAACAGTATTGAGATTAGATTTATAGATTGGAAGAGATAGTTCTGGATTTATGTACATAAGCTGATAAAACTGATTTTCCAGTTGATCTTATTGTTACACTACTTTAATTGGAGAATTATCAATAAAACGGGTGTTTAATATTCACATATAATCATAGTTATCGTTAAGTTTAAATTCCAATGGAGTTTTTACTACAGTTTCCTTCCGAGTAGGATTTTTCGTATTTTTCAACAATATTGCTTGAGAATAGATTTATGCATTAGAACAGATAGCTCTGGTTTTATGTACATAAGATGATAAAACTGATTTTTCAGTTGACCTTATCATTACACTTCTTTAGTTGAAGAGTTACCAATAAGAACGTCTGTTTAATGTTCACATATAAACATGGTTATAGTTAAGTTTTAATTCAAATGGAGTTTTTACTGTCTTTTCCGAGTAGGATTTTTTGTAATTGTCAACAATATTAGATTTTTGAATTGGAACAGATATTTTTGGATTAATGTACACAAACTGATAAAACTGATTTTCTATTTGACCTCATTGTTCCGCTACTTTAATTGAAGAATTATCAATAAGAATGACTGTTTAATATTCCCGTATAAACATAGTTATCGTTAAGTTTAAATTCCAATGGAGTTTTTACTACCGTTTACTTCCGAGTAGGATTTTTTGTATTTGTCAACAATATTGTTTGAGAATTGATTTATGCATTGGAATAGATAGTTTGGGATTTATGTACATAAATTGATAGAACTGTTTTTGTAGTTGACCTAATCGTCACACAGCTATAATCAATAGCATAACAGAGGTTTCTGCTACCCAGGCAGAAGTCCATTTTGCCGCCTGGGACAGACACCAAATTGCCACCATCTAAAAGATACTGTTATATGCATAGTGTCTCCAAAGGAGTAGAACATATTAAGCTGCATTGACTTTTCTCCAAAATTTAAAATTTTTATAAACTAAAAAACAAAAAAAAACTGTGAATACATGTTTTCATACCTAATATTAAGAAATTATAATAAAAAATATTATTTTTTGATAAAAACTCTTGTTAACTGTAAATTATAATGAATATTATTGAAACACTATTGCAGTTTACTAAATATTTTTTTCACGAAAGAAAAATTTTTTAACATCAACTTTTACAATAACAAAAAATGATATTCTTATAAGCCTCCTTAATATTCATTCAATGATAGGGATTCTTACCCTTCTAGCAAAATAGATGCATCTTTTTCCATCCTTTATGCTAAGCTAATGTAATTACTCAAAGAATTATTTCAAGGAACAGTTATTTAATTTTCACGTATACGTAGAGTAATAGTAAATTTTTAATTATTACTAAGAAATAATCGGGGTATCGGGAAGAAATTATACTGCATATACACGATGTAAAAGGATGTAGTGCTGGCCATCGTAACCGGATGGCATGGATGTTCGTAGCCGTTCGGAATCGGCTTTAAGCAGTAGGTCCCGATCTCATTAACCCTCGTGTTGCAAAAAGTAGACCGTAGCACTCCAAAAAGAAAAAAAAAAAAAAAGGGGGGGGGGACCAAGATGATGTAAATTACAGCTTTGAGAATCCCGTAGACTAAAATAGCCTGCAGTATTTTAAAAATTGAGGTTCGCAATGTGATTATCTTAAAGTTTTAATTATTATTAAAAAATAACTTAGGTATCTGTGTAAAATTTAATCTCAACATTAATTAATACTCTTGTACACAATGGCAGTAAACTATAGCAATTGATGTGTATTTATTTGGTTTCAGAAAGCCGTAGACTGAAGTACCCTGAAATAAGCAGAAGATAGAGGCTAGCACTGGAATTATAAAAAGACGAAAATCTCAAAGTAGTCTTTGTAAGATCTAGAATCTGCGGAAGAAATGTATAGCTGTAAATGATATATGTATACAACGGAAATATTAAGAACATCAAATAAAAATTAAGTTTCTGTTTTTATTATTTTTAGTAATAATTAAAATTTTACGATACACCTTCATTTATAACACTCTAGCTGTTTGTATTTCCCTTTAAAACTCTGACTTTCCAAGAATCAAGCAAGAAAGATTCACAGCGAAATCATGTTCCTTTTTTTATTTCTTACAACTTAACAAAACACTTGTTTTCTTTGAAATTGTGTGTATTATCTAACAGGAAGTTATAGATTCTTAATGTTCTCGATAATAAAAAACAGGTTTGATTTTGGTCTAATTTATGGGTTTTCTCTATGTCGAGGATATTAGGCGGAGTTGTCAAACATAATATTATTAGGATTCGTACATAATTACTTATCTCAACATGTGTTAGTACAATTATTTTTCTATAGCTAATGAAAAGATGGTAGGTTCCTATAAGTCATTTCTTATAAGTTTGGCCTATAACAATGATGAACTACCCTTTGTTAAAAAAATATGTAACAGGAGAAATTAGGATAATTAAAGCATCATGGGTATGCTAACGTTTTAAATACACTATTTCCAACTATGACAGTCCACATATTAAATACACTATTTCCAATTTTGACTATCCATACATTAAACACACTATTTCCAATTATGATAGTCCACATATTAAATACACTGTTTCCAATTTTGACTATCCATACATAAAAGACACTATCTCCAACTATAACAGTCCTCATATTAAATACACTATTTTCAATTTTGACTATCCATACATTAAACACACTATATCCAACTATGATTGTCCACCTATTGAATACAATATTTCCAATTTTGACTATCCATACATTAAACTACCTATTTCCAACTATGACAGTACATATTTTCAATACATTAGTTCTAAGTACAAATTTCTATCTTGATTATATTTTAGTGATAATTAAAGCCTTATGATACCCCTTGGATTTATGAAGAAAGAAACAACTAGTTAAAACTAATAATGTAACTTGTGACATTATTGAAAATACAGAGGACTTTTATTTATTATTTATTTTCATTGAAAATAATTGGAGCATTCATGCCTTAGAATCGGATTTTTATGTTAAAGGAGGATACCCCATTCAGTTGGATTCCAAGGATCTTTTCAGAACACTTTTATGATTAATGGAGATTTAATGATTATCAACTGATAACAAAACGTTGTAAGTTTCAGTATGCTTAGCAATAAATGAAGCAAGATAAAATAGGAATGAGCCTAATTCTTAGCGTTCAGTGATTTTCTGCACGAATAAAAATCTTTAAATACCTCATAGTACTGTGAACTCTTGCATTATAAAGAATCTTTCTGTTGAATGGCCTTTGCACAAATGCACAATTAACACATTGTATGCGGGACACGTATTAATACGTTTTCTGACGATTGATACTTGAGCGTGGGACACATACTAGTACGTTTTCTGACGATTGATACTTGAGCGCGGGTCACGTACTAGTACGGGTTAGTGTAACAACATGGTTTGTTTGTGGGTACAAAAATAACTGTATACACAGGAAAACGGAGCAGAATGTTCTTGTCTGCTACATAGATTCTGGAAAAATTTAGACAAATAAAAACTAGTTTTTACATCAGTCGATGCGGAACCACAGGACGGGAAGGTTGATTAAAAAAATTAATTTAGATATAAAATGAACTTTTTATTTATCCTTGCGAAAATGATATTATATATATGTATATTTGTATATTATATATATATATATATATATATATATATATATATATTTGTTTATTTGTCTATTTATATGTTTGTTTATATATTTCAATTTAAAATACGAAAAGTTGGTTAAAAAATTAAATAATTTTCGATCAATTGAGATTTAACTGAAAAACTAAATTTACTCTCAAAACGCCCGCTCCCAGTACAATTCCGCTGAAAAATGTACCCATGTGTTAATGCGCAAATTATGAAAAAAAAAATCTTTATAATGAATTTAACGCTTAAATATGAACAAAGAGTATATGTATTAGACAGCATAACGACTATGTTAAGATACAGTGAAACATGAAAGTAAAGTCAACCGGATTAAACTACAGAACTAAACCCAAATTATTAGAAAACAGCTGTTTCCTGTACACAATCAATCTACTTTAGTGAGGTAAAACTACACATTTTTTTAAAGCTTGGTTTTGCGCTGGACACTAAGCTTTACTTGTCTCCTTACTGAAGAAGTTGCTCGACTATGGCTATTTCTTAATAATTTGTACTTAATTTTCTGCCTTAATCACAATGGATTTGTTTTAATATTTTTACTTTAAGCATTTCGAGGATATTACATTTTGACTAAAATTTTTTGTTCTGTTGATTTATTGAGCTAAATATTTGAAGTTAGTAGATTTCTAAACGGAATATTTTGATTAATATTTCCTAAAAACAAAGTTCTAGAAAATAAAGTTTCCATAGGAAAACTAATAAAATTTCGTTTAATCTTTTTACAGAATTCGCAATACATGCCACATAATTGAAAAACACTATATTTTTTTCTCAATATTAAATCCCTTTTATAACAGTTTTTATTAACGGTTTTTAACCTTTTATGTTATTAATGTAAATCTTTTATGCAAAGACAATAATAAAAAAATAAGAGCAATTTATCTGCTCTTTGAATCAATAGCAGGGATCATAACTAAAGCTACAAAACAAACGTTTTTTACCAATACTTGATATTTGTTTGAAGTATCGCCGTGAAATTCCCCCGAAGTCAAAATTTCCTCTATCAAAACCTCGTATCAGCGTGAAAGCCATCTGAGGCCAGCTTTGCGGTCAGTTAGGGAAATATTTGCTTTCTCCTTTTGAATAGCAAGAATACAATGAGATTTACTGTGTGAGAATCAGGGCATTTAATAGTTTATTTACTTATAGTTCGAATTCGTGTGCCATGGTATTGCTTTGTACAGTGTCTGTTATTATAGTTTTGCCATTGTCACAAAATTCTACGTTTGAATTCTGTCTACATTTTAATGATTTATTTTCCATTTTGCTATTCTGAGCAGAATTACTGATTAATTGAAATTAGCCTATGTCTCTAAGGAATTTAGCTGAACATGTAACTTTTAATACGTGGAATATCTAATTAATGGCATAAAGTATCGGATATAATGTGTATAATGTGTATTGTGTATTTTCCTTGTCACTCCCCCACCCTAAAAATTATTATTTTCCATATTAAATAATATATTTTGAAGAATGTATGTATCGTATATTAGCAACATAAATCCATTGAAAGCTAAATATCCAATAAAAAGAATTTAAATAAACTAATAATGAATTATATAAAAAGAAAAAAATTAATTTACATGAAATAAATGTCAGTTTGTAATAAAACTGTTTCTTTAAAAAAGTATAACTTAGAAAAAAGGCATTATTCTAATAGTTTAAATGAGGCTTTGTAACTTAACCACTATTATAATATAAAAAAACTTTTCATAAAAGTTGGTGGATAACTCAAGTTAAGAAATACTTATGTATCTTAATAATTCATTTCTTATAGATTTAAGTACTTTATATGTTTTATTACGTATGCATTATATATGCTTATTATAATATAGAAAAAGTGTAATAGATTAAAAACTGTTATTCAAGGTCTCTTGTCCGCTTAAAAGTTGTTATCTGCAGGTTATCTCAAGGAATTTTACTTTCCTTGAGATTTTTCTCAAATAATTGTTACCTTGTCCAAATTATTTTTTTACCGAACCGTTTTCACGTTGCCTCTAACATTCTATTTATTAATTTTTTCTTCATTTTCTGATAGTACCGTATGATAGCAATCTGATATCTTGGACACAGAGGACGTACGGTATGTGCGAATGCTTTTCCTAAAGAAAATTTCTAATTTGGGTGATGGTTTGTAAAGGTTGGAAGTCATTGAAATTGGCTAGCCATGGTGTCATAGTCTGGTCTGTTTTGGAAGCATATTTAAGTACGTGCACAACAAAGCAGAGACAAATGGAGGGAAAAAGGGGAAAATAGGGATTTTCATATCAACAGTAAAATATTTTCCTTCCAGCAAAAGGACTTGCTGAACAATTAAGAATTAAAAACTTCGGGGGAGATTCTATGAATTTCCATTTTATTTTAGACAACTATCTGCAAGTGCGGCTTATCTACTCGAAATTACAGTACATGGAGATTTGACAAAATTAAAATCGTTTAATGATCAAGCAGAGAGAGATGTGTTAATGTATTTGCAGAGCTTGGTCGGGAGCGCTATGGTCTACCGTTTTGTTGCATGAGGGCTAATGAGCCGAGGACCTACATCTTAAAGACGATTCCGAACGGCTACGAGCATCCCCACTAGAAGAGGAATTAGAAGCCGCAAACTTCGTTACTGAAGAGAATCGCCCTCCCTACTAATTCGGCTATCATTTGGCTGTTTTTTGCAAAGGTAGAGGCAAAGCATCAACTATAAATTTAGGAATAAAGGAAGTATCAGATACAAAATACATTTGAAATGTTCAGTATCCTCCTAAATATAAGTTATCTGTTAAAAGATTATACAATTAATTTCATAATTAATTAGTTTGTTCATACATTTTAAGAATTTCTACTTCCATTTCCCGTATCCGTTATTTTACTGCATTCATAGTTTTCTGTCTCTAAAAAATATGGACGATATTCCATTGTATTTCTACTTAGTAAATATTTCTTGGAAGAAATAAAGGCAAAACGGTAGGTATGAAAACGTTATGATAATCCTAAGACATGATTTAAATAGAAAAAAAGACATTTTACGGTAAAAACAAGAAAGTAATATTCATATTACAGGTTTATGCAGAGTAAGTGATCTTTAAATCACGGGAATTCGTTTAACACTTTTGAACAACTTCTTTTTGCTGTTCCTCCAAAATGATAGAATTCGACCGAAAATATAAAATGTTTCTTTCTCCCCAAAAAATTGTAATAGATTAATAACTCTAGAAATAATCAAGTCAAATATTTTGAGTGATAATGCTGAGTTTATTTTATTGCAATATATCTTTTGCCAAACAAATTTGTTTTAAAAAATGTTTTTTAATTCATTTTTAAAACTTTTTTTAACTTTCATAATGACTTCATTTGTTATAATTCCATTACTTTTCTCTCAATCTGTGGAAAATATTTGGACATTGTTTGTTAATATGCTTGTTATATAACGAAGCATGCTTATCCAAACGTAAAGTATTTTCTCGAGTAATAAAGGTATAATACCACAAAACAAAGGTCAAAAATACTGTAACGTGGTATAAGGCAATACATTTTTTTATAAATTGCATATAACGTAAATGAAAACTGATACCCAGTTTCATTTTTATATAAATACTGAAAATATAGCACAAAACTGAATGCAACTGACTGATGTCCAGCGGACTAGGTATATTTTGTAATAACTATTGTTAAGCAACTCAATTTTTATAAAAATTTTAAATTTTAAACAAAAATTCTTTTTTTTTTTGTAGATTTTAGTGTTATGCATCTTCTTACCAACATTACTTAAATTCATATTAACCTCCCTCTCTCTCTCTGTCCTCGGTGCAACAGCTCAACTTAGGTGCTATGACCTACGGTTCCAATCTCCGCTTTTGAGGCCAAAGCCCTAAGGTGCAAAGCATATGTCCCGGTTAGGTGGTCAACCTTACGCTGAACCCCCAGTGTTTAGTTTCCAAGATTGCTTGGTTCTCAATTTGTCTACCCACTGCAGGAATGTAAGGTTGAGTCAATACTGTCCAGTTCGAGAATCGAACCTTGGACCTGTGACTACCCCAATGCCACAGGACTTGACTCATAGTAATACTTCACTTAAAAATTGAAACTTTAAAAATTGAGATTTAAAGTTCTTATTCACTCCAAGAGTTCCTTTCATTAAACAGCGCATCTTTAATTCAATATAAAATAAAATGTTCAGCTCTGTTTGAAGAAAAAATGTTCTTATAACATTAACAAAGTTCGAACTTCGTAAAAATTATATGGTTTCGTAATAGAGCGTAATACATTAAAATAAATAAAATATGTGTAGGAAGTTTAAAAAAATAGAAATCTACCTATCCTCAAAGTAACTTTGGAAATATGAGGCTAATTTTTTGTATCATAAAGAAGCTAAGTATTGTCATTATTTTGTAAACTTCAGTTATGTTAATTAGCATATTTATTATATTTAATTGTATAGTAAAGACTAATCTTTTAAAATTATTAAATTTTTAAGAGTTTTTTAAATTTTTAAAACTTTAGATAGCTTTAATGTTTTTATTTAGAAAATAAAAAAATATTTTACTGCAATGTGATATAAAACTTTTGTTTACGCAAAACGCTGTCTTGCGGGTTAATGATTAACAAAAGTGAATGTATCTTTTTAAAGTTACTATGTTACTAAAGAATTACTAAAGAATAAAGTTAAGAATTCATCGTAAAATAGCTGAAAATTTCATTTTATGATAAATCAAAAATAGGTTGTTCCAATGAAGATTTTAAGTCTAAAGGTTCTATGTCTTTATTAATAGAAAATTTTCAGATGATAAAATATGTGTGATAGAAAAGTATATACTATTAAGGAAGTTTCAAATAAAATTTTATATTATTTATAGTACATTATTTGCAAGATAACACCACGCTGAATTAGGTGCATCGGAAAATTAAGCAGAAGAAAATTATAAAATTACCTATAAATTTTAGCGGGAAGTATTTATTTACTGTTTTATATGATTCAGTGGAATTCACTTCTTCATAAAACTAATTTTATTATTGAGTGTTCAAAGTAAATTTTTAATGTACGTTTTTAATTAATTTTACGTTACAAACTTTTTTCTAATTCGTATATGACATTTTACCTGTATCTTTAAAAATAAACTACTGATTTTTGTTTCAGAATAAATTACTTGCTCCAATTCCTCACTTCAAAAGTCTTTTCTAGCATACTTTCTGTAAATCATAGGGGAGAATCATAGGGGATAAAAAAATGCTCCCCAATCATAGTTATTACCTTTTATGACAGATTTTTTCTCATTTATCATAAATCGATACCAAATTCTTTTCCAGTTTCTTATTTTTTCATATCTTTTCATGACGTATAATTTATTTCGTGAATAAGAAAAAAAGGTAGATCACCAAGAAAGAGTAATAGCTACAGAAAAGAAGTTTTCCAATTTTTATCTGTTAAATTACCATTATGTTACTGAATTAGAAATTAATGATAATCAAAGTTAGTATTTTAGTTAGTTGATTAGTATAGTTAGTTAATTGTTGAATGAAAGATATTGTTACGCAGTAATTCTGTCACGCTAAAACTTAAGAGAACTTAAATACATTTTCGTAAAAGTTAAGAAAAAACAGAAAACATATTTAAATATATGCATTTATTACAACATAGTCTATGGTATTTTTTCTTTCTTAAATCACGATGTAAAAGTGGAATTTATTTTAAATGCAATATTTTTCATTAATAAATTCAAGCCTGATTTCATGCAAACAAAGATTATCTCCCCACTAATAAAAAGTATTTTTTATGTATATACAATATACAAAATTTAAAACTCAATAATCGGAAGTGAAATCATATTCCCCCATTTCAAAACTTATATCACACGGATGCATTTCGTGCATTTATTACTATTGTCAGGTATTTTCGTGCAATGAAGTTATTTTTTTGGATAAAATACTGAATAAATATATTGTCAGTTATTCATGACAATGCAAAATAAAAACAATTGGAAATAAAAAGAATTGTCATTGCTGCATTATTCACAAATCTATTACTATTTATTTACATTTGAAGATAACTCACGATGTAAAAGTGGAATTTATTTTAAATACAATATTTTTCATTAATAAATTCAAGCCTGATTTCATGCAAACAAATATTATCTTCCCACTAATAAAAAGTATTTTTTATGTATATACAATATACAAAATTTAAAATTCGATAATCGGAAGTGAAATCATATTCCCCAATTTCAAAATATATATCACCGTTTATATCACACGGATGCATTTCGTGCATTTATTACTATTGTCAAGAATTTTCGTGCAATGAAGTTATTTTTTTGGATAAAATACTGAATAAATATATTGTAAGTTATTCCTGACAATGCAAAATAAAAGCAAGTGTACATAGTAAGAATTGTCATTGCTGCATTATCCACAAATCCATTACTATACCATTATTTACATATGCAGATAATTAAATCTTAAATCACATATAATAAAGTAAATTAATATTCTTTGGAAGATCTTACATTCTAATAATAAACACAAAAGAACAAAAACTATATTAAGGAACCAAACCACATATACAGTATTTTACAATTCGTCCAAACCTTCTATATTTGTACATTTTTACACAAAGTTTATTACTTCAACTAATTGTGAAGACAATCGTGGCAAGAAACCCATAACTTAAGAAAATATAAACTTAAAACATGAAATGAAATGAAAAAAAATTACTACATACGTGTAAATAAAACTGGTAGCTTTAATTCCTCCTAAAAAAATCCAAAAGTTTCGGATGAGTTCAAAAACCACAATTTTCAACAGCCGCGAGGTTGCGTTTCAAATCCTAGATAAATATCCATGGAAGTAGCAACTCTTCATTCATCCGCAAGTGTAGCTCATTCACAAAATCCAAATTATCGCGCGAACGGGAGACGGGAGAGTACAAATCGAACGCGTGAATAGTCGTGAATGAATTCGGAGCACTGGAGGATGAGGAGCAAGATTTCGGAAAGCGGGATGGGTGGCGGGGGAGGCGGGGAGGTGGATTTGCACCAACGGGAGGCCACGTTTTCAAGTAGCCCGCCAAAGAGCTGACCCTGATTGGTGTCGTTCGGTACAGGTGCAAATGGGGAGAGCTGGCAGTTTGAGATCACTGACGGGTGAAGATTCGACCGCGTAATGTGACGTAAATCAAGAAGAATGTTAAGATATTCGTAAACTGACTGATAGACGACCGGGAAGAAAAATCTACTTCAATATTTCGAAAAAATTATTCCAAAAACAGAAAAAGGTGAAGGCTTAGTGTTTAGATGTCGCAATGTATCCTGAAGCTGTTTAGTTTAGTTCAGTACTGATACAATGCATGAAAATGTGCAATTTTAAGTGATTGACTGGTAGCAGTCTGTCATCTAACATGAGGCAAAACCGAGAAGAACATTTAGGCAATGTTTGGCCATGAAGACTATGAAGGAAAAATCTATTTAATATTGTGTAAAAACTCTTCCGAAAAATAATCGTTTTTATTGTTTAATTGTTGTAGTATACCCAAAAGTTGATAGTTATTTTTCTGTCCATGTGTACATGGGGATAAATTGCAATTTGAATTGACTGACGGGATACGACTCAAAATCGTAGCATGACGTAAATCAAGAAGAATATTAAGATGATATTTGTAAACTGACTGGTAGACGATTGTGAAGAAAAATCCACTTCAATGTTTCGTAAAAATTATTAAAAAGAAATGAAGGCTTAGTGTTTAGATTTCATATACATACTAAGGCTGTTTAGTTTAGTTCAGTATATTTACAATGCATGAAAATGTGCAATTTGAAGTGATTGACGGGTAGAAGTCGATCATTTAACATGAAGCAAACCGATTAGAACATTTAGGCAATGTTTGGCCATGAAGACTATGAAGGGAAATATCTATTTAATATTGTGTTAAAATTCTTTCGAAAAATAGTCGTTTTTATTGTTTAATTGTTATAATATACCGAAAAGTTGATTGTTGTTTTTCTGTCCACGTGTAAATGGGGATAAATTGCAGTTTGAATTAAATGACGGGATACGATTCAAAATCGTAGCATGACGTAATCAAGAAGAATGTTAAGAGGATATTTGTAAACTGTATGATAGATGACCGTGAAGAAAAATCTACTTCAATATTTCTTAAAAGTTATTAAAAAATGAAGGCTTAGTGTTTAGATGTCACTATATATACTAAGGCTGTTTAGTTTAGTTCAGTATAGGTGTGGGTTTAGTTCAATGTGCAAGAATGTTCAGTTTGAAGTGACTGACGGTAGAAGTCAATCATCTAACACGAGACAAACAGAGAAGAACATTTAGGCAATGTTTATAGATTACTGACGGACTGTGAAGAAAAAAAACAACTTAACATTGTATAAAAATTCTTCCGAAAAATAATTGCTTTTATTGTTTAATTGTTGTAATATACCCAAAAGTTGATTGTTGTTTTCCTGTACATGTGTAAATGGGGATAAATTGCAGTTTGAAGTGACTGACACGATGCGATTCAAAATCGTAGCATGACGTGAATCAAGAAAAATATTAAGATGATATTTGTAAATTGACTCATAGACGACCATGGAAAAAAAGTCTACTTCAAAATCTCGTAAAAAATATTCTAAAAAATGTAGGCTTAGTATTTAGATGTCGTAATATCACCAAAGGCTGTTTAGTTTTCGCTCAATGCAATTGCAAATGTGGGAGAATGGGAAGTTTGAACCCAAAAGTTGATTGGCTTATGTCTGTAGAGGTGTAAATGAGGAATAGATGGCAGTTTGAGATGAATGACGGGAGAGGGGCAATTCAACATCATAGCATGATATCAAATCAATCAAGATAAATATTACGATGGAATTTGTAAATTGACCATGAAATAAACACCCTTTTAATATCTTGTGAAAATTATTCCAGAAAATATTAGCTGTCACAATCGTCTAGAAAATTTTAAGTGGTATCAAGTCCAGTAAAAATAAATTAAATATTGGAGATTCGTATATAATAGGTTTCTGCTGTTTGTATAAATTCTTGTTGATTATGGTCTATGAAGTTAATACTGACTGTTTTGTGGGAGGCCAAAGAATAACAAAAACATTTTAGAATGTTTTTTTATTATGGTATAACAACTGAATTAGGAACTAGTCTTACAAACACCTGTTAAACATTGAAAACGAAAAGAATGAAAAAAGTTAATTTTGGAGCTGTCAGTTTAGTATTCAACGTAGTGCAGTTATTTGAAACTGTTTAGAATAAACTTCAAGAGATCTTTCAACAGAACGAAATGTTTTTCCTTTCTTTCTGTAAGAAAAATCACAATTATCCCTTGATTTGTTACTCTTTTTTACTTATTGTATAAGAATACATTTCTATTATTAATTCCATATAAACTGAATGCCTTAGATGATTCTATAGTGAATATTAAACTGAAATTTATATGGCTAGAATCAAATTTATCAAGACCTAAGAAATCTTTGTAATATACATAAACTTTATCATTTTCCAAGAGTAATAATGAAACTATTTGAGTAAATTACGTGCATGTTGGATTTAAAATGATTTTCTATTTCACCACTATGCTTAAATGAATACCATGCTTTTTCAGACAAATTTGATCGCATAGTTTTCTTACGCATTCATTTTAAGAATATAACTTAAATAGTTTTTTTAGTAAATAAATACAAGTTGTTTTACAGTTCTTAAAGTAAATTATATCATGTTGCTTTTGAAAGATACCATTTTGATTGCATTTTCTTATACTATCTGAAATTTACACATGATTTAACAAGTCAATATCTCAGGTGAAAAAATAGCAGAGCATAATCACTGCATTTACAAGAAAAAAATCAGGGAGACTACTCCTTTTATTGTGTACAGGTTTCACGATTCTTAGGTACTAGAATGAACATTTCAATGTTCTGCCAAGTTAATCGAAGCTTTTTGTACATGAGTTTTGCTGTTTTCCTAGTTAGGAAAAGTTAATTGTTTGAACCATGACAGATCTCTCATAGGTCATCAGCATCTAAGTAACTCTTCTGGGTTGCTGTTGTGATGTAAGTTCATTCATTTGAGTTTCTAAACTATACATTTACTAGGAAACACTTCTGTGAAGCGATAGAGGATTTAAAATATCCCCAGGAAGTCGTATTCCATCGTTTACTTGAAATAGGCAGCATTTTCTTCTGCTAACTTTTCAGAAGTTAATTAGCAGAATTTCATTTCTCTATGTCAAAGAAGACGTCAAATGTAATCACCCAAAAATGAAGCTAAAGAAATAATAATCGTGCAAATAAGCAACCATTTTAACAAAAAATATTTTTATCGTAGGATACCTACCAGATTCACATTTAACTTTTTCGTATTTGTAAGGAATCAATAATTTTGTTTCTTACATGTCTTTACTTTCTTACAAACTTTTTATTTTCTGTAATATACTTATTTAATATTATAGCTAATATTATTTATTTATAGTGAAAAATCAATAGAACTTAGAATGTTTTCTTATGTATTATTTTGCTCACTTCAAAAATGCCTTTTAGATTTTGACTTCGCTTCTCTAAACATATTAGTGAGTTTACCCAATCCATTTAAATGTTTGTGCTAATTTTAAATTCTCTATATAAATAGAAAATATACTAATGCAATGAACCTATTATCTATTAAGTGTACTTAAAAACTTAAATGTTTCATGTTTCCTAAAATGGAATTTTATTGGTACTGAATCAAAATATGACTCCATATATTATGGAATTTCCAATATAATCATCTGGAATATTGATATAAATAATTTACAAGTAAAGATTACAAAATATTTATATAAAAAATCATGTAACCAATTTCTTCAGTATATAAATAAATTAAAATTGTTTTTAATTTTATTAAACAGTGTTAAAAGGTCATTATCGATGCAGTTGTATGAAATAATAGCAAAATAAATCAATTACCATAAGTCTATTAAAAATTTAAATTAATATTTTGAGTTAAATATCTTTTTAAGTGCACAACAATAGCGTTTTATGGCGTAATAGGACCAATAATAAGTCAAAATGTGCGTTTGGTTTTTAATCCTTTCACAGATGTTTTGCAATTTTCAGAGGCTCCGGTGGGTTCAGAGTTTACGGCACAAAGTTCGATCGGAGATCGTGCTGGCGGCGTCTTTTAATAAGCTCTTCAAAATGATAATGTGCATTTGAATGGAGTATTTGGCACGTTTTCCTAAACACGATGCATTCATTTTCTCTAAATGACTTTCTATATCCCATTTTCAGCCGCCTTCCGAAGCAAGTAACACCTGTGAAGAAGCCAGGGAATTGTAGTTACTGACTACTACAGACCGTAGTTTCGGCTCCAAAGGTCAGCGAGCAGATGATTTATTTATTCTTGAAGATTTCAACCACTTAAAGCGTTATTACAGGAAAACTAGCAGAATATTTTCATTTTTCATTATTCTATTCTGAATACGCAACAGGGAACAGATAATGTTTTTATTTTATTTTTAATTTAATATACAAATGTTGGAATCAAATACAATTTGTCTTTCTGTAAGTTGTAGGTAGCGACGTAAAAAATGCCAGTTTAAATAGCTTAAGTATAATTAACTAATGAACTGCGAACAGCACAATTATTGAAAGTAAAGAAACCACTAGTGAACTTTAAACAGTGCTAGTGGTCAAAACACTTAACTCATCTGATATAGAGCATACCTTTTTTTT
This sequence comes from Pardosa pseudoannulata, assembly GCA_032207245.1. Lineage (NCBI taxonomy): Eukaryota > Metazoa > Arthropoda > Arachnida > Araneae > Lycosidae > Pardosa > Pardosa pseudoannulata. Next base: position 46,236,560 of record CM063508.1, read on the forward strand.
ACATCAGTTTCTGGTGAAGTTGATTAATAGATCTAAAATTTTCAAAATTTATTATATCGGATGATATAATTTTGATAATATACTTTAAATAGTTTACTATATCTCACTGTTAGCCACTTTCTGAAACATGAAGCAAGTAACTTCTATAAAAGAAGCTGGGAAGTTGTCACTGCAGATTAGAGACCATAGCTTTGGCTTCAAAGATTAGTAGAAAAATGATTTATTTATTAAGATTTAAAATGTTTTGAACATATTAAAAGAAAACTAGCAGAATATTTTCATATTTCATTAATCTATTCTGAAGGAGCAATAGGAAATATATAACAGTTTTATTTTATTTTTAATTTAATATATAATTGTTGGAATCAAATACAACAATTTCTTCTTTCCGTACATTGTAGCTAGTGACAGGAAAACTGCCAGTAAAAATAACTTAAGTATAATTAACTAATGAATCACTGCGAACAACAAAATTATTGGAAATAAAGAGACAATACGTGAATTTAAATAATGATAGTAGTAAAAATACTTAACTCATCTGATATAGATTATACTTTTTTTTTACATCAGTTTCTGGTAAAATTGGTTAATAGACCTAAAATTTCCAAAAAATTATATCAGATAATATAATTTTGATAATATACTTTAAATGATCTTCTATATCCCACTGTCAGCCACTTTTTGAAGCATGATACAAGTAATACTCATAACAGAAGCTGGAATGTTGTAATTACTGTAGACTAGAGACCATAGCTTTAGCTCCGAAGGTTAACATATAGATGATTTATTTATTAAGATTTAAAATTTTTTAAAAATATTGAAAGAAAACTAGCAGAATATTTTCATATTTTATTAATTTATTCTGAATTCGTAACAGGAAATAGATAATAAATTTTATTTAATTTTAATTTAATATACAAATGTTGGAATTAAATACGTCAATTTCACCTTTCCGTACAATGTGGCTAGTGACATGAAAACTGCCAGTAAGAATAGCTCAAGTATAATTAACTAATGAATCACTGCGAACAACAAAATTATTGAAAGTAAAGAGACCATTCGTGACATTAAACAGTGCTAGTGGTGAAAACATTTAACTCATCTGATATAGATTATACTTTTTTTACATCAGTTGCTGCTGAACTTGTCTAATAGATCTAAAATTTCCATAAATTTATATCAGATGATATGATTTTGATAACATACTTTAAATTATTTTCTATATCCCACTGTCAACCACTTTCAGAAGCATGATGCAAGCAACACCTATAAAAAAACTGGGAAGTTGTTACAGCAGACTAGAGACCATAGCTTTGGCTCCATAGGTTCGAAGACCGATAATTTATTTATTAAGATTTTAAATTGTTTAAGGAAATTGAAAAAAAAATTTCGCTGAATATGTTCATATTTTATTAATCTATTCAGAAAGTGCAATAGGAAATAGATAATAATTTTATTTTATATTCAGTTTAATATACAAATGTTGGAATTAAATACAATTTCACTTCTCGTACATTGTAGCTAGTGACATGAAAACTGTCAGTAAAAATAGCTTAAGTATAATTAACTAATGAATCACTGGGAACAGCACAATTATTGAAAGTAAAGAGTTCATTCGTGATATTAAACATTGCTAGTGGTCAAAAGATTTAACTCGTCTGTTATAGAGCATACTTTATACACCAGTTGCTGATGCGATTCACACTAGTTTGTATTAACAGCTTGTAAAATTTAATAATATATCTAAAATTTTCACAAATGTATATCAGATAATATAATTTTGATAATATACTTTAAATGATTTTCCATATCCCTCTGTCAGTCGCTTTCTGAAGCAAGATGCAAGTCACACCTATAAAAGAAGATGCGAAGTTGTAGTTACTTCAGACTAGAGACCATAGCTTTGGCTCCAAAGGTTAGCAGATAGATGATTGATTTATTAAGATTTTAATTTTTTTAAACATATTGAAAGAAAACTAGCAATACTTTCATATTTTATTAATGTATTATGAATTCGTAATTTTTATTTTATTTTTAATTTAATATACAAATGTTGAAATTAAATACATCAATTTCACCTTTCTGTACATTGTAGCTAGTGACATGAAAACTGCCAGTAAAAATAAGTTAAGTATAATTAACTAATGAATCACTGCGAACAACAAAATTATTGAAAGCAAAGAGATCCTTCGTGACTTTAAATAGTGGTAGTGGTCAAAACATTTATCTTATCTGGTATTGAGTATACTTTTTTTACATCTGTTGCTGATGAAGTTGATTAATAGATCTAAATTTTCCATAAATTTATATTAGATTATATGGTTTTGATAATATACTTTAAATGGTTTCTTTATCCCACAGTAAGCACTTTCAGAAGCATGATGCAAGTAACATCTATAAAAGAAGCTGAGAAGTTGTAGTTACTGTAGACTAGAGACTATAGTTTTGGTTCCAAAGGTTAAAAGACAGATGATTTATTTATTAAGTTATTAAACTTTTTAAACGTATTGAAAAAAAAACTGACAGAATGTTTTCATATTTTAATAATCTGTTGTCACTACAAAATAGGAAATGAAAAATATTTTATTTTATTTTTAATTTAATGTATAAATTTTAGAATCAAGTACAACAATTTAAATTTTTCCATACAGTGCAACCGGTGCCATGAAAATTACTAGTATAAATAGTTTAACTGTAATTAACTCTAACTCTAAAGTTGGAAATAATTCACTGAGAACAGCACAATTATTGAAATTAAAGAGTTAAATCGTGATTTTAAATAGTGCTAGTGGTCAAAACATTTAACTCGTTTGTTTAGAGTATACTTTTTACATCAGTTCCTGGTGAGATCCATAAACACTGGTTTGGTTTGGTTGGTTTGGAAGCGCTAAGGTCTACGGTTTTGTTACAAGAAGTCTAATGAGATAAAGACCTCTGCTTAAAGCCGATTCCGAAAGGCTACGGATATCCATCCCACCAATGAGATTTAAACACATGACCTCCGGTACCAAAAAGCAGCGCTCCACCATTCGGCCAACTTTTGGCTGTCTGTTGTGTAGAATACCTTTTTAACGCAATTGCTGGTGAGATCCATAAGAACTGGTTTGTTATTAACAGCTTATATAGTTGATCAATAGACCTAAAATCCGCATAGGTTTATATCAGGTGATATGATTTTCATATTATATTCTAAATCAGCGGTCGGTAAACTTTAAAACTTCAAGGACCACTACCTATATAATTTTTATTTGGAGGACCATCTACTACGTGATTCATTAATCATCTCACCATGTAGAGTATTACTATTTTTATTAGTTACTTTATTTTTACTGAAGAAATACATAACATCTACTTTTTTTTCTCACTCATATGTTTTTTATTTTTTTATTTGAAACTGTAATAAAAAGAAAAATAACTAGTAGTCTGGAATCCTCGCTTAGATACCATTTATTTCGCTAATAAATAGTACCTAATATTAAAAAAATAATAAAAAGCATAATTCTGTTGGTTTTTATTTTTTAATCAGAATGTTAATTCAACTTCTTGTTAGTTGTGTTGCATCTTACAAAAAATAATCATCCATTTTTTCTGTGGTCCATCAAACATTTTTCACGGACTGCTGCTCTAAATGACATTTTATATCCCACTGTCAGCCGCCTTCTAGGGAGTTCTAGTTACTGACCACTGGTGACCGTAGCTTTGGCTCCAAAGGTCAGCAGGCCGATTGATGGCCGAATGGTTAGGGTGCTGACCTTCAGAACCGGAGTTCATGGGTTCGAATCCCACTGTGGCATGGATGTTCGTAGCCGTTCGGAATCGGCTTTAAGCAGTAGGTCCCGGTCTCATTAACCCTCGTGTTGCAAAAAGTAGACCGTAGCGCTCCAAACCAAACCAAAGGTCATCAGACATATTATTTATTTATTCTTTGAAATTTCAAATTTTTAAATGTGTTGAAAGAAAACTATCAGAATACTTTCATATTTATTAATCTGCTTTGAATATGTAACAAAAATTTATAATGATTTATTTTTACTTTAATATAGACATTTCAAAATTAGCCCAGATTTGAAAATAATACGACTGCGTCAATTTAACACTTTTTTTTCTTATTTTGACATGTATTTAACTGTACTTTAACTGTAAAACTAAAACAATCATTGAAAACAAAAGCCCAGTCATGAGTTTATCCTATGCTTAAGGTTAAAACATTTATCCCATCTAAAGTATAATTCAGGTGCTGATGAGTGCCGTGAAAATACAGTTCGAGTGAAAAGCATTTAAACTTGATATACATATCTCAAATATCCTTATACGGAGCAGATACAATTTCTATCATACACACAAATATTTCCTGTGATTTCTATAATTCTCCCATGTCTTTTCTACTATTTTCTTACAAATCTCAAATATATTTCACTATTAATCATATTTTTTATCCTTTTTTTATTTTTATTCATTTATAGACTTTTATAAATTATACCAGCTGTAATAAGTGTTAAGATTTAGAAATTTACACACATTCTCTTTAGAGTTATGAAACTTGTTTATAAATTTAGTGATGTGAATTTTTTTGTTTAAGATTTTTATTATATTTCCTTTTCTCTCTTTATATATATTCGTCTTTCCTTTGGAAAATTATTGGGAAAATATTAAGCTTCTTTCTACTTTCTCTCAAGAGAGTGTAGTATAGTATATGTATAAATGTTTGTATAGATCTTATTAAGAATTTTTCATCCAGTAGAAACTGGTCTACTTTCGTAGTACTGTTAATAAACAGTAATGTATATTTTTAGATGTTTTGCTTTATTAAAATACATATCTCAATATAAAATTACTTTTTCGAATGTTTAAATAAGTTAATTCGAACACTTAAAAATACTTTTAAATATTTAAAATATAAGATTGAAAATTTATTGGCAAAATATATGTGGTTTCTAGAAAAAAAAACTACATTAAAAATTGGTGGGAAAATAGAGCTGTTTTTATAATACTTTTTGCCCAAATGCAGAACCAAATCCTAATCCAGCATGTAAATTGTTAAAGCAAAATAGTTAGTTTAAAATTTAATAGTAGATTAAAGATTGATTTGAAAAGTATAAGTGAAACCGCAATTTTCCCGTCTGATTTTTCTTTTAGATTTATTTTAATGCATATACCATATGACAGATAGTAATGAACACGTTTCAAGAGCTCCAAAGCCAGCGTTTTAAGAATAAATATTATCGACAATATGCTACAATTTTATTTTTTGACAATCAGTTTTAAATGTTTCCTTTTTCTTTTCGGCTGTCAAAGTTAAAGTTATTTTTCATGAATTTTCCCATCAATGTACTTGTGTACGTGTGTCTACATGTGTAGAAAAACGATAAATATCTTAGTTGTTGTATGACTTGTACAGATGTAAACAAATAATTTTTAAACTGTAACAAGGGCTGATTCTTGCTGTCATGAGATATTAAACTCATAGAAAAACTAATCATAATGAAATTAATGTAATAAGTCATTGGAAACTAAACTTTTTTTCTCATTTACGTGTACTTTCATTACAAATTTTTATTAACTATTTATTAAAAAGTCACGCCTTATAAGCAATGTTTGATGTTTTTACAATACTCCTTCACTTTTCAGTTAAATTGTTAAAATTGGTCATTTATTAGATTAATAGATACATAGCCAGTTGTAAAAGAATGGCTATATATTTAATTAGCATATAATCAAGGTTTTGTAATTTTAAATATTTTTTACGAGAAACTAATGTTTAGTAACGTTTAGTGACCTAATGACTACTACAAAAATACATGTTAAGAAATGGACTCGACCCCACTAACTTTGAGATTAAACGACAGCCCCATTAACACCATTATTACCAACCCCATTAACGACAGCCCACTACATTAATACCCCACAATCGAAAATGTTTTTCTTAACTTAAACATGATAAATTAGTAGATAATGTACCCAAGAGCCACAGTATCTCAGTCGGCAAAGGCAACGCTCTCGTAGCTGAGGGTTTGGCGGTTTGGAATCCGAGCCTGAATAAGATTCGCTGTGTTCGTTAAAGGTGACTGGGGCACGTAAAATATGTTCGTGGTCACAATGTCCTCCAAGTTCTCAATCAATACCTCTTAGGGTAGTAAGCCAAGTCTATGCCTAAGTCAAGATCTTCTGCTTGAACCCTGCTTCTAAATTACGAGGACCCACGTGAGCAAATTCGTTCTTACACCCTTGAGGTGCTCATGAAAAAACAAAAAACGCACCCATTTGCCTTCATACAAGTAGCGTATGGCTTAGTCGGGATTAGTTTGTTCAAGTGGAGTTAGAAACAACAACAACATTGTTCCTTAATCGAGTTTGTTATTATTAATAACTCCCTATGGTTGATCTGTTACTTCTTGAGTAAACACCTTCAATGTTTGGAATTTAAAATATATTAAACTAGGACCTATCACATAGGTGTGATAAGTTTTTACCATCAGTGGCCTCATTTAAATTAGGCAGTAGTAAAGGAGTTTGCTTAAGTTGATTGATTTATAAATGCGACTTTTAAAAAATCATTATATTTGTTGTAAAGTTTTATCATATTGCATTACACATATAAAATAATACATTAAGTCTTTTAATTATTATTCAACATATACAATCGCATTATGAAACATTTTTATATTCATATAAGTATAATAATTCGATAAAATATTAATCTTTAATCGTTTTTGAAAAATAATTAGATATTTAAATACCATTACAAATTAAATTAATAAAGAAGCTTTTAAAATAAATTTATTACATTATAAAGAAATTCACTCTAAAATAATTATATTAAGTTACAAAATATGAATCTAATAACAATAAAATTTTATTAATTTCCAAATTAGCGTAATATATATAATTAAATATTAATTGATACCAGAGCTAGCTTTAAAATATGACACATAAAAGAACACGAAGAGGTAGCACGTTCTCCCCCTTTGACCTTCTGTTTAATGTTAAAATCTGCAAAAATCCATTTTAACTATTAGATTCAAATTCACTGACTGCTACGAACCACCAACACTAAGGATGTGATTTAAATTAGAGATAGGCAATATCTAATCATAGATGAATATTGAATGCAATAGCACATATATCTCAGAAAAGGGGTAACAATTATATTTTTGTTTATATAAAACTAATATCACAATATGTAAAGAATGAATAAGGCATATTATTAAAAATGAAATCTTACTTATTTTCACAGTTCTCATAGGCAGGAATTTTTAAAACTCTATGAGTAATATTTTTTAATTTGTTAAGATAGTTTAAATAAAGAAAAAAACTTACATTATTAGCACATTTTATAATAACTATGATATATATATATATATATATATATACATTTATATATATAACCTATTAAAGTTTAGGTCATATGTTTCTATTTCAACCAGCAGTCTAATTCTACGAAACCTATTAATGATAACATATAGGGAGTTTAATTGTGCTGTAAAGTATTTGTTAAATTAATATTCCCTCATGTAAGAGGAAATTCTGATTAGTAAATATTCGCCATATTTTAAAAGCAATATGTAAAATATTAATATTTTTGCTAGGTGTGGTTAGCCGTACAATATTCATCATTCTTCAATCGTAGGTTGCCCATACATTCCTAACCAACATCTCTACCACCTAACACTCGAAAATGTTTTCCTTAACTTAAACAAGATAATTGTGTGGTTCATGAAACTTGTCGTTTAGGCCAAAATACTGTGTTCCCCTTCTGAACCTTTTAATTTATTAATTAATCTTATTACTAATTATTTTTATTAATTAAATAATTTATTAATTAAAATATGTTAATATATTATTTAAATTAATACATTAGTATATTTTATAAAAATCATATTATATATAATCTATGATATTTATAATCTATTAAAGTTTAGGTCATACATTTCTGTTTCAGCTAGCAGTCTTAATTCTATGAAACAAGTTAAACTTAATGATAATATGTCTAAGATTAACTGTGCTGTAAGGTATTTGTCACCTTAATATTCACGCATGCAAGAGGAAATTTTGATTGGTAAATAAATATGCGTTATACTTTAATGAGAATATGCAAAATATTAAATTTTTGTTAGGTTTAGTTGGCTGTACAATATTCATCACTTGTCAATCGTAGGCCGCTCATACATTCTTAACCAACATCTCTACGACCTCACACTCGAAAATGTTTTCCTTAATTTAAACAAGATAATTTTGTGGTTAGACAAGCTGTTCGATCAGCCCAAAATCCTGTGTCCCCCCAGAACCTTTTAATTTATTTATTAAACTTATTATTAATTATTAATATTAATTGTATTTAATTTATTAATTAAAATGTACTAATATATTATTTAAATTAATACATTAGCATATTTTATTAAAATCATAATGTATATAATCTAAGATATTTATAATCTATTAAAGTTTAGGTCATATGTTTTTATTTCAGATAGCATCCTAATTCTATGAAACAAGTTAAACTTAATGATAAAATGTCTAAGCTAACTGTGCTGTAAAGTATTTGTCAGTTTAATATTCACGCATGCAAGAGAAAATTTTTATTGGTAAATAAATATACGTTATACTTTAATAGGAATATGCAAAATATTAATATTTTTGATAGGTTTGGTTGGCCGTACAATATTCATCATTCGTCAATCGTAGGCTTCCCATACATTCCTAACCAACATCTCTACCACCTAACACTCGAAAATGTTTTCATTAACTTAAACAAGATAATTTTGTGGTTCCTCAAGCTTGTCGTTCAGGCCAAAATCCTGTGTCCCCCTCTGAATCTTTTAATTTATTAATAAATCTTATTATTTACTATTATTATTAATTAAATAATTTATTAATTAAAATATGTTAATATATTATTTAACTTAATACATTAGCATATTTTATAAAAATCATATCATATATAATCTATGATATTTATAATATATATAAAATTTAGGTCATATGTTTCTGTTTCAGCTAGCAGTCTTAATTCTATGAAACAAGTGAAACTTAATGATAATATGTTTAAGCTTAACTGTGCTGTAAGATATTTGTTAGTTTAATATTCACGCATGTAAGAGGAAATTTTGATTGGTAAATAAATATACGTTATACTTTAATAGGAATATGCAAAATATTAATATTTTTGCTAGGTTTGGTTGGCCGTACAATATTCATCATTCGTCAATCGTAGGCTGCCCATACATTCCTAACCAACATCTCTACCACCTAACACTCGAAAATGTTTTCATTAACTTAAACAAGATAATTTTGTGGTTCATCAAGCTTGTCGTTCAGGCCAAAATCCTGTGTTCCCCCTCTGAACCTTTTAATTTAATTAAACTTATTATTAATTATTAATATTAATTGTATTTAATATATTAATTAAAATATACTAATATATTATTTAAATTAATACATTAGCATATTTCATAAATATCATAATATATATAATCTATGATATCTATAATCTATTAAAGTTTAGGTCCTATATTTCTATTTCAGCTAGCAGCCTAATTATATGAAACAAGTTAAACTTAATGATAATATGTCTAAGCTTAACTGTGCTGTAAGATATTTATTAGTTTAATATTCACACATGCAAGAGGAAATTATGATTGGTAAATATAAATTATACTTTAAAAGGAATATGTAAAATATTAATATTCTTGTTAAGTGTGGTTGCCGTACAATACTCATCATTTGTCAATCGTAGGCTGCCCATACATTCCTAACCAAAACCTCTACTACCTCACACTCGAAAATATTTTCATTGACTTAAAGAAGATAATTTTGTGGTTCGTCAAACTTGTCGTTCAGCCCAAAATCTTGTGTTCCCCCGAAACCTTTTAATTTATTAATTAAACTTATTATTAATTATTAATATTAATTGTATTTAATTTATTAATTAAAATATGCTAATATATTATTTAAACTAATACATTAGCATATTTCATAAAAATCATAATATATGAATCTATTAAAGTTTAGGTCATGTATTTCTATTTCAGCTAGCAGTCTAATTCTATGAAACAAGTTAAACTTAATGATAATATATCTAAGCTTAAGTGTGCTGTAAGGTATTTGTCAGTTTAATACTCACGCATGCAAGAGGAAATTTCGATTGGTAAATAAATATACGTTTTACTTTAATAAGAATATGTAAAATATTGAGATTTTTGATAGGTTTAGTTGGCCGTACAATATTCATCATTCGTCAATCGTAAGCTGACCATACATTCCTAACCATTATCTTTCCGACCTCACACTCGAAAATGTTTTCCTTAACTTAAACAAGATAATTTTGTGGTTTATGAATCTTGTCGTTTAGCCCGAAATCCTGTGCCCCCTTCTGAGCCTCATATAATCTGAAATACAAAACATCTCTAAAAGCGCCTTTGATAGTTAATGAAACCATAAAATCAAACAAGTGAAACAACTGCTTTGTTTTAAAGGTTGACAAGCGCAATGAGCGGCCAAGATTTCCGGTCGTCGACAGACATCTCATCTTTTGACTACACACACGCTTTATGACACGTCCGCTATCGGACACGATAATGCGGCGCACGAATCGTGCCACGAAAGAATCTCCTCCGATAACTGGGGAGAGACAGAACGATGATGACACCAGACATGGCTTGCCACCGATAACGCCAATTTTTATCCTCTGCCTCCTGGAAGAGAAAGAGAAGATTATAACAAGAAAGAAAGACTTTCTTTCTCTTCGTCTGTCGTTTGACTTTCTTAACGTATCTTTTAGTCCACTAGTCTGTTAAGGCCGCCAGAAAAAAAAGTGGGAAAATTATCGGAAGTTCTGCAGCTTTTTATTCTTTAATAAGATTTTCATTCTTTAATTTAATTCTTTTTAATTAGTATAAGAAAAATATTTAATGTGAAGAATTTGTTAGGCATTTGTTGGGAAATTAGAAAATTAAGTTTTCAAAAAAGTGTTACTCAAATATAGGATACACTTATTAGTTGCATTGATTGTAGAAACACATGATAAAAAGGCCTTTACTTTAATCAAGACAAGAGAGCTATTTAATGAGAATTTTTTAGACATTTGTTGTCAAATTAGAAAATTAAATTTTCAAACAAGTGTTTCATTATATATAGGATATGCTTAGTAGTTGCATTGTTAATAGAAACACTGATACAAAGGTCTTTACCTTAATCAAGATAAGAAAGCTATTTAATGATAATTTTTTAGACATTTGTCGTCAAATTAGAAAATTAAGTTTTCAAAAAAGTGTTACTCAAATATAGGATACACTTATTAGTTGCATTGATTGTAGAAACACATGATAAAAAGGCCTTTACTTTAATCAAGACAAGAGAGCTATTTAATGAGAATTTTTTAGACATTTGTTGTCAAATTAGAAAATTAAATTTTCAAACAAGTGTTTCATTATATATAGGATATGCTTAGTAGTTGCATTGTTAATAGAAACACTGATACAAAGGTCTTTACCTTAATCAAGATAAGAAAGCTATTTAATGATAATTTTTTAGACATTTGTCGTCAAATTAGAAAATTAAGTTTTCAAAAAAGTGTGACTCAAATATAGGATACGCTTATTAGTTGCATTGATTGTAGAAACACATGATACAAAATAATTTACTTTAATAAAGACAAAAAAGCTATTTAATAAGACTTTTTTAGACATTTGTTGTCAAATTAAAAAATTAAATTTTCAAACAGGTGTTTCATTATATATAGTTGCATTGTTAATAGAAACACTGATACAAAGGTCTTTACCTTAATCAAGATAAGAAAGCTATTTAATGATAATTTTTTAGACATTTGTCATCAAATTGGAAAATTAAATTTTTAAATGAGTGTTACTTTATATAGGATACGCTTAGTATTTGTATTGTTAGTAGAAACACATGATATAAAGGCCTTTACTTTTAATCAAGATAACAAAACTATTTAATGCGAAGAATTTTTTAGGCATTTGTTGTCGAAATCTAATGCTAAATTTTCCAATAAGTTTTACTCAAATTTAGAATTCGCTTATTAGCTAAATTGTTAGTAGAAACATATGACACAAAGGCCTTTTATTTGATCAAGACAAGAAAGCTATTTAATGTGAAGAAGTTTTTAGACATTTATTATCCAACTCTAATATTAAATTTCCAAATAAGTGTTACTCAAATATACAATACCCTTATTAGTTATATTGTTAGTAACAACACATAACACAAAGACCTCTTCTTTAATCAAGATGAGAAATCTATTTGTGAAGAATTTTTTAGACATTTGTCTGGACCATTTGTCACTACATTTGTCATGACATTTGCAGTACAAACAGAAAATTTAAAATTTCGTTTAATAGAGGAATTCTTACTTGTAATCTATAACAGAATACTTTTTACTTATATTAGTGTATCATTTACACAGCTGTACATAAAACTTAATGAAAAAAAAAACCTTAACGAAAACACTTTAGTATATACATGCATAGATCTATTTTAATTATAATTATAGCACAGAGCTTTATTAATATTAATTAATTTTACACTAATTTGTTATATGTATTTCATTATTTCTATTTAACGTATAACCAATATTTCTTTTGGAGTAGAGATTCATTTTTTAGAAAATTGAATTTTTAAAGCGCCAAAGTTCCAAAAATGGAACATGAAATTTTGAACGTATTTTTATATTATCACTGTAAGTATATACTAGCATTAAAGTACCCTGTCTTTTCTATGTAAATGATAAAATAAAAATAATAATAAATAAAAAAGATCAATTTTTGGTAAATTCTTCCAGAAAAATGGGCAGAAAAAGGAAAAGGAA
>CM063508.1:46259382-46326882 GCA_032207245.1 Pardosa pseudoannulata
ATATATATATATATATATATATATAGTGTGTGTGTGTGTGTGTGTTGTGTGTGTGTGTCAGGATTTAAATTCTAGATTAATTTTAAAAGATTTTAAATAGGGATTCATTACCTGAGAGTGACGCGGCGTGAGGAGTTAGCCACATAAATACGGCTCACGCGTAATGATTGATAGAAGATAGCAGTGTGTACATTCCGCAGACATAGCTGTGACTGCCCGAGGCAGCTAAGCCTTCTTTTGTTAAAAGTTAGGCGCCATTGTGCGAAGCCATTGAAGATGATCGATGAGTAGTGTGCTCTAAGATCTGAATAAAGTTATGAAAATGTACTCAGGACTCTAGTGTCATTTAGTGGGAGCCTGACATATATATAAATATATATATAATATATATATATATATATATATTTATATATATATATATATATAATATATATTCTGTTATTGTGTGTGTGTTGTGTAAGGAAAATTCTCAGGGGTTTTCATAACTTAAATCAAGGGTAAGAATTTCCGCGTCTTTTTACATTCCCCTTTTTAACCTCTAACCTAAATTGACCACAGGTTACGCCCTCAGAGAAGGGGCCTGGACAATTATAAACCTACATTGCCCTAGCGGACAATTTAGGAAATTTCCAAATAAAAAGGAGATACACGCTAGCGGAGACAGATTTTTCTAGAGATATTTTCCCACAGATGTTGACCCAGGTGTTACTTGTCTTGTATATAGAACTTCATGCTAGCTGACCCTTCAGTTTGTCCCTATGATGAAGTGGGAACCCGTCCTTCAATGTTGTCTTAATAAAGGTCTTTAGCTGAAACGGTATCATTTTTATGGCCATGACTGCAACCCCCCATCGAGAAGTCAGTCTCATTACATATATATATATATATAATTATATTTATATATAAATTATATTATATATATATATATATATATATATATATATTTAGCTTTATAAATCAGCAGTTTTATTTAAAGCTTTCATTATAAAAAGTGCAGATTGCATTTAACGACCGGAAGTACAGACTTCAAGAGAAAGCTAGTCACGACTAGTTCAGAAATGGTCAAGATGCGTATTTAATAATTCGTAATCATCTACATTACATCTCATTTTGTCTTCTTACACCCTTCATTACACCCTTTGCTTTACGCTGCTTTAAATATCAACTAATATCTGTTAAATATTTTAATGCTAAATGAATTCATTTCCATCAATCAAGGCATCTGATTATTACAGTATTTCAATGCTCGACATTTCATCCTATTCGAGTAATGTAGAATTCTTTGATGTAGATCTTCCTCCACAGCAGCTAATCGCCAAAAATGAAAATAGCATTGAAAGAAGAAGGGAAAAAAATCGTCTCGAAATCAAAAGATCACTTACGTTTATCCTGGACTGGTGCTTTTTCCCATGACATATCCATAACTCACGGTTGCCGTCCATCGTTTTCTTCTGTACCCGTAACCGCTGGCCTATTGTTGTGAGCCTCGGAGGCAAGAGACTGGGACGTGACAGACTCGATCGCAGCTTCTAACAATGCGGCTGACAATTGTTGGGGCAGAAGATAAGAAAAAACTCGGAACGAAGAAAAAGGAGAAACAGGGGGGAAAACGAGGGGGTGGGGAAGCGCTAAATATGTCTCGAGTTGTCACTTCATTCCAGTTTTAAATTGATAAAAAGATGGAATTCGGTGAATGTGGAGATGGGTGCGGTGGAATACTGATAAATAAAAAGGAGGTCACATGGAGGCACATATTCCCTTATTTTCATCTTGCAGGACATTAAAGATTGAAATTCTGATCTTGAATTATTTTGATACTAGGACCAAACTTAGGGAACAGATTGGATATAGCCTTCTCTTGGCCCATTTCTACTATTGGCGACCAAAAGATTGCTAAAAAAATGCTTGATCACTAAAATTAAAAAATGCTAACATTTCTGTATAGTAAATTAGAATTTCCAAAGGTTTTGGGGGAAACAACATAGGGAACATATGGGATATAGCCCTCTCTTGGCTCGTTTCTGCCATTGGCGACTAAAAATAAAAAAGGGCTTGGTAACATTCCTGTATAGTAGATTTTCCAAAGGTTTTTCGAAAACAACATAGGAAACGATAGGATATAGCTCCCTATTGGCACATTTCTGGATTAGAAAAGATTAAAAATACTTGGTAACATTTCTATATAGTAAATTAGAATTTCCAAAAGTTTTTAGGGAAACATAGGGAACAGATGGGATATAGCCCTCTCTTGGCTCATTTCTGCCATTGGTGACCAAGAGATCGCTAAGCATTTTTGGTAATATTTCTGTATAGTAAATTAGATTTTCCAAAGGTTTTTGGGGAAACAACATAGGAACAGATGGAATATGTCCTCCTCTTGACACATTTCTGCCATTTGCTACCAAAAATTTAAAAAAAGGCTTGGTAACATTCCTGTATAATAGATTTTCCAAAGGTTTTTCTGGAAACCACATAGGAAACGATGGGATATAGCCCCCTCTTGGCACATTTCTGGCAAAGGAAAAATTAAAAAAAAACCTGCTAACATTTCTGTATAGTAAATTATAATTTCCAAAGGTTTTGGAGGAAACAACATAGGGAACAGATGAGATATACACCCCTCTTGGCACATTTTTGTCATTGGTGACGAAAAGATCACTGAAAAAATGCTTAGTAATATTTCTGTATAGTAAATTAGAATTTCCAAAGGTTTTGGAGGAAACAACATAGGGAACAGATGGGATATAGCCACCTCTTGGCACATTTTTGTCATTGTTGACCAAAACATCATTAAAAATGCTTAGTAATATTTTTTATAGTAAATTAGAATTTTCAAAAGCTTTAAGGGAAGCATAGGGAGCAGATGGGATATAGTGTAACGATCCGTTACATGACCCCAAAAGAACGAGGAGCCGAAGGTGACCTTTCGCCGTGGACTCACGATTAGCCTCTAATAGAACCAGGTGGTCTAAGCACCCTAATTGAAACTGTTCGTTGCAGGCTCCTCTTCGTCTGGCCATTGTAAACCTGCTGAATGAAACGACTTTGTGAACGAGTATAAATAATTAAAGTGCACCTTGCCGCCCATTAGCGGTTACAAAAAAGGCCATTAGGTTGATTAAGTCGCTGGAAATGCCTTTCCACATCTGGAAACAGTACAGCTGATCCAAGGCTTGGGAGTGACCACAAGATTACGTCACCCGGGTTCTGGAAGTTTCTCGAAGGACCGAGAAAGGAAGCGAGTGCCGCGATATAAAAGGAGGGACAGGACTAGAACGGAGGCTTTTTGTTCTTCTCGAGGCTTCTACCTGATAGAGCCTGGTCGCTCGAGGACCGCTCGTATCTCCGTGTCTGGAGTTTGTTTTTTTTTAGAGACCGCCAGCGTCTCTGTTGCTAGATAGTCGACCTGCGACTTGGGAATTCCTTCCCCGTTATCTGCTAATTGTTAGTTAACTTCTTGCATAGAAGTAGACAGCCGAGAGTGACTTTGCACTCTAATTTTGGATCGTCTTGCATCCTGAGTTTTTCTTCACGAATCCCAGCGTGATACGCACTCGGAACCTCCGAACTTGCTGTGAAAGCCAACTGTGCTAATCGACAGACGGAGTGATCGTGTCAGCATTAGTCCCGGCACTAAATTAGTTTCCAACTCTTGTGATTGAAAGCCCTAGCCATACTGTTCCGGTATCCCACGCATCCTTGTGTGTGAATATTATCTCTGTACGAGATCCCTGAATGTTATCATCTACTGAATTTGTACATAGCTGTACATAATTTATTCTACTGAATAAAATATTTAATCCAGAATACCTAAATTTCTAGCCTGTTTCATTGACGGCCTCGTCTACTTTATTCCCAGTACGTTACAATAGTCCTCTTTTGGCTTATTTCTGCCATTGGCGACCAAGAGATAGCTAAAATATTCTTGGTAATATTTCTGTATAGTAAATTAGATTTTCGAAAGGTTTTTGAGGAAACAACATAGGGAACAGATGGAATATAGCCTCCTCTTGACACATTTCTGCCATTTCTAAATCTTACTTTTGTTCACAGAATATTATAACTGTTTAAGATATTCACAAAAATAAAAGAAGAGTACTTCTTGTAATATTTACTCTTTTTCCTCAATGTGCTTTATATCGGATAAAAATGGTAGTAACTGCAATCACGTATGTGAGCAATCTATTCATAGCGTGTAATGTTTTAGAATGGTTTTTGGTCTCGCAAAATTTCTTCTCTTTTCAATGCAAAATAGGCACAAAGTTCCCGAATTTTTCATTTACTGGTAATTCAATAAAAGAAAATCTGTAGTGTTCTATTCTCTAAAAAATAGTCTCTAGGAGAGCTTTTTGTAGAGTTTATTAACATACTGACTTACACACACATACATACATTTAGAAGTCTTAGACCCGAAGCTGGTTTCAATTTCGATTCCAGTGGAAGTAGCTTTTATTCTACCAAATAAATGTATTCGACATCGTCGCCGACAACCCATGTCTCCTTTGTTTTCAACTATTTTTTCTACGTTGCCAATCGCGAAAATCCAAAAACATACGGATCAATCTCGAGCTCGCCACAGATAGATAATTTTCCTCGAAGAAATAACAAAACGTAGATAAAAGTTACTAAATACACATAATTTATCTTTTGTGTACTTTTATTTCAAAGGCAAAATCATGAATAACAATTAAGGTGAAAGGTAAACATTTAAAACTGGACAAAATATTCAATAAGATTAATTTATTTACTCCTGAGTTCATTAAACATTAAAGAAAGAATAAAAGAATGCTATAATTAAAACGTAAGCATGCAAAGAATAATAAAGATGTAATGGAGAATGTTTTATAGCTGAACATTTTTTAAAAGGTGTGTTCGCAAAAAGATTAATTTGACCAAAATTTTTTCACCTAGTAGAAACCTAATTTTGCTTCAAATCAATCTAGCTGCACAAAATTATTTTGCGAGTCCTACACTCGTTTTCGATTGGTTTTATTGTACAAATATTGCAATATAGTTTTATAATACAATCTTTTCATTTGGGAATTACCAGTAATAAGTTCCATACCGGTAAATATTTATCGGTATTTACAGTTCATGGATAATCCAGCAAACCGGTCTACCGGTGTTAGAAGCCCTACTCTGAAACGATATAATTCTAATTCCTAACAGCATCGTTATAGGCAGGTTGTACTGCATAAAACTGGCTGAATCAATTGACAAAAGAGCGGTTAATGTTAAACGGAAGACAAAAAAGACTGCAAATATCGCATAATGACAGGTTCAATCCCACTGGAAGCTGCTAATTCAACGACTGTCATGTTTGTTGAATCAAGCAGGCATGTAATTTTTGTAGTTCTTCATCAGTGTGACATATCCTCTCGCATGGGTTTAATTACACTGCGCTCAGAGGGCGGTATTGTACTATTCGAACGGGAAAATGACCGGAGTTCAATGAAACTTGCTTTGTAGGATTTCGAAAAGCTTATTTGTCCTTGATGTGTCCCGCTGAACCTCTTTTGAGAGATGAATCGGTCACGTGTTTGCGTCTTGAAGGAAGATTGATTATTTTAACTTATTGTCCCGAATTTGGAAAGAGCGAGTGAAAAAAATAAAAGCAAGAATATTTCAGTTATAATTTTTTGAACTTTATCTAACTCTGAAAAGTAAATTAGCAATAAAGCAATTGGAAAAAAAGGAAACTAATCAACTTGTTTTTACTATGCCCTTTATTTAAATATTAGAATAGTTTTGATTACCTAAACTACACAAATTTTTATTGTTGTTGTTTTACATAATAACCCTGTAATTAGCATCTTGAATAGGAGTTTACTTGCAAACGGACCGCATGTTGTCCGCAAAGCCAATTTTGCTGGGAGCAAAAGCTTTTTTTTTTTTAAGTGAAATGTATTCATAGCTCTAAAAGTTTTTTCTTTAATGGAATTCATTAAAAATCAGTACAGAACTCAAATAGCAAATTTGATTTTGCTTCATCTTCTGAAATCAGCATTGAGAGAGCTGATAGTGGACATTCTTTCATTAACTGATGCAGGTGACCATGCATAATACTCTTAATTATTCTTTTATACGTTTTATTTTGAATATATTATTAATCTTTGTTTGTCTTTAGGTTTTTTTTAACTTCTTGCTATTTATCACAATTAAATTCAAATAGACTGACTCCCACTTAATTATCCTTTTGTTAAGTTTTTCTTTGTTTATATTATTAGTTTTAGTTTACCTTTAAGGTTAATTTTTTAGCTTATGCTATTTGCCAATATAAATTCAAATAAACGGACTACCACTAAATTATACTTTTTAAAGTTTCCTTTTGGTTATACTATTAGTTTTATTGTCTTTTTTCCATCTTTTCATCATTTGTCAATATTAATTCAAATAAATTGACACCGTTGAGTGATCGTTTTCTAAATTTAAATTAAATTCAAATAAATTGATTACCACTAAATTATTCTTTTTAAAGTTTCCTTTTGATAATACTATTAGTTTTATTGTCTCTTTTCCATCTTTTCATTGTTTGTCATTATTGATTTAAATAAACTGATGCTGTTGAGTGATCGTCTTCTAAATTTAATCTAAATTCAGATAAACTGTCTATCACTAAATTGATATTTTTTAAAGTTTCCTTTCGATTATACTATTAGTTTTATTGTCTCTTTTCCAACTTTTCATTGGTTATATATACTAATTTAAATAAACTGACGCTGTTGAGTGATCATCTTCTAAATTTAAATTAAATTCAAGTAAACTTATTACCACTAAATTATGCTTTTTTAAGTTTCTTTTTGATTATACTATTAGTTAGTCTTTTTTCCATCTTTTCATTGTTTGTTAATATTAATTTAAATAAACTGATGCTGTTGGGTGATCCTCTCTTAAATTTAAATTAAATTCAAATAAACTGACTACCACTAAATTATACTTCTTAAAGTTTCATTTTGATTATACTATTAGTTTTTTCTCTTTTCCATCTTTTCATTGTTTGTCAATATTAATTTAAATAAACTGACAGTGTTGAGTGTCTTCGAAAATAAAATTAGTTCGAAAATAAAATAGCTTTTAGTTTATTTTTCTTTATCACTCCTTTATATAATTTTAAAATAATGTGTAGTATAACATCTTTAGCTATTATGCTTAAACGTCAAATAAACTATTTTTCTATGTTGATTTCCTACATTCTCATATTTATTCTTACATTTAAAATGTACAAATGGTTATGGATTGAAATGCTAAGGTCTACTTTTTGCAACAGGAGGGTTAATTAGGCCGGGACCTACTGCTTAAAGCCAATTCCGAACGGCTACGAGCATCCATGCAACAGTGGGATTCGAACCCACGAATACCAGTTCCGAAGGCCAGCAACCTAACTATTAGGCCAGCGATCACAAATGGTTAGGAGTAACCAGAAATGTATTTTAAACTACAAGAATTTCCAGCTGTTTTAACTACTAAAATGACAAAACCACTGTAATAATTAAATTACACATTATTCTACGCTTCAATCTTTGTTCTACTTGCAGAATCTTACGAAAATTTGCCAATTATGGAAGTGTTTCCAGTAATTATTAGTTAAATTTCCAATATATTCTTCAAGACATAACAAGTTTGTAATCTCTGATCTAGAACACAAAGAAATCCCAAAATTAACTTGTTAGAAAAAACCAACGTATAGATCATTAATAGAAATATGAAATTAAGAGAAAGATTATAATTATTAATGAATGCTGATAAATGCGAGTATTCAGCAACTTTTTTAGATAAAAATGTTAATTCCTGCTCCGTTATCGGTACCAAATATTAAGATTTAGTTCAGAAGATGTCTTAGTTAAGTATTATAAACTATTTAGATTATAATAACCAAGAGGAAAATATAGAGTTTTTGATTAGAAAGGATAACAACGCTTCAAAATTGTAGGATTAGTAAATATAGAATTTTGGTGTAACTATATGGAGTTTAGTAAACTAGGTTAATTTGGTCCCAGTCTTTGTGTTCTAGATATTTTGGGTGATAGAATGTCCATTCCTTAGAATAAAATGAGCTACGGAAGAAAGTATTAAAAAAATTGTAATTAGCCACACTATATTTATACACTATTACACTATATTTTTTCATTATAGAGAACAAATAATCTTATGTATAATTTCCTCCTTTGCTCTTGGGAACAAGTCGTATTGATAGGTTCGCTCTCAGAAAGTGGTATCACTCCTTTGATGAAGAGCATATGCGTTAGTACAAATAATGATGAACTGTTTGAAAGTTCTAAAACAAACCCACTTGATATTGTTCAGATATCCTCTGTATTTTCCCTTTTGTTTCCTCTGAAATTTATAAGAGGTTTTTGTTTAATTTCGGAAGTTGTAATGTTTATGCAGTTTACTAAGGATACAATGTTGTGAAATAGTAAAGTAGCAAATTTAATCAAAATATTATTTATACTTTTTCCATGTTCATATAATGAATATTGAAGCTTCGTAAATTATATTTGTTGATTTATTTATCCCTCTTGTATAAAAATAGAGATTTTTTACTACTAATTTTAATACGTCTTATTTTTTTTTATTTTAGAGATTGCTTACCTAATTTGATGTAGCATCTGTTTAATATTTCTTCGATTTTTTTATATTGCTTAAAAGTGCAAATTCATAAAATATCTATGATATAATATCACTATTATTTATAAAACACTAATGAGAATGTAGGTATGTTTTTGTTTAAAAATGATGTTTAATAGAATTGTTAATGGAAAATTTTTTAAGAAAAGATATTATTAAAAAATGTACTAAAAGAAAAAAAATCTATCAAAAAATAATTTTGTTCGTTGCATAGAAACAAAATTATGAGCAATAGAGACAAACGAATTTTTTGACACATCTTAACATTTTTAGATTCATACATCAGGAAACTGAAATATTTTGGGTGTTATTATAATACTTTTACATAGTTACTTTACTCAATAGATCACCTCAAAGAAACAAACGAATTTTTTGACACATTTAAACATTTTAAAACTCATACATTTGTAAACTGATTTCTTGTCGATGGTATTATAATATTTTTACACAGTTGTTTTACTCAATAAATCACCTCAAAGCTTTAAGTTTTCGTATGTAGGAATTTAAAAATGCTAAGGTATATGAAAGAAAATTTTTTTGTTGTTTCTGTAGTGCATAATTATATTTCTAAATAACGAATAAAATTATTTTCTGATACAAGAAATTATTTTTTATATTTTATTACTGTTCATAGTAAAAGCTTTTCTTAATTTTTTTTTATAAGTTAATAATCTTTAACTTTTTAGCCATTTAAAATAATTTATTTAACTTTCAAAGTTTACTTTTAAAAACAAAATTACTTTAAAACCAGTAGTGCAATCTTATAAG
Organism: Pardosa pseudoannulata; assembly: GCA_032207245.1. NCBI lineage: Eukaryota > Metazoa > Arthropoda > Arachnida > Araneae > Lycosidae > Pardosa > Pardosa pseudoannulata. The sequence goes on from CM063508.1 coordinate 46,268,779, forward strand.
CTGATTGATATCAAAATGCTAATAATTTTAAGGGTAATCCAACCGCTTGAGGCTTTGTCCTATTTGTTTTAGAACGATATTATACATACCTACTTCCCTGTCTAGTAATTTTTTACGCATTCATACACATGCAAAATTTCAAAACTCCAGTTCAATTTCAACTAGTTGAAAATTTTATAGCAAGATTTGTAACAGTTAAGTAGACAACAAGACAAGTTAAATAAAAGTAAAAAAAGTTTTAAAATGATTTGTTTTTAAACTCAAACTATATTTAAAGCCCAGTCTTATTATTAAATAACATAAAAGAGAAGCACAATTTACAGGCTAAAGAAACAGCAGTGCTCTCTGTATAAAGCGAGATATAATTAGCAAAATTATTTAAAAGATTTAGAGTGATATTATAAATGGCATGTTGCATTGATATGTCATTTAATAGATGCACTAAAATTCAAAGCCTTAATTAGAAATAGTCGAAATTTTATTGCTAGATTCAAGACAGAAAGACATAAAACAAAATAAAATAAAAGCTACTAATAAAATATCTCTAATTTGCCCAAAGTATTTCCGCTCTTATTCTGTAATATTTTAACATCTGCTGTAAGATTTATTATAAGCTTAAATATATTCGATATGATTAAAGCGTACAGTGGGACATAATTTAGCAATCGGTGATCTACAGAATACTTTAAACTGTCGGGTTTTTTTGTTACTAATATTAATCTAATCAGTTACTTTATCCTTTTCTAAAAACTTAAGTATATTTCATGTCTTATTATATTAATCAATTCCTTAGTAATTATTACAGGCTTATTTTACAAAAGGGGAAAAAAGAAATGTTTTAAGATGAATTATTTTTATAATAGTCCCTTTATTAATATAAAAGAAATTCAATAAATATTGCCAAATATTATAAATACTAATTGAACGGTACTGGAAAATATCTATTGTAAAGATGCAAACATTAACGAGAGGGGATTCATTTTGCACCTATTAGATAAAAAGTGCAACTGCAAAGGTTTTTTTATATCAAACTTTTTTTTTTGTTACACATGAAAGATATTAAGAAAATTGGCATGCAATTTACATGAAAAGTTCAACATTCTTTACCAAGGAGTATTGTCGATTTTAAATAAATAAAAGCCTAACTTTTAAAAATTCACACTCAAGTTGTTGGTCATAAAAAAATAGACGTTCAGGTTACAAGGAGGTATTTTTTTATATTTATCCAACTAATCCTTTATATATATATATATATATATATATATATATATATATATATATATATATATATATATATATATATATATATATATATATATATATATATATATATGTATATATATATATATATATATATGTATATATATATATATATATATATATATATATATATATATATATATATATATATATATGTGTATACATATATATATATATATATATATATATATATATATATATATATATATATATATATATATATATATATATATATATATATATATATATATATATATATATATATATATATATATATATATATATATATATATATATATATATATATATATATATATATATATATATATATATATATATATATATATATATATACATATAAATGTCTTCGTAAAGACCCTTCACATCTATGAAAAATACGAAAATTTTAAATTGAACAAAATATTCAAATATAATTTCAAAAAAATTTCCAAGCATTGATCGAATTTCTGACTGATTGTAATTAATCGAATTTAATACAATTGATATAAAAATTAGATAAAATTTCATGATTCTTGAGGTGGTTGCTGATCCACTGATGGTGACAGACCACCCTGTTACTTCTGTCCCAGCAGACTCTAACTGATAGCCTAGTCTCATGTCCCACTTTCACTATTGGCCTTTTAAAAGCGAAAAATGGCACAATATTCTCTCTTTCACGCCGCCACACTCCTAAATCCTTACCCTTCTATCCTTATCAATGCCACCCTTAGTTTAAAAAAGATAAAAAATAAAATAAAATAGACCAAACCCTCTCTGGTCCTACAATCCTACCAAAAGCAGAAGGCACATCACGGAGTTGCGAACTGTGTACTATCTGTCCCCCAGAATTAGTCTCTCCCGGGCGGGCGCAAATTGCAGACCTAGATAAATAGTGATTTATGATTTCATAGATTAACTTCTACTGGTGGACAGGGCGCAACTTCTGGTTGCCTCTCTTTCCCACCCCACAATCCCCTCTTCTCCTACCTGCACGCGTCCCGTGCTGTCTTTAAAGTATATGATAGGTGATACCCCTTATCGAACTTGATGGCTACGGTAGATGTTAGAGAAAGGATACGTTTCAAATGAAGTGTGATTAAATTTATGGTTCTGGGGGAAAGAGGGGAAGCAGGCTTTGTTGGCTTTTGTGGTGCTTGGTTTATTGTTAGGGGATAGAGAATTAGCAGTGACGGATGGTTATTGTTTAAAATCTGTAGAAATGTCTTCCCTGTGAAGTACAGTTATCGACGGATTGTGAAGATGTTTTTCTCTCTTTTTTAACGTGTCTCGACCACCCGATATTTGTAGATTTCTATGTATCTGAACTGTTATCAATGTATTTTACTGAGATTAATGCATAGCAACTCAATATGTAAAGCATATATGTTTTCGATAATTTAGTTTTATATTTTTAGTGAATATAGTTTTATACTGTAAGGCGTTCAGAATTAGCCGAAACTCATAATTACTGCTTCAAATTGGCCTGAACTGCTATCACGTAAAGTACAGTTATCCACAAATGCTAGAAAAAACTCCTTTACTCCCTATTTATATCACATTTGAATTACCAGACATTCGTAAATATCAATGAATTTAAACCAAAAGTTCTCAAACTTTTTAAGTCAAACTGTATTTAATAGTCTATGAGCAATCTTATACACACTATATGCAATTTTTTAAGAAATATTTTGTAATGAAGTCAAATATGACAAAAGAGTATGCGACGGAAAAATACAATACCTCTTTTAAAATTTTGCATCTTTACATTAAAGATAGTGACAAAAGGTAACTTTTTTTCCAAATGAAACCGAAGCTTAAATTATTTTTACCTTATTTTCAAGAAGTACATGACTTTGCTTTCTTACTTGCACTCAACTTTTGCTCGCTTCTAAAATGGAAATTTTCAGTATCACGTTCCGTTTTGATATATTTAACTATTTTGGGGAGTATATTTATTCGAAAATTAAAGCAATACATACATAACATCCACTTCCAATATCTCAATAAGTAATCTACTTTACAAGTTTACCATCGGCTGTAAATGCTTAACATGTCAATACTGATTGTCAAGGCAAGGTTTTCCGAGTATGGCAAAAAGAGACTACATCGCCGTAAAATTAATCAAAGAAATTACTTTTTTAGCTAAATCTGTATATTCGTGCTTCTGAACTTCTATTTATAAAAACCAATAACAGCTAAATTACGAAAAAGTAGATGGTTCTTTTTTTTTTCAAGCGAAATTGTTAATTAGCGTTAGAATGGTCTGTTGTCAAAAAGAACAGTATTGCAGTGATGAAGTGGTATAATAGAATAACTATTCATTTTTGTATCCCATTATATATTTGTCTGGAATATACAAAGTACACCAGAAAATCTTCCAAATCTTACATTTTTACTGAAATAGATGTAGAATGACTCAATTAACGATTTTAGGTAGCTATGTTTGGCGGCTGTAGAGACAACGATCTCGTAACTGAAAGGTTACGGGTTCAGGCTCTATCAGCCGTGGGTGACTGGGGCACTTAAAATATCTTCGTGATCACACTGTCCTCCAAGTTCTCAATCAATACCTCTGTGGTTCACAGGCCAAGACTATGGGTCTTCTGCTATGTCCCAGCTTCAAAATTTCAAGGACCCACTTGAGCAAAGTCTTTCTTTCACCCTAGCGTTACTCATTAAAAAACGAAAGGCGCACCCTGTTTGCCTTAATACGAGTAGCGTATGGCTCATTCGTGCTTGGTTTGTCCAAGTGGCATCAGAAACAATAACAAGTACTTACGATTTCTTGAATCTAATTATTATTTCAAATTTTAAATATTTAAAAATATAAATATCTAAGTATCTTAACAAACCTTTTGTATTCCTGTTTCAAGAATAGGTGTTAAGAATAATTATTCTGGTGGACTGGATATTAAATTCCAAAATTAGCTCAACATATCTGTATTACGAGAATGTAAAAAGGAAAAGTGCTTCTTAATACCAGTTAAATATATTTAATATGTTTTATAATTTTTTTTAAATCATAAATACTTATTATTTTCTTTAGACAATAGCAACAAAAATCCTTTTTTCGAGTCCATTTTTTTTTCTTCTCATGTCATGAGTATAGCTTATTATTACCAGAACCTCATTAAGTCTAGACAGCAATACATTGGGTTAGTTAAGTTCATTATTCCCTAGTAGTATATTCTAGTCTCAGATAAGTTAGATAATATGCTTTTAAATTTCTTTACTTTGTATAATAGTTTTTTAATCACAACAAATAATTGTTTTTTTATATTTTAGAGAGATGATTATCTTTCTAAGGATCCTTTCAGAAGGATGATCGTTCGTGATGATAATAATTGTCCACAGCACCCACAAGCTAATAAAAATGATCATCTTTTTGAAACTCATAGTCATAAAATTCTCACAATGGTCTATTTAACACTTCGATGCTAAATGCACCTGAGCTTATAACTAGTAATAAGAACAATATTTTAATTTACATTGTGAGATTACATTTTTTAAATATTTTTTCATTCCAGTATATTTATCAACTTATATTTTTTCTCCTTTTTTCATTTGAAACTTTCTGATCAAGATATATTCTACTCAAATAAAAAAAATATCATGTAAATGCTGCAAAGAAATATGAGACAATTTGTTTTTCAATTTTAAATTATGATTAATTTCCTTTGTTTTACTGATCATATCATCATTCAGGATTCTTTGAATTCCGAACAGCTTCTTCTCCCAATCTTCAAAACTACACATCTCCTCTGGTTTGAGAATATTCAACAGATAACATTTTTTTTATTTTACATTCAAATAGCTCAGAAACTTAGATAATTGCCTAATTATAGTCAATCTGAACATAGCTGGAATGTATGGATAATAAGGTTGTCTTTTTAGCGAAAGTAGATTTTTTATTTTTTCCGATCTTGAAAGATATTTTTAATAATGCTGCTCTATTGTATTTGAAATGAAGTTCATTTGAAGGTAAATAAAATAGGAATCTTGATATATGTGTATATTACAAAAGCATTAACCTCTTATAAGTCAACGTCCCTATAAGCAAAGCTAAGATTTAAAATTCAACTAAAAATAAAATTTTACATAGCCTGCATTGCAAAATTTTTTAATAACAAAAACAATGACAGGCTTGATTTTCAGCATAATAATTGCGGTCTACAAAAAAATTCTTCATACAGAAAAGCACAAAGACTGGCTTTCATATCAATTTTACATAGAATTTTTTTATTCCCTGAAATACATAAAATTAAATCAGATTTATTTAAATAGCACACTCTAATACCATAAACTTTCTCTTGATTGATAACAATTAGGTAGAATCTAGAAAAAACATACTTTTCTAGGGAAATAAACCTCGATGTTTCCAAAAGAAAACATTAATGTGTTTCACAAAATTACTTTTTTTTTTTAACTAGCTTAACACGCAAATGTTCCTTCTATGGAAATATGCCAAAAATTCCTAATATTTTTTCAAAAATTTCTTTCGCGAATTTTTCTAATAATTTTCCAAAAACTTCTTTCAAAAATTACACCTAAACGTAAGTTTAATGGATAAATAATTACGCTCAAATTATGATCACAATACGGCTTTTTAAAAAGTTTAACAATAAAATGAAGAATACTTAAAGAATGCTTACCCAATTCGCTTAGAATGATTCATTTTACAAATCATGATATCTGCCTGGAAAGTTTGATGTCTTTTACTGCTATCTATTTTTGTTATCATCGACGATTAAGGAGAAATTAATTTTTTTTACCCTATTACTTGCAATTTTAATATGACATTAGAATTACATTTGTGTGACTATTTTTACAATTTCAAAGTCAAATTAAAACATTTAAAAAAATTATTAATTATTAATTGCTTTAATAATGGCACCATTGAAAATGTTCCATGCGCATGCGCATACCTTTTACATAAAAAAGGGCTATTTTTATTCATAGGAGGGCTTAAATGTTTTAAAATGAAACTTAGCAGTTATCCTAAGTATTCAAGGGGAATATAACTAGGGAAAATAGTAATAGTTGAAATTTATATAATAATCGTACGAAATATTCATAACCTATTAATTTCTAAAATAATAGATTTTTTAATATTAGAAATATATTATTTTAAACTTATCTTTCTTTATAGCCTACAATGGAAATTGTGAATAAATTTATAAGTTAGGATGACTTTAAGGAAGGAAAAAAGGAAGTTAGTTAAGAATTACCGTTAAAAATATACCTGGAGTGTTTCAAATCAAGGACGTACTTATAAACGACGGGGGTGGATGGGTCTAGATCTTTCCTAAGAATGCATTATACGATTTTTTAAACTTATTAAAATTTCTATATATATCTAGTTTGCACTCCAAGAGTTCAAAGATCGTTTTCAACCATGAAAAGAGTAAAAACATTTCTTTGCAACTGAACTGGTCACAAGTAGTTCACAAATTTAGTATTATTTTGATGCATATGAAGTATAAATGCAGATATTTACCAAGCAAATTAAAGCGTAGTAAAATCTTAGTGTGTAAATTAACGACACAATGGGGTTGGAAATATATTTTTAAAGGTAAAATGGAATTACGATCAGTGTTGCTGATATTTTTTATAGCATATTTATATACACATGCAAAACTTGTATGTATGAGATGAATTTCAGCCGAACGATGGTAGATTGGTTAATACACTGATCTTCGGTACCGGAGTTCGTTGGTCCGAATCCCTCAGTAACATGGATGTTCGTATTCGTTTAAAACATTCGGTCTCAGTCTTATTCCCTGTGTTTCAAAAGAGTAGGCCCCAGTGCTTCAAACCATAAATAGAAATTTCTCTGCTAACAGGCTTTTGCCATGCAGCCTCGTGTATGTGTATAAGAAAAACTTATGTATGTATATGTGTATCTGCTATGTATGTATATGTGTGTGTAAAGAATATATGTATTTTTTATGAGAAAGTTTTTGAATTGCATTTTGGAACCGTAAAAATTCTTAAATTCTGGTTATACCACTATTTCAAATTTTTGTTTTAAAAACAGTTTAAAGTAGTTATCAGTAATAAAACATTATATATAACGGTAATAATTTTATTAGTTATGAGGTTATGGATATTAAAACACCCTCCTTTATTCTAATTCTTAGTTTTATTTCACAATAAGAAATAAACGCTGAAATTTCAGGCAAATTTCTCCCAGCTAAACGTCTATTATTTGTCCCGTCTAGCATTCCTGTAACCTACAAACATATGTTTTAGGTTTCCCAGTCTAGTGACTTTTTCGTATGTCATTATCATTTCCCGTCATGCGTCATCAAAGCGGTATCACCTTCTGGTTCCATGGAAAGCGAACTCTCCGATTAAGGAACCTTACTCACTGTTAGATCAGTTATCAGTGGGGGGTGGGGAACATTATTAGAGGGCGTTAGGGGGCACAGAAAGCGACTTCCTTCCCTTAATTGATCGGAGAAAAACATCAGAGGCAGGGAATTTTAATAGCAGGAATTTTCGCAGGACATAAGCAGTGGAATATTTTGCTTTGTAAATGGTATTATCTGTAAACAATATTTGCTTCCATTAATGTGTTTATGTGATGATAAATAAACTTTCGATATTATGCTCTAATTAATGTGTTATTTTAGATCATAGAGGTAATTTATGATAAATATAGAACAATTAATACAGAAAAGCACAGTACACATTTCTCATTTATACGGCGTTTACATTTAGATGACGTTTACACCAAACTGAAGCATTTGTCAGCTTTGTTTTAATATATTCTTTCGTCTATAAGATGCAAAGGTCACAAAGCTTCCTTTATATATCATTTTCCCCTTTTATAATTTACATTTTTAATGTTGAAAATCAATTGTAAAATTTCAAACTTAATTTATATGACGATGAATCAACTTTCGATATAACGTTTTAATTAATGCGTTTGTTTAGAATGTGAGGATGATTCACAATAAATTGTTATAATAAATTATTTCGTTTATTCAAAGCATAGAACGAAAAGCATCATTTATGTACGTGTTTTTTTCCTTTTATTCAAATGTTTTAATGAGGAATTTAAATAGAAAACTTTAGATTTATTATTCATTACGATGAATAAAATTTCCATGTTATGTTGTAATTAATGCGTTTGTAAGGATGTTTCATAATAAATTGTTATAGTAAATTTTTTCGTTTGTACAACGCAAAGGACTCAAATTCTATTTATAAATGTCATTTTCCCTTTTTATAACTCACATTTTTCATTTCAGAATTCAATTCTAAAAGTTCAAACTTATTCTTTATGACGATGAATAAACTTTCAATGTTACATTGTAATTGCTACGTGTTTTTTTTTTAATGTAAGAATGATTCATAATAAATTTTGTAGTCTTTATACAGCAAAGCAACGTTTATAAATTTCTTATGTATATGACATTTACTACCGTGTTTATTAATGGCACGTAAGCAGGCTTGTAGGCAGTGTTGCCAACCTTCAAAGGCAAAATTATGGATTCTAGGTCCTAAAATTATGGCATTGGCTTATAAATTATCGTACATTTTTGTAATAGTTAAAAATAGTGTTAATAGATGGCACTTGTACGATATATTTTACTTGTCATACATTTCTCTCCCCTCTACACACATTTTTTTTTTTGGGGGGGGGGGCAAAAAATATGTAAATATTTTAAAATGATTCATTAAATATTTTTCTATTACCCCGTATTTTACTTTAAATGAAACACCAGACATGTGATTTTTCTTTACTGATCTGCGAATAAAATTGTGTGTGTGTATATATATATATATATATATATATATAGATAGATAGATATATATATATATATATATATATATATAGATAGATAGATAGATAAATAGATAGATAGATGTATATAGATATATGTGTGTGTGTGTATAAACTTTTTAATAATGTTATAATTTATTATTTACTGTGGTTTTTTATTTTAAATATGAAATATTCAGTAATAAAACCGATTATTATTTAATAATCGGTTTAATTACTAAAAATACGATATTTTAGTGAAAACTGCTATAGAGCAAGTAAAATGCAAAATTACTTCTAATTATCCATAATTGTGTAATCATTAAAGAAATATCTCCAGTATAATTTTGAATATTCAGTAATTTTGCATTTAAAATTTTATGTTTTAGCCTGATTTAAATAATTTGAAGTAACTAACAGATAAAAACAATGGACATAACAATTTTTAAAATTTTTTATTTTTTATTCGTTTCAAAAAATATTAAACATTAGTACCTAGGTCATATTCAATTTCACACATATACATTTTTTTATAATTGACACTTTCCTTTCTTTTATTACACAGTACATATGGGCTTTCTCAACATCTGCGTCAGGATTATATACTTTAATTTAATGAAGAACACCTCAAAACATGCTCTTTAAGCTGCTCTAAAATCTACAATAATTATTTGATGGTAAATAGTGATAAAAAAATTAATTAGACATTCTCTATTTTTTGTTGTTGATCTTTATAGAGTTACAGTTAAATTACCCGTTCTTTTAATTCTCCATTAGTCTAATGTTGTTTTATCGTACAAATCAGGAAATTGTCGTACAGTTTTTCAGAATTCTGTCACATAATTTTGATATTATTTGTCATCGTACAGCGGCCTAAGTTATCGTACATATACGATAATTATCGTATGGTTGGCAACACTGCTTGTAGGCACAATATCGTCTAAGTTCAAACGGTACCTCTGGAAGTAGCAGTCCAAATCTGGTGACCATCTGCTTGGTTTCTGCTCCTAAATAACGAGGACTTAGCAGGAGCAACGTTATTTGTGTCCTCCGTAGCATTCCTTAAGCTACACTTGATACCTGGCTGTTAATAAATGAGTAACAGCGTTTATATGTCATATTCATTGATGACACTTAAAACAGGTTTGCAGGAACAATGTCCTCCAAGTTCAAACGTTACCTCTGGTAGTCTAAACCTGGTGGTCATCCGCTTCGTCCCTGCTCTTATATAACGAGGACTTAGAGGGGGGCAATGTTACTAGTGTCCTCCGTAGCCTTCATTAAGCTACACGTGATCCCCGACTGCTGATAAATGAGTAACAGTTTCACAGCCGAGTTTGGCATAAAGATATCTGTCTGTATTGGCAACTGCCTTAGAAAAAATATTGTATTAAAAGCTGCTAAAATTCATCTTAAGATAAAAACTCTGAAAGTAAAGAACTTTCACAATATTTTTCATGACAAAAATTAGTATTAGTGTTTAGTCTAAAGTCATCATTTTCAGTAGATCTTTAGGTATTTTAATAGAAAACTGCTGGAGTTTCCACACTGTAATTCTTCAATTGTCACGTTTTTGATAAAAACAAACACTTCATGTGTAGACTTCCCATTCCCTATTTCTAAAATAAAGAGTAATTTTTAACTGATATTTCGATAAAAATTCATTTTATTTTCAATGCAGTTTCATTAGCAACGACATTTGAGAGCTCTCTAGAAAATTTTCCACCGCCTACTGTTTCAATACTGATACCTACTTCAGCCACTCGAGATCGCTTTAGGGCGCACAGCACTGACTAACGAGATGGCGAAGACCACCCTGTGGAGAACAAATCCTTCAGGACCGCCCTCCTTGTTCTTACTAATCCTGAACGAGCTTCGTTGTTCAAAAATCTCAAAAACACTTCGGAGGCTCAATAAGAGAAGGTATCTTTTACTTTCTGATTGGCACTTGGCGCAACGTCGTAAAAATTGTCCATTACATTTTATAGGAATTGAGATTTGTGCTTTGATTTCGTTCTTAGTTTTCTCTGGCTCGTGCCACGGAACCTTGATTGAAGTGTTCCAAGTTGAGTTTTTCGTGGGTGGCAGAACAGCTGCAAATTTGAAAATTCTTACAACTTTACAACAAAGCAATGCTTATTTAATGTTAATCCGTTGGGAATATGTGTCAAAGTTACTTTAAAGTCTGAGTATTTTGGCTCCCATCATGTAGTTGTGATATTCTAAGAACAGCCGTATTTATACAGCACCAGATGGTAAAAAGTTTTGAGTATTATTGATAGCTATCATAGATACCATAAAATTATGATATGTCAAGATCATTATTTATAAAATATCTGTTTCAGAAAAATACTGGATCACGAGGATGAAAAATGCATTTTAATCTTTCTAAATTAAATTCTAATATGTACCTTAAATTTGAAGTTCTAGATATAAAATGATAGGAAATTATAGTCGTATAATAAGATTGAGGAAATAAATTCTTTTGTTTATTCAACGCATAGAACGCAAAGCATTGTTTATGTACGTCTTTTACCCCTTTTATCATTCAGATGTTTCCATGACGAATGTAAATGAAAAACTTTAGATTTATTATTTATTACGATAAATAAAATTTCGATATTACGTTGTAATTAATGCGTATGTAAGGATGTTTCATAATAAATTGTTATAATAAATACTTTCTTTTATACAACGCAAAGGACTCAAATTCTCATTTATAAATGTCCTTTTCCCTTTTTATAACTCACATTTTTCATTTAAGAACTCAATTCTGAAACTTCAAACTTATTCTTTATGACGAAGAATAAACTTTTGATTTTGCGTTGTAATTAATTCGTTTGTATAGAGCGTAAAGATGATTTATAATAAATTGTTATGATAAATTCTTTTGTTTATTCAACTCATAGAATGCAAGGCATCATTTATGTAGTCTTTTTTCCCCCTTTTATCATTCGAACGTTTCGATGAGGAATTTAAATAGAAAACTTTAGATTTATTATTGATTAAGATGAATTAAATTTGGATATTACGTTTTAATTAATGCGCTTGTTTAGAATGTGAGAATGATTCATAATAAAATGTTATAATAAATTCTTTCGTTTATACAAAACAAAGTACTCAAATTCTCATTTATAAATGTCATTTTCCCCTTTTATAACTCAAATTTTTCATTTAGAAATTCGATTATAAAACTTCAAACTTATTCTTTATAACAATGAACAAACTTTCAATATTACATTGTAATTGCTACGTGTTTTTTTTAATGTAAGAATGATTCATAATAAATTTTGTAGTCTTTATACAGCAAAGCAACGTTTATAAATTTCTTATGTATATGGCATTTACTACCGTGTTTATTAATGGCACGTAAGCAGGCTTGTAGGTACAATGTCGTCTAAGTTCAAACGGTACCTCTGAAAGTAGCAGTCCAAATCTGGTGACCATCTGCTTGGTTTCTGCTCCTAAATAACGAGGACTTAGCAGGAGCAATGTTATTTGTATCCTCCGTAGCATTCCTTAAGCTACACGTGATCCCTGGCTGTTACTAAATGAGTAACAGCGTTTATATGCCATATTCATTGATGACACTTAAAACAGGTTTGCAGGCAAAATGTCCTCCAAGTTCAAACGTTACCTCTGGAAGTGGTAGTCCAAACCTGGTGGACATCCGCTTCGTCCCTGATCTTATATAACAAGGACTTAGAGGGGGGCAATGTTACTAGTGTCCTCCGTAGCCTTCATTAAGCTACACGTGATCCCCGACTGCTGATAAATGAGTAACAGTTTCACAGCCGAGTTTGGCATAAAGATATCTGTCTGTATTCGCAACTGCCTTAGAATAAATATTGTATTAAAAGCTGTTAAAATTCATCTTAAGATAAAAACTCTGAAAGTAAAGTACTTATGTATCACTTCACAATACATTTCATGACAAAAATTAGTATTTGTGTTTAGTCTAAAGTCATCATTTTCAGTAGATCTTTAGGTATTTTAATAGAAAACTGCTGGATTTTCCACACTGTAATTCTTCAATTGTCACGTTTTTGATAAAAACAAACACTGCAGATGTAGACTTCCCATTCCCTATTTCTAAAATAAAGAGTAATTTTTAACTGATATTTCGATAAAAATTCATTTTATTTTCAATGCAGTTTCATTAGCAACGACATCTGAGAGCTCTCTAGAAAATTTTCCACCGCCTACTGTTTCAATACTGATACCTACTTCAGGCACTCGAGATCGCTTTAAGGCGCAGAGCACTGACTAACGAGATGGCGAAGACCACCCTGTGGAGAACAAATCCTTCAGGACCGCCCTCCTTGTTCTTACTAATCCTGAACGAGCTTCGTTGTTCAAAAATCTCAAAAACACTTCGGAGGCTCAATAAGAGAAGGTATCTTTTACTTTCTGATTGGCACTTGGCGCAACGTCGTAAAAATTGTCCATTACATTTTATAGGAATTGAGATTTGTGCTTTGATTTCGTTCTTAGTTTTCTCTGGCTCGTGCCACGGAACCTTGATTGAAGTGTTCCAAGTTGAGTTTTTCGTGGGTGGCAGAACAGCTGCAAATTTGAAAATTCCTGCAACTTTACAACAAAGCAATGCTTATTTAATGTTAATCCGTTGGGAATATGTGTCAAAGTAACTTAAAAGTCTGAGTATGTTGGTTCCCATCATGTAGTTGTGATATTCTAAGAACAGGTTTATTTATACAGCACCAGAGGGTAGATAGTTATGATTATTATTGATAGCTATCATAGATACCTTAAAATTATGATATGTCAAGATTATTATTTATAAAATATCTGTTTCAGAAAAATAATGGATTACGGGGATGAAAAATGCATTTTAATCTTTCTAAATTGAATTCTAAATGTGTACCGTAATGATAGGAAATTATAGTCGTATAATAAGATTGAGGAAATGGTCAAATTAAAAAAAGAAAAATCACAGACAACTCATGTGTTACATCAGTTACTATGTTATTCACAGAATAATGATTCAAACTTATCACAAGTGAATTTGTTTCAGAAAAAGATTGGTTTAAGAGGATGAGAATTTCTTTTTAATCTCCCTTTGTTCCCTTTGTAAACCCTTTGCAGTAGAGGCCGTTTTCTCGTGGACTAATTAGCAACTCGAAATGTTTTCTAGCACTCTTGTTAATTTCTTACCTCTATTTAACACACACAAATTATCACATAAGACTTTAATATTTTAGTATTTAATGTATCTTTAGGCTGCACAAGAATGCACTGAAGCTAGGACAGGAAAGATAGGAAAACTAGAATACTGGTAGTACGTTTTTTTAATTTTTCCCAAATGTCAGGGAAAATAGATTAGAAGGTAATTTTTATGTTAATTAAGTCTTTGAAGGGCATGGTGGTTTTGTTGATCATGCAATTTACAGATGTGAACTGGTTGAAGAATAAGAGAAATGCTTTTCCGAGAAATTTTGTTTCTGTCAGTTTGTTTAACCTTTGTAACTTATCTAATTCTGAACGAGGTGTGGTTGCTATTATGGAATTTTTTGTCAATTTGTCATTGGCATGTTAGTATTTTTCCTGTATTGTTATATTTTAGTTTGATTGTACTTGAATTATTTGTACTTTGTTCTTGATTAGTACATTTTGGATCGTAATAAAGTCAGACTAGAACACAGGAAAGATTTTATATTGGGTTCAATGGCTTCGCATAGTTAGGTTTAAAATTTTTGTATCTTTTGATTCTACTTTTTGTTTTGTTTGCATTTCTCAGGATTGCTGTCCTGAAGATTTGTCATTTGTTCTCCCGTATGGATTAAGCTGGGTAGGGCTAGAAGTGTCGTACATCATTAAGAAAATAATTTCTTAAACATTTGAGATTATAATTTTGTTTTGCATGATATTTCATGTAACAGTTGCTGAGATGCATGTCCAGCTTTTCGAAACAAGTATCACAGTGGTTGTTGTTTCACGTCTTTTGTCGGGTTTATTTCTTTGAGAGCAGTCGTTGCACCCTCACTGCTCGAGTTTTCTCTATCGTCAAGCTCTCTGTGTAGAACTATACTTTCCTCATCAAGCAACTCTAAATCAAACTCATCTTCATTCGATCTTATTTCATTACTAAATGTTTTTGTTGTGTTTCTCATGCCACTTGGACAAACCAAGCACCATTGAGCCTGCAGACTCTCGTGTTAAGACCAAGGGGTGCGCCTTTCGTTTTAATGAGCACCATTAAGGTGAAAGAACGACTTCGCTCAAGTAGGTCCTCTTAATTTTGAAGTAAGGACCAAGCAGAAGACCCATAGACTTGGCCTGCAACCTCCAGAGGTATTAATTGACAACTTGGAGGACAAAGTGCCCTGTCACTTTTAACGCACACAGCGGATCTTAGGCCGCCTCGGGTTCCGAATCCGCACTATCTCAGGTACAAGATCGTTGACTTTGCCGATTGAGCTACCTCGGCTCTCATTACTAAATTCTAATGGGCATCAGAGAATTCAACTTATACCACAGCTGTCAAATTAGAACTGTGACTGGAATGGCAGTCTGGTTCATGGTCCCACACTAATTACAGAGAAGAAAATCTTACATAATTTGGAAGGAAGATTAAGTCATTTTCGTAAGATTACATAGTAAGAGCTTAGGAACCAACTCCAGAGAAATTAAACATAAATAGTTTTGTGCACTGTGCATCGAATTTCCTCGCCAAAGTAGTGAACCAGAGTCATCTCTCAAGTTCAAAGGGTCAATAAAACTAAGATTGCTCGTTAACCATGCAGTAATGATGATTCTTCCAGCACCTGCAAAAGAAAAGTAGAAAAAAATAAGAAACATAGAGAATGCGTCAAATAAATATGCTTTAAAGGCGGGAGAAAAAGCATTTTACAGGATATAATCTACTTAAAACTAATGGCTATAAAACAAGATTAAAAGCGATTGTGTAGCAACCAAAGTGTTTAAGCAGCAACCTGGAAAGACGAGAATTAAACACAGGAAGTATTTTTGAAATGGAATTATGCAAGGAATTAATAAAACTGTTAGCATGACCTCTTTATTAAAAAATAAAAAATTCCAAACTAAAAAACAGACATCGCAAGTCTTAAGTTTGCATGTATCGATTAAAATAAAGGAATACTTTATCAAATCTGAAATTTTCTGTGAATGGCACATTTTTCTGAAAATTTTTGGAATAAAGAATACTTTTATTTTTATTGATTACTTCAATCTTTTTATTTTCTTTAGATAGTCTTTCTTTTAGTTTCGATTAAGTCTTCTTTAGGTCAGTAAGTTTGGTAGTTTTCATGACATTATGTTATTTTGACAGATAATTTTCTATTTTGTTTTGCCAAAGTAAGTTCACCCCCCCCCAAAAAAAAAAAAAATCTTACGCTTTTTTTTTCAGGTACCTTTTTGAAAATATTTTTTCAAATATTATTTTTTCTTTAGAATTTACTAAAGTACAAGCAATTTTAACTTCGATACAAAATGATTATTATAATTATTTTTATCATTATCAGTTGATGGATTAAGAGGAAATCTTCCTTTTCAGAAGTTATGTTTAAGAGAAACTTAATACATCTCCTTGTTTTTCTTTGTTTAAGTATATCAATATACTGAGATTAATCCTTTCTAAGACCATAGTACTTACTCAAGTTGTAAAATAGCATAAACTGATTATTTAAAATGTTGATTATTTCTCAATTTTTAAAATGTCTATAGTAACCACTCAGGTGATAATTATATTTACAACATCCTCAGAAATCTCTCTCTCTCTCTCTCTCTCTCTCTCTCTCTCTCTCTCTCTCTCTCTATATATATATATATATATATATATATATATATATATATATATATATATATATATATATATATATATATATGTGTGTGTGTGTGTATGTGTGTATATATATATATATTTATAAATATATATACATGTATATATATATATATATATATATATATATATATATGTGTGTGTGTGTGTATGTGTATATATATATATATTATAAATATATATATGTATATATATATATATGTATATATATATATATATATATATATATATATATATATATATATATATATATATATATATATATATATATATATATGTATGTATGTGTGTGTATGTATATATAAATAATTCCATGTGTAATTTTTAGTATTTACAAAATATAAAAACTTAATATATAAAGCCTTACAAACCAACGCGCAGTGGTAAACATATTTGAAAAAAATATATATATCATTGAATATATCATTTTTTTTTAAATAAATTTTGAACCAAAAGATATTTTAATATACCATTACTAGAAAAAAATGGACTATTAATGAATTAAATAATATAAATTAACAAAATATGGAGTCCAATTCATTGAAATTTATTGTACTGCAGATACTGGCTTATATATATATATATATATATATATATATATATATATATATATATATATATATATATATATATATATATATATATATATATATATATATATATATATATATATATATATATATATATATATATATATATATATATATATATATATATATATATATATATATATATATATATATATATATATATATATATATATATATAAACATTCATATGAGTCTGTGTATATGTATAATATTCATACAAAACAACAGTTAGATATTCATAAAGAAACCAATAAACATTTAATTGTTGATTACTACTGTTGCACATCATTAATTTCAAATCTGTTATTTTATATTTGATTAAGTTATTATAATTGTTATTGTATATGTGATATTATTTTGATATTTGTAATTTCATATTTGACTAAATTATATTCAATAAGTTATAACTGTTATTTTATAATTTATTAAGGTTTATTTAATATATTTGATATTTTTTCAGATTATTATCGATGATCTATTCATACAATTGTGTAAATTTTTATTCTAAACATTTTAAATTTTAAAAGTGTGCTGCTAAATTTTGGAAGAAAAGTAAAAATACTTAAAGAAATGAATATGTACAGCTAAGTCATTTAACGTTTGGTTCTGAATTAATTCTCCCGCGTACGGCAATAAACACCATTGAAGTTATTAAGTTGAATTAAAAATACAATACAATATTTTTGACAATCTTTAATAAAAATTGATTGAATTTATCATTATGGAAACATTCATTACTTTTTATGGTCTTTTATACTTTGAAAATGTATGATTTACATTTCATTCGTATCCTATTCTTAAATACACACGATAAATTTGGATTAATTTCAGAATATGTTTCTTATTTTTGATTAATAGAAAAAAAGTTGATTATTTCCTTGCAGACGATAAAAATGTATGAGAGTTTTATAATCTTTTCTTGTTCTGTCCTTGAATGATAACTGCAAATTTCGATTAAAATCAGAAAATCTTCCTTTCAGTATTAAATAATCAAAGCTTTTATAGTGGCGCCATCTTGTGCAAATAATCAGATCCCCAGGTAACTTTTTTTTAAAGGAATATAAAACTAAAATATGATTATTATATGAATATTTTAATAAATGCAATCAATGAACTTATTTTAAGGGATAAACAAAAATATATCTCCCACATTCTCAGAGTGTAATTTTTGTTGCCTTTTATATTTATAAAATAATACAATACATACAAAAACAGGTAAATTTTGAATTATTACAGATGAAATTAATGATTAAATAGTAAATGGCTAATGAAATATGCACTAATATTTTAATAAAAATTTATTTAAATCATCAAAATCTTATTATTAATTTTACCAAACTTTATAATTGGGTTACCAATTTGAAAGCACTCCTGTTTTAGAATAACTAATAATAACAATATAATAAATGGAGAAAAAAGGTGGTTTGCTGATTTTTCTATCTTAAACTGCAATTTAAATCTCAAAAATATAATATTTTTGAAGCTAATAATATTTATGAAAAAAATTGTAGTACTTATTCTGATTTTATCTATTCTCTGCTTTATCTGCAAGAAAAGAAAAAGTTAAGATATAAATCCAGCCTACGATTTCTCTAAATTTTTAGAAGATCATAATATTTATTAGCTTACAAACGCTTATGCGTATTACCTTTGTTTGCACAGACTTCCCTGCAGAAAATTTAATAATTCTCAAGCACATACACACAAGTGTGACAATGACTAATAAATGAATCTAAAGAATTGATAATACTTAATAATAATTTCACTGAAGAAAAGATTAAACTATAAGCTGAATGTCTGTTCATACGTATATATAGACACATGCATGTAATAGTTGCTGCGAGCTACAGTGGGCAGAAAGCTCTCCTGAACGTTTTTGATTGTTTTTATATTCTATATGGAAAAGAATATTGTAATCAATTGTGTCATTTAATACAAATTTTAACAACTCGAAAAGAGTGACACATTGAATTCTAAAGCAGTTTCTTACCTAAAAATATCTAAAAAAAGTAATAATCCATACTTAATTATTTTTCTGGAGAAAGCACTGAATTATAGCGGAATGTCTGTACATACGTATAAATAAACAGACACAAATATTAGGTGCTGCGCTCTTCAGCGGTGGTCAATCTCTCCAACACTTCCTAGATTTTTTTCTACATTCTATATAGAAGATATTTAATCAACATTGTCATTTTATAAAGATTTCAACACCCGAAAGGAGTGATATGTAATATTCTAAGTCAGCAAGCTACCTAAAAGGCAGATACAACAGAGGTGGAAGTCGTAGAATTTTTTTTAATGTGAAAAAA
Organism: Pardosa pseudoannulata; assembly: GCA_032207245.1. NCBI lineage: Eukaryota > Metazoa > Arthropoda > Arachnida > Araneae > Lycosidae > Pardosa > Pardosa pseudoannulata. Next base: position 46,288,531 of record CM063508.1, read on the forward strand.
CGGAGTGCTAAAGTTTAAAAACATTTTGTTTAGGCATAGATGTTTAACTCCTAGTGTAATTCAAGAATAAATCGGGGAAGACGCACTGAAAGATTAAAACAGGAATGATCTTGGTTGTAAGCAAGAAAACCCACTTACAGGAGTCACCGTCTGTATGATCAACACCTGCTCTCTTTTAATTGTTATTTGTAATGTTCGGTGTAGTGACGTCACAGTGCAAGAACAACAAATCATTATTCGCTCTAAAGAATGATACAGATTCGGTCAGTCGGCCAAACTAATGTTCATCGCCATTTGCAGCTATCTATTCAACAGAAAATTTAATGTAGAACATAATACAAAATTAACTTAAATATTTTTGTCCGTATTACCATATACCTCAAGTATATAAACTACAAGGAATTTTTAAAAACTTATACCTGAAATTTAAAAAATTGATATTTAAAAAAAATCAAGTTACAACTTAAGAGAGAGATAAAGAAACTGAATCGGAGCAGAAGGATGTAAAGTAGTTTTGCTGTTAAGGCTATCTGAGATCATTTCTTTCGCCCCCGTGTTTATATTATCTCTATGGTTAAGTTTTGGATAGTGATGTCACAGAGCATGAACAACTAAGCATCATCTTCTCTAAAGAATGATACAGACTCGGTGTAACTAATGTTCAACGCACTTTGCAGCTATGTTTAACCGAAAATTTAATCTAGAACATAATACAAAATTAACTTAAATATTGTGTACGTATTAGCATACCTCAAGCATGTAATCTAGAAATACTTTTTTAAAAATCCATACTTAAAAGAGGAATGAAAAAACTGAATCGGAGCAGAAGCCTGTAAAGTAGTTTTTCTGTCAATGCTCTTAGAGATCAATTCTTCCTCTTCCGTGCTTACATTATCTCTACGGCGTCTTTCCTTCTTCCTGTGTCTGTATCCTTTTTTCAAGAAGTAGACTATTTTGCGTGTTAGTAACACCATTTTTTTTTTTTGAAAAATGTTCAGAAGGACAAGTGAGCAAACGAATATGCTATTTTCAGTGATCTACAGAATGTGATCACATCTCTCAAAATAATCCGAGACTTATAACCCAGTTCTCATCCCTATAATGGGAAGGAAATAAATTTTGATTTTTATTTCATATCTTGGGATAATTTAAAAAACAAAATCAAATCACATCTTAAAAGAGGAATGAAAAAACCGAATTTGAGCAGAAGCCTGTAAAGTAGTTTTTCTGTCAATGCTCTTGGAGATCACTTCTTTCTCTGCCGTGCTTACACTACCTCTACGTCGTCTTCCCTTCTTCCTGTGTCCGTAACCTTTGTTCAAGAAGTAGACTATTTTGCTTGCTAGTAACACCATTTCTTTTAAAAATGTTCAAAAGGACAACTAACAAGCGAATATATTATTTTCAGTGATGTACGGAATATGGTCACGTTTCTGAAAATAACCCGAGACTGATAACCCAGTTCTCATCTCTATAATGGGAAGGAAATAAATTTTGATTTTGATTTCATGTCATTGGATAATTTAAATAAACAAAATCAAATCACAGCTTAAGATAGGAATGAAGGAATTGAATCTGAGCAGAAGCCTGTAGTTTCTCTGTCAAGTCGGTTGCAGATCACTTTTTCCTCTTCCGTGCTTACACTATCTTCATGGCGTCTTTCCTTCTTCCTGTGTCTGAATCCTTTGTTCAAGAAGTAGACTATTTTGCTTGCTAGTAACACCATTTCTTTTAATTTGATTGATAACCCAATTCTTATCTCTATAATGGCAAGGTAATAAATTTAAATTTTGATTTCAAAACATTAGAATAATTTAAAAAAAAAAAATCAAATCACAACTTTAAAGAGGAATGAAGAAACTGAATCTGATCAGAAGCCCGTGAAGTAGTTTGCTGTCAATGCTCTTGGAGATCTTCTTCCTCTTCCTTGCTTACATTATTTCTACAGTGTCTTTCCTTCTTCCTGTGTCTGAATCCTTTGTTCAAGAAGTAGACTATTTTGCTTGCTAGTAACACCATTTCTTTTAAAAATGTTCAAAAGGACAACTAACAAGCGAATATATTATTTTCAGTGATGTACGGAATATGGTCACGTTTCTGAAAATAACCCGAGACTGATAACCCAGTTCTCATCTCTATAATGGAAAGGAAATAAATTTTGATTTCATATCATGGGATAATTTAAAAAACAAAATCAAATCACAAGAGAGGAATGAAGAAACTGAATCTGAGCAGAAGCCTGTAAAGTAGTTTTTTCTGTCAAGGCTCTTGGAGATCACTTCTTCCTCTTCTGTGCTTACATTATCTTTAAGGTATTTTTCCTTCTTCCTGTGTCTATATCCTTTGTTCAAGAAGTAGACTATTTTGCTTGTTAGCAACACCATTTCTTTTAAAAATATTCAAAACGACAAGTAAACAAATGAATACGTTATTTTCAGTGACCTACAGAATGTGATCGCATTTCTCAAAATAACCCGAGACTGATAACCCAGTTCTCATCTCTATAATGGCAAGGTAACAAATTTTGATTTTGATTTCATGTCATCGGCAAATCTGTGGCGTAGTAACGAGTTTCTCTTATCGGGATCAAATTTTTATAAATAAACAGTCTAATAAAAAAAAATCAGCCAATTTCTACTGAGAATGAAATATTTACTATGATTTATAACGTGTACCCAATTATCGAATTTGATATATCCTAATTGATAAATTCTTTCAGATAATACAAGAAATCGCATGATATGTTTATAATAAGCTTATGCATTGACAAATAAGAGAAGACAGATTTTTTAATACACTGTAGATTTTTTTTCGTTTGAGGGATTGTATATAGTAGCTTCATTATTCAGTTCAAAATTAATGAATGATTTCGCAGATAAACGGTTCTATCATTCACGTGCTACATGTTTAAAACGTCAAAGCGGTTTCAAACATTCAGAAACTCGGGAAAATATTTTTAAACTAGCATATAGCCCTCCATATGACGGGATCAGTAAAATTTTTAATTTTCCAGGATTGTAAAGTACCCTAAGGGCAGATAAAAAAATGGATTGTTTTTTGGCTGATTATCTGGTACATGCTTAATAATTTGTTTATCTTAACTGATCGTATGTTAGTTGCCAACTTTAATTTATTTGCTCATATTAAGTGATAGGATGGACAGCAGAGGTTTTAATATTGACAGTAATTATTTGGAGGTATCTATGAATGATGTCGAAAATTTAGCGAATCGATTGCAAATCGTGGGGTTATATATAAAAAAACAAACATACAAATGAACAAACTTCTTAATTTTCAAAGAAATATAGCTTAAACGATAAATATTTATTAGTCCGTGAAATAGACTCTTCGACATTTATGAAAAGAATTTTTGTTAATACCGTGATAAAATTTTCATTCAACAAAAAATAATCGACGATTAAATATATAGCTCACATATGTACCTAATCTGTATTTAAGCCAAATATAAAATAAATTATGTAACGTAATATCTAAATTCAATGATTAAACGTATGAAAATAATGCAGAAGATACTTAAATAATTTTAAATAACAAATGATAAATGAGATAGTTAAAGGAATGACGGCATAATGCTAGAAAAAAAATGATTCTCATCTACTTATAATGTGATAAATGGATAAAATAATCCCCTCTACGACAGATTTTTCGCTATGATATGAAGCATATTTATACCATTTTACTTTAGAATCTAATGGACAGTTTAGGAGAAGATAAACTTTACTTGCTTTGAATTTTGCTAACCCTAACGCATCAAACATCCAATATAGATACCTCTATCCATTCAAGGTCCAACCGATTCATAAATTCAAGGACAGACGGAGAGATAACTTAGACTATTATTTTATAGATGAGCTACTTCCTTGCAATTTATTCTCAGCAATTTCTCAGCAATTTATTTCAATTGCGTATTTTAAAAATATGCATTGAAAAAGTCCTTGTATAATGTTAATTATAGATTGAAATGTAGAGCATATATTGTGTCACTCATGTGTCGTAAGCGTTATCACGTCCACCTGTACATGTTGAAAAGCCATGGATTCAGTTTAAGTTTGTTTTTTCCGATGTAAAATGCACTTGTGAGATATCGAATGTAAAAATAAATGTAGGTAGTAAATATTGAAAATAAAAATAAATATATGCAGCAAATATTGAATGTAAAAATAAATATATGCAGTAAATATTGAATGCAAAAATAAATGTTTGCAGTTTATATTGTAAAATATGTTTTGCGTAGATCTCTATTTGAATATTTACATTGATATCCTGAGGTGAATGACTGAGTTACAGCATTTTTTATTTTATAAAGTACATAGAAGATGACTAAAACAATAATTCCTTTGGGTTATCAAAACTTGCCTGGAAGACAATGATAAATGATATGCAAATACAGTAAGAGTTATGTGAAATAACTAAATAAATAATTATGGCATTAATGTTTATAGAAAATCCTGAAAATTCCGTAACAATAAATAAAACACTATGGGCTGTTTTTGACATGAGCCATTTTGGACACCAACATTTTAGGTTTATACTATATTATATTTAACAGCATTTTCAACCGATTTATTTTGGATCAGGTTAAACTGCGATAAGACTTTTAATCGGGTTGAAATTTTTCGCAATAGCACGAGAAATACACGTGTTCTTGAACGGGAAAAAGGAATCTAAAGTGAATCCGTTGATGTTGCAACATCTAAAACCTGATGTATGATATGTACTCTAGGCTGTTGTAAATTCAAGTGTAAACCTAATGTGTTCGAGTCAAAAACAACCCATGGTGTTTTATTTATTGTTACGAAATTTCCATGCTTTTCTATTAACATTAGTAGTGTAATTATTTATTTAGTTATTATTTTCACTTAACTTTTACAGTATTTGTATATCATTTATCATTGTCTTAGAGGCAATTTTAGATATTCAAGAGATTTTATGGTTTTAGCAATGTACTTTTGTAGTTATAAAATAATAATGCTAGAATCCAGTCATTCACCTCAGAAACAACGTAAATTTTGAACTTCAATACACATAACTTTTACAGTATTAACTATTACAGTATATAAGTATTCACATAACTTTTACAGTATTTGTATATAATTTATCATTGTTTTACAGGCAAGTTTTGATATCCATAAGGTATTATAGGTTTTAGGAATGTACTCTGTACTTATAAAATAATAATGCTATAATTCAGTCATTCAACTAAGAAACAACGAAAAATTTCAGCTTCAACACAACGTAAGACACATTTTCTAATATTTACTCCATATATTTATTTTTACTTTCATTAAATAGAAAAGAGAACTACATACGCTAATATTGTCATCTTTTCCATTTAAACTTGATATCCTGTTATCATTAACCGTCGTATAACAATTAGTAGATCGTAGCATTCCAAAACAAATCAAAACCCACTAGACATTTTTCTGTTGTTTATGAAAATATTCTTAAACAACAGAATTGCTTTAGATTTCTGATTCTGGAGAAGAAATACTGATAGTAAGTTTTATTATTATCTAATTTTAGATAGCATCTATTTCTTGCTATTCAAGCTGATGTGTATGGAAATTTGAAGTAGGAAAATTTGGAGTCACAGCATGAGATTAAAAGAGGTTTAGTACATACTTTCATTTGATGGTCGACTATACATGATACTATACATGAGATGGATAAATTCCTTACAGTTTTGTGGTGCATCATTGAAAGTGACATGTGTCTAAGATATAATTTATCATTGTCTTATAGGCAGGTTTTGATATTCATAAGGTATTATAGGTTTTAGGAATGTACTCAGTACTTATAAAATAATAATGCTATAATTCAGTCATTCATCTAAGAAACAACGAAAATTTCCAACTTCAACACAACGTAAGATGCATTTTCTAATATTTACTACATATATTTATCTTTACTTTCATTAACTGCAAATTATCAAACCCTGGTTTACATGTAAATTGAAAGCATACCCCATGCTCATCATTCAAATTTTAAAATACATTGATTTAAGTGGGATTCCTTACTTTATAAATTACCACAGAATTGGAGGAATCCTATTGGAGTTAGGATAGCAATTGTACAGCTTGCCCTGTGGAAATTTATGATAGATGTGCTTATTGCTGTCTTGCCTTAATCCTGACTAATTCTGGAACATGACTTAGCTTTTATTAACAAAGCTATTATACTTGTAAAGGCACACGACTGAAGCTTAAGTAAACTATATGAAGTGATTATTATACATTCAAATATATAGAGTAAATGATTATCGATTGACTTTGACGTTACTGCTTTCATATTGTTATATAAATTTTTTTTAAATGTAATTTAATAATATTAAATAAAATAAAATAAAAACTAAATTTTAAAAACTGTAGAAATTTATGACAGATTTTCTTACTGTTATCTTATCTTATTCCTGACAATTCTGAAACTTGAATTTGCTTTCATTTACAAAACTGTTATACATGTAAAAGCACAAGTCGAAAGCTTAAGTAAACTATGTGAAGTGATTATTTCACATTCAAGTGCTTAGAGTAAATTAATATCGATGGATTTTACTGCTTTTGTTAATACTATTATATTTTTTAAAATTTAATTTAATAATAATATTTTATTTGAATGAATTTTGAAAAAATTATATAAATATTTATTTATTTCGATCATGAAGTTCTTGTAAGTCTGCCATATTTCATAAATAAAATACAGTAGTATGTAAATTCTACATATTTGCATAGAATTTGTAAAATTTATCAATTTTTTCTCTTTCTCTAAACACCCACACACTCACCCACACATAACACAATATCTATAATATATATATATATATATATATATATATATAAATACATATATATAAATATATATATATACATATACATATATATATATATATATATATATATATATATATACAATATATATATATATATATATATATACATACATAATATATATATATATATACATATATATATATATACACACACATATATTTCTAAGGAAGTTATAAATATAATTATCCACTAACTGGTAACCATGGACAATTAAAAAATTGGTGAGTAGTCAATATTTTAAATGATCGCTGTATGATATTTTACAACTTGAATAAGAACACTTACTATGGCTTTAGAAATAGTTCATCACAATATATTGACATATTTAACAAAAGAGAAAAAAAGGTGATATATTAAATTAGTCTTAAAACATAACTTTAAAAAATTATCCTGAAGTGCAATATAGTCTAAAATGAAACATGTCCTCTTAATCCATCCACTGAAAATGACAAAAATAATTATGATAATCATTTTGCATCGACTTAAAATATGGCGTGTACTACAGTAAATTCTAAAGGAAAAAAATATTTGACGAAATATTTTCAAATGGGTAACTGAAAAAAAAACCCATATAAGATTTTATTTTATTTATTTATTTATTTTTACTTTTTAATTTATGACTTTTTACACACACACACACACACACACACACATATATATATATATATATATAATATATACATACATACATACATATATATATATATATATATATATATATATATATATATATATATATATATATATATATATATATATACACACACTAGATGATCCGACAGACGTTGTCCTGTTTTAACACTGTAAATCCAAAAATTGTAAAACATTTTTAAATAAATTATAAATTGGACCGTTTGATGGAAAAGTAAAGAAAAAAATTATTTCTAAAATACTTGATGCCTCTGCGCTTACAGTCATCACAAACGCAATTATATTAAATTGAAATTTCCACATTGCTTATACAAGTATTCGATCCTGGGACTTCAAATGCTAAGGCCCATTGCGCTGACCACTGCGCGACAGATACGTTGTCAGTGAAAGGTTTCAAGAGCCATTTTAATAATCTCCCTAAGTACGCAATGTTAGATTTTTAATAAAAACATTTTTTTATGGGATTAAATAAACCATTATCGAATCAACTTAATTACATACACAAAATTTCCTCAAAATCAGTTCAGCCGTTTAGGAGAGTTCTATTACAAACACGGACAGAAAAATTTTATATATAAAGATATATATACACTTATATACAGGGTATTCCCGACACATATATACAGGGTCTACTAGATAAACACTGCACAGCTAGATTTGTTGTTAGGAATACATAAAAACTGAACAAACCACTGTACTTATAAAACCCATAATTTTCTAATAAATTATGAGTCAAAATGTATGACGTCATTTCCGGCTTGTTAAAATAAAAACCTTTATTCGTAACATAAATATCGCTACTCAAAAACTAATAGCTAGACATTAAGTAACTTTTTTATACATTTTGCTAGCCGTTTGCTAACTCTAGTAAACTTATGGAAATTAATAAACGTGAATGATTTCGTTTAGATCGGAGTCATCTTTAAAACGACATTGAAGCTGCGTTGCAGCTCGATTCATTGGGTCCACGTAGCAACGGGGTATAAAGCCTCATAAAGATTGCTGTATATATATCTAATAAATGAAAGAGTCACTCTATTAATTTTGAGATATGAATTGGAGGACGAGATACCTCTTTATGGAAAATATCTCGCTATGCTGCTGGTAACATAAAATCAATTTTTAACTTATTTGAGTGCGGAAACTTTCTAAATTCTATTATTATAAAGTAAGTGAATTCTATTATTATAAAGTGAAATCTCTCATGCCTCCCAAATTTCATTTCTCTTGTAATACTTGAATTAATTTTTACTTTGAATCAATTGATGTTTTTGAAAAGAAAAGTAGTAACTCGATATTTTTTAGGGATTTTGTGACTTCATTAAATATAGGTATGACTTTACATAGTTTCTTTTTTATTCTAGTTCCTATACAATATGTTCTCATACACACTCACACACACACACACACACACACACACATATATATATATATATATATATATATATATATATATATATATATATATATGTATATATATATATATAAATATATATATATATACATATATATATATATATATATATGTATATATATATATATATATATATACATAAATATATGTATATATATATAAATATATAATATATATATATATATATATACATATATATATATATATATATATATATTTATATATATATATGTATATATATGTATATATATATATAAATATATATATATATATATATATATATATATATATATATATATACATATATATATATATATATATATATATATATATATATATATATATATATATATATATATATATATATATATATATATATATATATATATATATATATATATATATATATATAAATATATATATATATTCTTCAGTTGAATATTTAAAGTAGAACAGCAGTCACTGACACACAATAGGTAATATCAGATCACACAGATAAATTATTCCACACTATGGAACTTTTCGTATATACCCACAACTTATTCCGAACAAGAAAGGGAGAAGAGTTTTTTCTGTTTAAAAGTAGTGATTATTACTGAACTAATTCAGGCTTTATTTAACATACATACTACCACTGATAATGATATTTTTAAATTAATAAATTGTAATTCAGAAATAAACATTTCTCTCTCGAATAGCTTAGTATCTTGCACGTGTCCTAAAAACTCAATATTTCTTACTAATATCGCTTTGTATTGTTATCGTTTTCATATTTCACAGATCTTTACGAGTACTATGTTTTTTTTTCGGAAATATTAGAGAATCGAAATCTATAAAGAGCTGAAAATTTACTTTCAGTCTCCGAACTTTTTCTTTATTTACAAGCGCTTGTCGCGTCTGTAATAACCGTTCACATGGTAACTTAAATTTCTTTTTCATGACCAAAAGGGGGCGCTGCACCGTATCTCCCACAGATCAATAAGCGGAGCCTCGGAAAGACAACAAAAAACGAAGAGACAGGTAGTATTAGAAACGAAATGAACTTAGCAGAAACTTAGTGATATTATTTGTGGTGCTATGGAGTCCATTAATGTGTCCAGCGAGGTCCGAATTACAGTAAATTTATTTTTCAATGCCAGTGTCAGTTGGCTGGAAAGACCGACAAAGGGCTTTTTGACATCGCACTTAGCGACATGTGTTATTTTGGGCTTAGTGGCAGTGTCAGCGATAATACTCAATTTGTGTCTGTTAATAGCAATTTTCTTCAGCAGCAGTTTAAAGAAAATCGTACTCAATCAGTTAGTTCTGTACATGTCAATAGCGTGTTTGCTGGATTGCTGTATAAATGTCCCTTTCTCCATTTATTATATGAAAACAAATACTTGGCTTCTCGGACCGATTCTGTGCTCTCTTAATGCGTCAAGTGTTCTCATAATTACCTCGCTGATTGTGTGGATTTTGTGCTTTATGTGTCTTGAGAGATATTCGTCTCTCTATAAATTGTTTCAGGACAAAAGATGTTCTTTGCTTTTCAAACGGAGTATTGCTCTGTTTACTGTTTTTATCACTCTTTGCTGTTTAATTTTCCCCATAGCAATGGGGTTAATTGAAGTTCGAGCTTTCCCCTCCTTGTTTTCGTGCTGTGTTGCAATAAACAAAGAATTGTATTATAGGATAATTATCATAAGTAGTTTTTTGTTTCCAGTTCTCTTATCCTTTGGAAGTTTGATGTCAGCTTATGTGAAAAATTTTCGAGGAATCAAAGATATCAGTTGCCAGAGGTTAGATCTTTCTTACACGGAGCTTTTCTTTGAAGAATCCCATTTGTGGAATGAATGGCAGACTAGCAAATTTGTCGGAGTCGTGGTTATGTTGTTCCTCGTGCTCGAACTTCCCATAATTATTACTTTCATGAAAACGACCACAGTGCCACTAAATTCAGCTGAGTTAAGTAGTATAGAACACCAGAATTCAACCCTCCAGTTGTTTTATCCGATTGCTCAAGTTACACCGTCCTCAGAGAAAATCTATTTTTGGTTTAAGTTTGTGTTTTGCTTAGCTTTCCCTTTTGCAACGTTGTTGTTGCGGAAAGACATCCGAAGGAAGATCCATATCATCTTGTCTTTGTGCCGAACCAGTTCTTCCATACCAAGTAGCAACTCTATTGAATCCCCCGTGCCTCAAGAAGAATGTCCCGATGACTTTATGGTACCTCAAGTGTGGAGGCGTAGACGACTTTCTTCCGTAACATATCTCAAGTCTCCGATTATTTTCGGAAAATCCAGGAATGGGAGCCTTCAGTTCATGGATCTGACGACAGGCATAGCAAAATGGAAAGCCAGCTACGAAGAGTCGAAGAGCAACAGCAAAGCTGTTGACAAACCATTCTTTGCTGATGCTTTTGAAGACGAAGAAGATGAACTCACGGAGTTCGTATGTTTCCAAGACCTCACTGAGGAAGAACTAAATTCTTCAGAGATGTGTAACGTTCCTAGTAATAGCAAAGATGCGGCAGTGCAAACAACACAGCGGCAGGCTTCCGAGGAGACCTGCTACAACATATCTGACTTGAAGGTGGAATATCGATGTGTTTATGATAATAGAAAGGTAAGAACTGGTAGAAATAGACGAGTGTCAAAGTCTTTTACTTGCAATCGAGCGAATCCCACGTATTTCAAATGTAAGTATTACATGACATTTCCAAAAATTAGACTTCAAGGCTCAAACAATATTAAAGAATTTCCTGACAATTCCTCAACTTCAGATTTATTAAGAGCCTTGCAAATTAAAAGAAGTAGCCAAAGTGGAATGACAGCTTGTGATTTAGTACCAAGAGGTACCGCAGAACTCTTGGACAGCCCAGTGGAAATAAGAGATATTGTTAGCTTATGAGTGATTTCTATTTTTCGACAATATACCCTTGTTATTCACATGTTTGAGGAAGGAAGTTTAAGATGTGATACACATATACAAAATTTAAGCAACCATGTAAATACATTATAGCTGAATTTGAAAGTAATCATTAATTGGAAATTTAAAAATGTATATTGCAGTATTAACTTTAATTTTGTTTCACATATTAACTATTATATGAAATGATTTATATTTCATAGAGAATACCGATTTCAATCACATTTAAAGTTTTATTAGCATTTCAGTATTTATGTTATGTAAAAAAAGCTCATTTGAGTACAATTTTGAAACATTTAATTTACATTTAAGTTTTTTAATATGTACTGATTTTTGAGATTTGTCTTCCTACAAATTCTTATCTTCTGTTTAGAAGTACTAGACAGATAATAAGAATTTACATAACTGTAAAATAGATGTAATATATATAGAAATATATTTATGATCATAGTATAGCATTTTTAGGTATATAGATCTAAATAAGTAATTGTTTTGACATTATTAAATACTTTGTTCAACCGAAATTCATTGAAATAGAACTTGTGTTCAAATGCAGAATTTTTATTGGTTCAAAATTGTATTTGTAAAGATAAAACTGGAAAAAATATAGTGATACCCAATACAGTTTTAAAAAATTCTTTATTAACACGCGAAAAAAAAACATAATATGTTAGCATTAAATAATAAAACGATTTATGTTTTAAATAATGAATGTTACGAATTAATGCATTATATAAATTTCATTATTAATGTTTATTTCAAGATATGTGTTCAACGATATTATGCAGTATTTTTTATGCCATTTTAAGAGGTTTCAAAAAAGTTATAAACATTAAAATAATTGACAAGAATTATTACGAATTATTTTTTGCAAACTATTTTCAACGAATTGAAAATCGCTTTAAAAGTTCTTAAAATTGTAAAAATTTCCTTATTTGAATGGAGGCTCGTTATCTAAAACCAAATTAATACAATGAAAATGTTCTTATATTTTCAATGCTGTCTTAAATTAAAATTCATTTAATATATTTCTTTAAATTTTGAAATATGTTTTAAATAACCCTTGCTTTTGTAATTATTAAGTAATCTATAGGCCACATATTTATCTTAATGTAAAATTAAAGTTTATATGTTAATTAGACTTGAGTTACTTTAAGGATAACAAATGCTTTTGCATATATATTTTTTACATTATAGTTGAATTAAATATATCATTACACACATGCACATAAATATATATATATATATATATATATATATATATATATATATATATGTATATACATGTATAGTATAATATTATATGCATATATTATATACGTATGCATACGTGTATATATATTTAATTTTTATTGTCAAAATTATTTTAATAATTGTATGAAAATATTGATTTTGAAAATCTTTTGAAAAGCTGGGAAAATATTTCGCAAATAGTAATAATATTCTATTAACTTTGTAAAACTAATAATCGGAATAATATTACAATGTATGCTAGAAATTCAAATCTATTGAGATCCTTTGAGGTAAACGATCACATTCAAATCACGCTGTAACTGATTCAAAATAAGAAAAGTCATCAATACTGAAATAGCACAGTAACTAGGAAACAATTTTCGACAGGGGGAATGTTCAAATTTATGTTTTTTGTATAAAGTATGATTTTTTTTAATTTATAGGAAACACATCATTTTTTCAATAAAAGATTTAGAATCCAACAACTGAACAACTCTTACAAAAGCTAGCACAAGAAAAACAACTGATAATAAAAAAGTGAATAACAATGCTAGAGATATTCAAAATGGTTTCACAATAATTTCATTTATATCTTTAAATACAAATTTTCTTTAAAAGTTATTATTTGCAATGTACACTTGCCTTTATTAGCATTGGATGTTACAATGCCGCATATTCTTTAGATCAGCAAGATTTGGGTTATGATGAATGAAGTTATATGTTGCAAAGTTGATTAGTTCTAGGAACTATTGATTTAAGAAATAAGGCGTATTTATGGAATAAAATTTTGAATTGAACTCATAAAAAACTGTAATTTTGCTATATTAGTAAACAATAATATTTAAGTCCCTATTAACAGATTAAGAAGGATAAACTCATTGAAAACTGAAAAAGCGCCGAAGCTAGGAGAAACATTCGACAAAAGGACTGTTTAAATTTTTGGTTTCTATGGTTGTAACAGTTCTATTCATTTATGCATTTATAAAACAAAATATTTAATTTTACTTAATGCAAAGTCTAATTAACTAATGTAAATATATTACATTTTTTTTAATAAAAGTTTTACTTAATCTATTAGTAATTTTTATAATTTAATGAAACTTTAAATGTGCTTTTTTAGGATATTACACTTTCACCGATATAAAAGTTTGTTTTGGATATATATTTAGAGATTTATGTTATTTACTGTAACTGTTTATGTTACTGTTTATGTTATTTACTTAATTTATTAGTAATTTTTATAATTTAATGTAATTTTAAATGTGCTTTTTTAGGATATTACACATTCACCGATATAAAAGTCTGTTTAGGATATACATTTAGAGATTTATGTTATATACATTTAGAAATTATTGACATTTATGTTAGAAACTTAACATTTTTGTCCGCTTGTTTCGCTCTAAGCTTATCTAATGTCTGTAATTCAGCGATACTGTAAAATATTATTCTAGTATTCAAAAAGTATCAATTATGTGTATTTCCGTAAAGTAGAAAATTGGTTATTTTTTCATATTTTGTCAAAGTGTAACTAAACAAAATACATTTTATTGTTTTAAGTTTCGCACTTTTATATTAATAAGCAAATTTAATAATCAATTCAATGTCTGTAAAAATTTCCAAATGAACTTGTTTGACTTTGGCTGTAAACACTTAAATGTACTGTCTATTTTATTTATTTTTTCTAAATTTTTATTTTCCTTACCACTTTTTTCCGGCCTTGCAGATCTCTTAGAATTTTCCTTAGTATGATCAGACTGCATAGATTATTTTTTCTACATAACTTGGAATACTCTAAAATTAATTCGAAACTGAATTTATCTTTTAAAAAAAGATCTTTTCTTTGGTTTTAATATTAGAGAACAGGATGGTTTATTTGTAAATCCAGGCAGTACACAAGCCAAATGTATAATAGTTATAGCTCATTTTATTGTGATTTTTTACATTGTTTGTACATATAAATTTTATTTAGAAGAAAATTTTTAATATTTTATTTGATTTCAGTTCAGTCAAAATGATCACTAGTTATGAAAAGTTTAAGTTATTTAATTATGCAACTATAATTGAATGTTATATTTATTTATGAATTGTACATTTATGAAGAAAAATACTTAATTTTATTTAATGCAAAGTGTAGCTAATTAATATAAATATATTACATTTTGGTTAATGAAAATTTTACTTCATTTATGCAAGTGAGTTGCATTTTACAGGAAAGAAAGAATTGTGTAAAGTGGTGAATAGTCTTATAGGTGGCACATTTATAATAAACAGTCTTTATAAAAAGAATAAATAATTACTTATTTTCTTAATAACAATTATTATTGAGTACATTAACCAATAGATAAGAATGAGAAAATGCAATCATGATATCTGAATATATCGAATTTGATTTCATAAAGCAAAATATTGAATTTTATTTAATAAAAAGTTTAGTTAATTAATATAAATATGTTACATTTTGATTAATAAAAATTTTACTTTATTTATGCGAGTTGCATTTTAGATGAAAGAAAGAATTGTGTAAACTGATGACTGGTCTTATAAGTGGCACATTTATAATAAAGTCTTTATAAAAAGAATAAATAGTTACATATATTCTTAATAACAAATATGATTAAGTACATTAACCAACAGATAAGAATAAGAAAATGCAATCATGGGATCTGATTTTATTGAATTCGATTTGACAAAGCAAAATATTTAATTTTATTTAATGCAAAGTTTAGTTTATTAATGTAAATATGTTACATTTTGGATAATGAAAATGTAACTTAATTTATGTAAGTGAGTTGCATTTTAGAGTAAAGAAAGAATTATGTAAAGTGATGACTGGTCTTATAAGTAGCACATTTATAATAAACAGTCTTTATAAAAAGGATAAATAATTACTTATTTTCTTAATAAAAATATTATTAAGTACATTAACCAACACATAAGAATAAGAAAATGCAATCATGGGATCTGATTATATCGAATTCGATTTGATAAAGCAAAATATTTAATTTTATTTAATAAAAAGTTTAGTTAACTAATTTAAATATGATAAATTTTGGCTAAGTGAAATTTTACTTAATTTATGCAAGTTATTGCATGTTAGAGGAAAGAAAAATTGTGTAAAATGATGACTGGGCTTATAAGTAGCACATTTATAATAGTCTTTATAAAAAGAATAAATAATTACATATTTTCTTGATAACAAATATTATTAAGTACATTAACCAACTGATAAGAATAAGAAAATGTAATGAGATCTGATTATGTCGAATTCAATTTGATAAAGCAAAATAGTTAATTTTATTTAATGAAAAGTTTATTTAATTAACCTAAATATGTTCATTTTGGTTAATGAAAATTTTACTTAATTTATGCAAGTGAGTTGCATTTTAGAGGAAAGAAAGAATTGTGTAAATTGATGACTGGTCTTATAAGTGGCACATTTATAATAAACAGTCTTTATAAAAAGAATAAATAATTGCTTATTTTCTTAATAACAAATAATATTTAGCACATTAACCCACATATAAGAATAAGAAAATGCAATATTGAGATCTGATTATATCAAAATCGGTTTGATAAAGCAAAATATTTAATTTTATTTAATGATAAGTTTAATTAATTACTGTAAATATGTTACGTTTTGGTTAATGCAAATTTTACTTAATTTATGCGAGTTGCATTTTATAGGAAAGAAATATTTGTGTAAAGTGATGGCTGGTCTTATAAGTGGCACATTTATAATAAAAAGTGTTTATAAAAAGTATAAATAATTATTTGTTTTCTTAATAGCAAATATTATATAGTACATTAATGAACAGATAAGAATGAAAAATAAAATCATGAGATCTGATTATATTAAATTCAACTTAATAAAGCACAATATTTAATTTTACTTAATAAAAAGTTTAGTTAATTAATGTAAATATGTTACATTCTGGTTAATGAAAATTTTACTTAATTTATTCAAGTTATTGCATGCAAGAGGAAAGAAAGAATTGTGCAAAGTGATGCCCGGTCTTATAATTGACCATTTAAAATAAACAGTGTGTTTATAAAGAATAAATACTTACTTATTTTTTTAATAACATAAAGTACATTAACCAACCGATAAGAATAAGAAAATGCAATCATGAGATCTGATTATATCGAATTCGATCTGATAAAGCAAAATATTTATTTTTATTTAATGAAAAGTTTAGCTAATTAATGAAAATATGTTACATTTTGGTTAATGCAAATTTTACTTAATTTATTCGAGTTGCATTTTAGAGGAAAGAAATATTTGTGTAAAGTGATGACTGGCCTTATAAGTGGCACATTTTAATAAACAGTCTTTATAAAAAGAATAAATAACTATTTATTTTCTTAATAACAAATATTATTTAGTACGTTAATTAACAGATAAGAATAAAAAATGCAATCATGGGATCTGATTATATCAAATTCAATTTAATAAAGCAAAATATTTAATTTTATTTAATGAAAAAATTAGTTAATTCCTGTAATTATGTTATATTTTGTTTAATGAAAATTTTACTTAATTTATGCAAGTGAGTTGCATTTTAGAGCGTAGAAATAAATCTGTAAATTGATGACTGGTCTTATAAAAGGAAAATTTATAATAAACAGTCTTTTTCAGAAGAATAAATAATAATTTATTTTCTTAATAACAAATATTATTTAGTACATTAATTAACAGATAAGAATAAAAATGCAATCATGGGATCTGATTATATCGAATTCAATTTGATAAAGCAAAATATTTAATTTTATTTAATGAAAAAATTAGTTAATTCCTGTAATTATGTTATATTTTGGTTAATGAAAATTTTACTTAATTTATGCGAGTTGCATTTTAGAGAGTAGAAATAATTCTGTAAATTGATGACTGGTCTTATAAATGGAAAATTTATAATAAACAGTCTTTATCAGAAGAATAAATAATAATTTATTTTCTTAATAACAAATATTATTTAGTACATTAATTAACAGATAAGAATAAAAAATGCAATCATGGGATCTGATTATATCGAATTCAATTTAATAAATCAAAATATTTAATTTTATTTAATGAAAAAATTAGTTAATTCCTGTAATTATGTTATATTTTGGTTAATGAAAATTTTACTTAATTTATGCGAGTTGCATTTTAGAGAGTAGAAATAATTCTGTAAATTGATGACTGGTCTTATAAATGGAAAATTTATAATAAACAGTCTTTATCAGAAGAATAAATAATAATTTATTTTCTTAATAACAAATATTATTTAGTACATTAATTAACAGATAAGAATAAAAAATGCAATCATGGGATCTGATTATATCGAATTCAATTTAATAAATCAAAATATTTAATTTTATTTAATGAAAAAATTAGTTAATTCCTGTAATTATGTTATATTTTGGTTAATGAAAATTTTACTTAATTTATGCGAGTTGCATTTTAGAGAGTAGAAATAATTCTGTAAATTGATGACTGGTCTTATAAATGGAAAATTTATAATAAACAGTCTTTATCAGAAGAATAAATAATAATTTATTTTTTAATAACAAATATTAAGTACATTAACCTACAGATAAGAATCAAATGGAATCATGAGGTCTGCTTATATCGAGTTTGATTTGATATGATATGATTACATTATAGCTAATTGGACCGCTGTCCTATAAACAGGACAGCAAATAAAATTCCATTTAATAATAAAGTTATAAATATTTTCTGAGTGGATTTTATTTTAACACCTTTAAAATAGACACATTTTAGCATAGTAACAAAAATAAAAACTGAGAAATCAAATTATATTGTATTGCAAAATTTATTTCCAGCAACCTCTTAAAAATTGTCATTTTTTAATCTTTAATTTTATATTTTTTATTATTATTATTTAAACATTGTGGAGGTTACATTTAGTTTAAAAACAGAGCTAATAATGTAGCTGAAACTTTTTGTTGAAAAATGTATTTTACATGCTTATTTTGTAAGTATAAAAAAAGTGCCCTAAAATTAAGACGACGGTCCAATCCTGATTATTTTTCTATGAATTCGATATTGCATTTATAACGCACATACTTTTCATAATTTTAAATGAAAACCAGTTCAAACACCTATTCACACACCTGGACACAACAAGGGGTAAAAAGATGTCTGTTCTATTCAGAAAACTGGAGATTTTTTGCAAGATAAACTTACTCTCTTACTGCCAGTTCAATAACTGCAAGAGAAAACCTACAACAGTACGCTTAAAATGTAATGTTGGACTTTGTTTTGACTGTTTCCCCAAATTTCATCTATGAATCAGCCTAATGCAATGTAAATGATATTTGTTAAGTTTTAGTAGTGTAATGGACTGTTGTCCTATTTATAGGATAACCAATTACATAAAAAATTAAAAATATTTTTTTCAAAATTTTGGTTTTATATACTTAGTTGCACCATATTAACGATATAGATTAAGTTTTAATAACTTACAGAAATATTTAGTTGGTGTGGTACAATATGGGTTAAATTGTAGAAATAAAAATGTGCAACTGAAATGTTTCAAAGTTAAAATTCGTATGTGATACATAAATACTGTTTGTAATGATAATCTGTCTATAACGATAATTTTTCTAGGTTTAACAATAAAAAATTACTTGTTGAATGCTATCAGTTTTAACGACAAAGGACACTAAATCAACAAAGGTACGTCAGTGCTCTGAAGAATAAATTACGTAATACAAAATTCCTATTTGATTTGAACTTAATTATGCGCACTTCCGGCGGAAATTTCCAGAAGAGTCAAATGGAGGAAGTGGTTTTATTAATTCTCCCTAAACGGCGAAACTAGGAAAATCGTTTAGATTTTAATCCCCATGGCAACGGTAGTATATTGTAAACTGGAGCATACACGTGATAAAATATGTTTCCATAGCGGAAGATTCTATAGACAGATAAATCGCTGCAGAGAAAATTTCCTACCTAAATAATTATAACCTCATATTGTATAGGCAATAAATACTACACATTCCACACTCAATAATTAATCATACCTAAGTCTAGGAAAGCATATATATGTACTAGACGAAACGACAGACATCGTTCTGTTTTAAAACACTGTAAATCCAAAAATTGTAAAATGTTCTTAAATAAATTATAAATTGGACCTTTTTGATGGACAAAGTAAGGAAAAGAAATATTTTAAAAATACTTGACGCCACTCGGCTTACAGTCGTCACAAATGTAATTAGATTAAATTAAAATTCCCCCATCCCCTGTACGGGATTCGATCCTGGAACTTGTCGTACTGAAGCCCGTTGCGCTGACCACTGTTTCACAGATACGTTCGCAGAGAAGGGTTTCAAGCGGCATTAAAATAATCTCAATGAGCGCAAAATTCTGTATTTTTGATTAAAATATTTTTTTCTATCAGATCAAATTGTGAATCTAAACCATTCTCGAATTAATTACATACACAAAAGTTCATCAAAATCAGTCCAGCCGTTTAGGATGAGTTCTATTACAAACACACAGACAGATGAATTTTATTTAAAAAGATATATAGATATACGCACACACACACACACACACACACACATATATATATATATGTGTGTGTGTGTGTGTGTGTAATGAGACTGACTTCTCGATGGGGGGTTGCAGTCATGGCCATAAAATGATACCATTTAATCTAAAGACCTTTATTAAGATAATTTTGAAGGAATGGTTCTCACTTCATCATAGGGACAGAACAAACTGAAAGGTCAGCTAGCATGTAGTTCTATGTACAAGACACGTAACACCTAGGTCAACATCTGTGGGAAAATATCTCTAGAAAAATCTGTCTCCGCAAGCGTGTATCTCCTTTTTATTTGGAAATTTCCTAAATTATCCGCTAGGGCCATGTAGGTTTATAATTGGCCAGGCCCCTTCTCTGAGGGCGTAACCTGAAGCCCCAGTGGTTCATTTAGGTTAGGGGTTAAAAAGGGGAATGGAAAATGACGCGGAAATTTTTACCCTTGCTTTAAGTTTTGAAAACCCCTGAGAATTTTCCCTACATATATATATATATATATATATATATATATATATATATATATATATATATATATATATATATATATATATATATATATAAATTTATTTATTTGGATCATGAAGATGTTGTAAATCTGCCATATTTTATAAATAAAATACAGTAGTATATAACTTATACATATTTTCATAAGAGATATCAAATTTACCGATCTTCTTTCTCTCTCTAAACACACACACACACACACACACACACACACACACATATATATATATATATATATATGCATATATATATATATACACATATATACATATATATATATATATATATATATACTAGACGAACCGACAGACGTTGTCCTGTTTTAATGCTGTAAATCCATAAATTGTAAAATGTTTTTAAATAAATTCTAAATTGGACCGTTTGATGGAAAAGTAAAGAAAGAAAATTATTTTAAAAATACTTGATGCCTCCATGATTACAGTCACCACAAAAGCAATTATATTAAATTAAAATTCCCACATTGATTATGTATTCGATCGTGGGACTTTACAAACTGAAGCCTGTTGCGCTGACCACTGGGCCGCAGATATGTTGGCAGTGAAGATGTCAAGCGGCATTATAATAATTTCAATAAGCACGCAATTCTGGATTTTTAATAAAAAACATTTTTTGACAGATCAAATTGTGAATCTAAACCATTCTGGAATCAACTTAATTACATACACAAAATTTAATCAAAATCAGTCCAGCCGTTTAGGAGAGTTCTATTACAAACATACGGAAAGAAAAATTTTATGTATAAAGATATACATAATAATATATTTACACTGACTCGTAAAATACTCTGTATAAAAAATTAATTGTTATGAATGTTCATATGTCACTCATCGTTATGTTTCGTCGAAGCCATAAAGTAATAACACCTCTGTTGCTGTGTGGTCGAAGCAATCTAACAGCGAGTTTCTCTTAAGTCATCTTTTAACTCTCTAAACTATACAAGTCATCTTATGTTTATGATCTTTTGAAGTAATATCTATGTATCTTCTATTAAAAAATTAAAGGCAGCGTTCTCGTAATTGAAAGTTTGTGGGTTGGGGGCTCAAAGCCGTCCTATGATCCGTCGTGTTCGTTAAAGGTGACTGGGGTACGTAAAATACCTTCGTGGTCACAATGTCCTCCAAATTCCCCAGCGATACCTCTGGAGGTGGCAAGACAAGCCCGGGGTCCTCTGCTTGGTTCCTGCTTCCAAATTACGAGTCGGGGGTAATGTTTCTCGCGTCCTTAATATTCCTTAAGCTACACGTGATTCTCGGGTGGTTCTAAATTAGACACAGCTTCAAAGTCCTCCAAATTCTCCAGCGATACCTCTGGAGGTGGCAAAACAAGCCTGGGGTCCTCTGCTTGGTTTCTGCTTCCAAATTACGAGGCGGGGGTAATGTTTCTCGCGTCCTTAGTATTCCTTAAGCTACACGTGATTCTCGGGTAGTTCTAAATTAGACACAGCTTCGCAGACAAGTGTCGGCATAAAGGTATATGTGCCTGTATTGCCATCTGCATTTGAAAAACTGTTTATAAAATGACTTTTAGACTATACAAGGTATACAGAAGCAACTGAAAGCAAAAAACTGTAAAAAGTCTGAAGAAAACAATCACATTTTGTGAATTATTAATGAATATCTATTTCTCCACATTCTTGCAACAAACGAAAGGAAGTTTTACTATATAATGTTATTTGGAAATAACAGCTATTCCAAAATCTTTGTGGACCCTCTGTGTAAGATTTATTCCAGATTACAAAATTATGTAAAAATTTATGCTTACTTATGAACAACTTTTTTTTAACTATAAAACTTACTTTTTAAAAAAATAATTTCTGATTTTATATTAATTCGTAGTAAATTTATATAAATTCTATAGGAAGAATTGGATCGTTTTGTAACTTCTAATATAATAAATGCTGGGTAAGATGCATTTCTGGAATGTATTTAAAATAAATAATTTTCCTTTACCCATTGAACCCCAATAAACTTCTTCTAGATCCACATGACGCTAGTGAGTCATTATTTGACTACCGTTGCAATACAAGACTGTCTTTCATATCGCATTTATTGAGTAAATCTAATTAACAATAAAAGAATTCCATTTTTTTAAGCTTTTAAATAATGTATATTAATTGATCATACATTTAATAATATAAATAACACATGATTTTTTTAAAATTTTTAGTTTTTATGCCGTCATTTACGTCAATATTACTAATATGCATCATTATAAATAAAATATATCAATCTGAACAACACGCTGCTTCCCGCGCTTCACTTAATTTGCAGTTGTGGGTTATTCCACTGGTTCACTGAGAAAACCCTTTCAAATGTGGGGCTTTCACGGCATCCGGAGCCACACGAAGACTTCAGGCAACACCTGGCGAGACTACCTGGCGCTACAGAACATTACGGGTCATCTAACTTTCATCGAAAATGCATATTCAAAACCGCTAAGATCACGCGTCACGTACGGAATAAAATATAAAAAATGTTAATGATATAGGAAGGGAGGGTAAGTTATTTTTCAAATTCAAAGTAATTTAAAGATGAAAAAAGATTAATGTGTTATTTTAAAGTAATTTCGAGGAGATATTTTAACTACAATAATATAAAAACATGGGTGATGGCAATCTATTTATTAATTCATTCTTTTATATCTCCGTCTCTCTTTATATGTATACATATTACACACACACACACACATATATATATATATATTATTTATACACATATATATTTATGTAAGCATATACATATAAGTTATATACCAAAGTTATTATACTTAAACTACCTCTTTAAAAATCGCCTCTCTCCCAATCTTATTCCCTATTTTTCCAGCCACAAAATGTCTTAATTAGAGTTCTTCGGAGTTCCTCGACTTAAAATTCTTCCATCCCATTTCCCAAAGCATTCTCAGCAATAGATGTGAATTTTTGTCCACTCACCGCATTTTCCAGCTGTGGCTGTCAAATGGCTCAGTTTACCCATATTATCAAAGTTCCTTTTCTTGTTAATAAGGCCAACTAAGCTACTGTCGCTTTGCATTATTGCGTTTCTGTCTCGCTCTGGGGTCAACCCCTGTTCCTACATGTATTTCAATATACACTCTCTCGTCTGCCGTTTACTAACAAAGATGTATTTTTAGCAGCTCTTCAGTAAAGATTTAAGTTGTTGTCGAAATTGGGTTTCTCTTCAATGTGGCCAGACTGCAACATTATTCGTTAGTCTAGCTGCATAGGCCTCTCCTTGCCCGGGGTAAGCCCGGGTAAGTAAAAACAATAGGGGCTACATGATTATTGTGACTGGCAGTTATTATTCTTCTGAATTACACACACACACACACATATATATATATATACATACATATATATATATATATATATATATATATATATATATATATATATATATATATATATATATCAGAAGCTAAGTGTTAATGAAAGCTACGGTATATTTGTTTCCTTTACAATCTAACAAATTTTAAATCTTTTACATATTTATCTTTTTACCTGATTTAGTTATTTTTTAATTCTATATTAAAAATCTCCTCAGTGCCATTAATCCAAACTTAATCGTGTCCATCCTCCTCCTGAACAGTCAGGCAGTAAGTAATGGAGCTCATTAGCCAGGCGGTCTTATCTCCGATCCTAAAAGTAATGCGAAATAATAATGGAAAATTAAAATATCAAGCTTTATATACATGCAAATTGCAATTCATTTTAACACTTCGCTTGAGGAAAACGTATTTTTACGTTTTTTGCAGTGTGTCACTGGAGTGCGGGTCACTTAAAAATACGTATTTAGTAGATTTGTGGTGTATACCCGATAACCACCACAAATCTACTAAATACGTATAATTATATGTATGTGTGACATTATAGGAGTGACATTATATGTTGTTTGCATTGCTATGCAACGCTTTGCATTTTTTCTTTCCACAAGTTATGATTGTGAAGTTACTCGGTCTTTTGTTGCGTTATTTCGTCTTCAATCGAATTACTAGCTCCAGAACGTACAAGTGGTATTTTGTCAATTTGAATCTTGGTTTTCTATTCCTGAATACAAAATTGATAAAAGAGTAGTTGTGACAAAGATAGTGATGAAGAAATATTTACCAGATTATAGGACTTTAATTTTAAAAATCGCTTACTTTTGTAATTTCGTAAAAATATTGTTTTTTTGTTAAATAATCATAGAGTATATATTAAAGTGTAAAATAAAAAAAAGTTTCGTTCATAAAAACAAAGTAGTTTTTTATTTACTGCGATTTTTCTGAATAACTAAACTTTTGCGCGATTCACGAAAAAATACCCGCTGCAAGCTTAAATTGGCGGTGAAGTATATCCGCATGCCAAGTGTTAAAACGCGCTAACAAAAAATACTGAATTAGTCTATAAAAGTACAAAAACTTTCCAGATCACGCCCAAATATAAACTTTCTCTTAAGTATTATCTATCTTTTTACTACTACTATCTTCATAATTTTTTCCCATGCGTGCTGTAAAAGTTAAAAAATTTATCACTTATTCCGAAAACCTGCCCAGCAATTTTCGCATCTGGGAGATACTTTTGTAACATCTCTCTCTACCTTCAGACCCAATAGAGACTGGATATTATCTCCGGTTTCCCTTCCTCTCTAGAATTATAGTCGGAGATTGACAAAAAAATGGAAACGCATCGATTATTAACGTTGTTGTTAAGGCAACGGTCAGACCGGCTTACGGACACAAAACTAACCTTTCCCCCTCGCTGTGCCAGCAGAGCATAACAGATTGGATACGAAATGATAATAGAGGAATGCGGATTATGCAATTCTGCCGAAGATATTTTAATAGATCCCCATTTCGCTCAATATATATATTTTTTCTTTTTATTTGGACTGACTACCGATTTACTGCACGCTATGAAAGGATTGACCGGGGATGTAAATAAAAATTCGATTTGAATAGCATGTTTTTTACACGAACTAGTCAAAGGAAAGCTTGGATTTGTTTATGGAAAATAAAGATTATTTTTGGTAAAGGATTAAAATTTAAGTTAAGTTGTTTCAAATTTAGTTTAATTTTCTTTTCGTTTCGTTGTTCATTTAAGTTTTATTTCTTTCTTTTAAAAAAATTGCAGAAGTTCTTGATTTTATAACATTGGTTTCCATACATCACAGATGTATGAGATTGGATAAATAATTACAGAAAGATAAAGTACCATAATTTCTTACTTATAGTCCGCGGGCGTGATTTTTTATTTAAAAAAATTCATAAATCATCAGATAGTCCACACAGCTAGATAATCCACGGACTATAGAGCAAAAATATTTATTTTAGTGAGACTGTTGTAATGTACATACAACCTATACACCAGTGTTCGTTACAAGGGGGAAACATAGAATGCATATAATACTTTATATAGATTCAGACATTTATTCTATACATTTATTTACAAATAGATCCTTAGTTATCACAATGATCAATCATTTATATCTTCTATTTACACTATAATTATCCCACATCTCTTTATAAGGATTATTATTAACAGAGGCCTAAGTCAAATGACTGTAAATATTATTTTATAAATTACCTCTATTAAAGTCACAGGAGAGCAGGCAGGGGCTTTCCTCACGGGCGTACGGGACGAGTTGGTGATGGTGAGCGGGTCGGTGTCGGTCCGGGCGCACGGGACGAGCTGGTGCTAGTGGATAATTGTCCCACTTCTTTCGACTGCCCACTTCTTCCAACCATTCGCTCTCACCACGTTTCCAAACGCCTCACCTCGGTCTCAACGCCTCTTTTTTCTTCTTATCCAATCCCTTGTCTTCGGGAAATTTTCCCACATCAAATGCCCTTCCGGAGTGCAGGTGGGCTCATTAAAGAAGCCCCTTTTTGTTCAAGCTGACATTACTTTTTAGCCCCTGCTCCCATAACTCACGCTTACAGCTCTGTGCGAGCTTGACCGTTATGCTGCCATTCCGTGATCTATCTTCTCTGCAGGGGTCCCTAAACTTGACGTAAATAATTGGGGTCCTAAATTCCTCAAGGAAAATCCTCCCACGGCTATGCATGCACGTGCAAATCACTGTGAGAAAGTACCTCGGTACAAAGACAATACTAAATCATTTTAAGAATAAAAACCTAAGTAGAGTAGAATGCCGAAAAGTATGGATTACACTCTATTAATTTCACCTTTAAAATTTGAAATATTTTCTTCTGCCATAGCCTTGGAGACGAATTTTAACGGAAGAAACAGAGCGACCTACATTTTTCTGTTCGAGAATACACCTATGTAAATCGTCTTCTAATGCAGGCCATTGTATTTTTCCTCGACGATTCGATAGCTTTCTTCTCAAATTTTTAATGTTTCCACCAAATTTTTAATGTTTTTAATGTTGACACCGAAAATCAAAACTTTGAAAACAAAACTACCTGATCCACGTGGTCAAATGACCTTCGGCACTTAACCTTCGATCTAGAACCAATCCACTTGGTGTTGTCAATCGGAAATGTAAATAGTGACTATCAATATATATTCCCGTACTCCAGGACACAATTTAAAATTGCTCTACTTGCTACTACTGATTCGTTCTGCTTTATGGGCTTTCTTTTTTCATGGTTTATTACCAATACGATACTATGTTTTCTTGGCATCTTCGTGAGTCGTGCTTTTGTTTGATCATTGGCCGTTCGCCGACGTGCTTTTTTTGAAAATTTAAGCAATGAACAACAAACAGATAGTCCGCTGCTGAAGAAACTTGCTTTTAAAACACAGACAGTCCGCTGACTATACGTGCGAAATTACGATAGTAACAAACTTCATAAAAACTACAATAAGAAACAAGAGCATTAAAACACGAACAACAAAATATTAAAAGCATTAAAAACAAAAGAAAATTAATCTCTGGGTGTCAACTGTATGATCTCTTTTGTTTCCCAACATCGATTGTAGAGGTTTTCCTCTTTCATTGGTGGACACTATTCAAGATGGTCTTTGTCCTTTTTCAAAATCCGTTTAGATTTACGTTCAGGTGATTAAACATTCAGATTCATTATTGTTTCCAAGCAATCTAAATTAGGTTTAAGAATTCAAGTTCAATTCTGTTTGGTTTTATAGATTCTTTGAAGGGTACTACTGTAGATTCATCTACAGTAATACCTTTCAAAGCAGCTTCAAAGATTAGAAGAGCAGAATAGCTATTCATCTACTTATTTCTTGTAGATATCTGCATTTAAAACTTTTTACCTTTTTACGCACACACACACTATATATATATATATATATATATATATATATATATATATATATATATATATATATATATATATGTGTGTGTGTGTGTGTGTGTGTGTGTGTGTGTGCACGCGCGCGTGTGTATGTGTGAGTGTGTATAAGTCTATGTATGCATATAGAAATATGTAACGAGCCCAATTATTCTCTCCGATTACACATGAAATTAGCATCTATTATTCGAATTGCCAGAGCTTACTGAGAAGTAAGAAAGCCTAAGTGATTTTCAGTAGTTACTCCATTAAAAAAGATAATAAAAGCAAAGTCCAATGCTGAGGAACTTTAAATTTATTGAAACCAAAAATGAACGTCTTTACATGTCTGTACAAGGTTTGCATCGAATGTTCAAGAAAAAAAAAACATCTTTCATATTTTCGTACCCAAGAGTGAATGATCACTTGAATGTTTTTCCAAGACACCTACAGGTTACTCAGAGTTATTTAGGAGTCGAGAATGAAATTTGTTCATTTAAGTTTGCTCGAAAACCCCATAGGCAGCAATTTAGCTACTAGAGGAGTGAAACTTTTTTCTGGGACAGTTGGAAAATGTTGCCAGTGGACAGAAAAATTTGTAATTATTCTATCGTTAGCTTTGGGAGACGACGTGTAAAAAGAAATTAAGTCGGTGAATACTCCCTTAAATCTGACATTTTACGGTTAGGAAGTTAGGTGTTAAAGAATGAGAAGGGGTAAAAGAAGAATTTTAGATAGATAATGTAGGTGTCATTTTTTTGATATATGTAGATATAACTAATAGTCACTTTGTAGGCGGAAAGCCATCAAAGAAAACTAAGTTTAGCATTCTACGACTTCACATTTATAAAGGATCAAAACATTTTACTGTCCGGTTTTACTGACAGTCTTAGAATGCTCTAGGACTATACTTTTTTATTGGTGTTGGCCCTTAAGAGAGCGAGTCACATGATTGTGTTCCCATGAGGCTTAAGCTTGTTCAGAAATTTTGGAAAGTAACGGTGAACCTTCAGTATTTGAGACTGTTGAAAAATGTGCTCAGATGACAGAAATTTAGTAAATATTCCAGCTTTAGTTTTGAGAGGTGAGTAAGGAGAATTTGAGTCACTAAATATTCCCATTTACTTATTAGAATTATTCCAGCGTTAGTTTTGAGAGGTGAGTAAGGAGAATTTTAGTCACTGAATATTCCTATTTATCTGATATAATTATTCTAGAGTTAGTTTTGAAAGTGAGTAAGGAGAATGTGAGTCACAGAACATTCCCATTTATCTGATATAATTATTCTATCGTTAGTTTTGAGTGGTGAGTATATATATATATATATATATATATATATATATATATATTGAATCACTGAACATTCCCTTTTATCTGATATTTTATAGCTGAGACATTGGGTATTAAAACTGGAAAGTGAAAAGGAAAAAATTAGATATCTAGCTTAAGGGTAATAATTTTGATATATATATATATATATATATATATATATATATATATATATATATATATATATATATATATATATATATATATATGTGTGTGTGTGTGTGTGTATTAATGTATATATGCATGTATGGATGTATATATATATATGACTAAATTTTAGACATATAAATCATGACTAAAACATCAGCCTTTTTCTTTGTTCGCCCAGGCTATACTCGGCAATTGAGTCCAGTCTTAGGCCTTCGTTAGATTTTAGCACGAACTCAAGGAACAGTTGTGGTATAAACTTCGTTTAAAAAAGTTATGTGATTCATGACAAAACTATATGCTCGGTCGCAAATCTCTATAGTACCAGGTATAAAATCCATTTGAAGTAAAATGAAATGAAATCCTGGATTTCTAAAGAAGAGGTGGAATGACATTTGAAAGGGAGTAGCCAAATTATCCATGTAGCATGATAACAAAGGAATCAGAGAGTTTTTTATGTGTAAGTGCGTTATTGATACAAACATATCTCCATCTCATTTAATTTCCTTCATCGTGTTTGGCTAAATATTCGCTGAGTGCAGTCGCTAGTTGACGTCTAAGAATATGAATGTTAATGATCATCGAGATTTAGGAATAATGCTAAGAAAATTGTAACCCGACATTGAAAAATTGTTAAAACTCAAGCTATATCATTAATTATTTTATTTCTAATTGATTTAATGATTATTTTTAAGTTTTCGATAAACAATTTTTTACTACGTTTGGAAGCAGTTTAAATTAATTTCTACTGTATTATTCTTAATAGAGAGATAAACATATAAAATAGATATGAATAATATTCAACAATATTTTACTATCCCCTATATAATAATAGCCTAAGATATCTGTCCTTCAGTCCTCGAATTTATGAAGCGGTTGGACCTGGAATGGACAGAGGCATTCATTTTGGATTCCTCATGGATTAGAGTTAGCAAAATTCAAAACGATTTCGAAAGTGTTCGAAATCCACATCTTCTCCCCTTTTCGATAGTTTGATGTCATTTTTTTAAGCCTTATTTTCCCTGGTTAAGATTAAATTCATGAATTTATCACATTATGAGTGTATAAAAATAACATTTTTTCTAGAATTATGATTTCATTCATTTAACCCTCTCATTTAATCATTTCTTATTTCAAATTATTTAAATATCGTCTGCATGATTTTAATACTTTTTATCCCTGAACTTAGATATTAAGTAAATAATTTTCTTTTATATTTGGCTTAAATAATAGATTAGGTAAATATGTGATAATTTTAAATTTAATCATCGATTATTTTTCGTTGCAATGAAAATTTTATCACCGATATTAACAACAAATTCTTTTCATAAAAGTCTAGGAGTCTATTTTACGGACTAATAAATATCTAGCGTTTAAGTTATATAACTTTGAAAATTAAGAAGTTTATTCGTTTGTGTGTTTGTTTTTTATATATAACCAAGCGGTTTACAATCGATTCGCTAAATTTTGGACATCATTCATACATACCGCCAAATAATCACTGTCAATATTAAAACCTCTGCTCTCCATCCTATCCCGTAATATGACAAGATAAATTAAAGTTGGCAACTAGAATGCGGTCAGTAAAGATAAACAAATTATTGAAATTATTATAGCAGATAATTCTCAGACAAAAAACAAACCATTTGTTTACCTGTCTCATAGCATACTTTACAATTCTAAAATTAAAAACTTTACTGATACTATGACGAGCTATATGCTAGTTTGGTATAATTAACTATTTTGGTAGAAAGGGTGTTAGAATATATTTTGTAAAAGAGTGTTCGGTAGTTCCAGAAAAGATTGGGAACCTTTGGTTCAAGGTAATTGGTAGTTACCAAAGGACTCTACCTGGATTTAAAGACCAACTAACTGTCATCGAATAGTTATCGGCGAGTTTTAGACTGTTATCAATGCTTTTTTATGTAAATATTTAAATGAGAAGTTCAGTAATCAGCAACCTTTATAGCCATTCAAATGCATGATAATTAGAGATTGTTGGTAAATGTACATGTGTGTTTATATCGTTTTATGTCAAGAACTGATGGATTATTTTCTCATTAAATATTTATGTATTTCAGACAAGATGCTTCTTTCGGTATGTATTTAAATCTTCAAAAATAAATAAATAAATAAATTAAGATCATACATCCTAGTTATAATACTGTTGAATAATCTTTTGAATAATTTATTTTTCAAATTATATGTAAATCAATAATTAGAAAGCTTCGTTTTTTAGCCTTTGAGAATGTATATTAAGACTTAGTGTGTTCATTAACCCTTTTATTTATATTTGGCGAATAGACATTAAATTTAAAATACCATTTAATCGTGGCATAAAGGAAAACAACTGATGGAGACAGAGATTCAGTTCTGCAGGATATATAAACAGGACATATAAACAACCTGGCCTTATAAAATACATAATAAATGGAATAAACTGGGTGGTCCACGTGATTCGAATGCATTATGACAACACAATAAAAAGGTATTGCTTTTTAAACGCACTGGAACCAGAAGGCCTGGAAAACCACGGTTGAGTTGGACCGATTCGGTGGGATCTGATTTTCTTGAAATTAAGATAAAGAACTGGATATCAAAGATGAATCAGAAGTCATCAGGAAGAAATCTCCAGAGGAAGACATTGGTCCATAATTGGCTGTTTAGCCATTGATTATGGTGATGATTTATATGTCTGTTCATCAGTCTTTGGTCACCAAACGAGGAACAAATTGTCAGTACATTGAATTCAAATCTTAGATTTTAAATTAAACACAAATCAGTAACAAATCTCAAAATATAACATTCAGTTCGTCAGAGCTTCTCGCTTTAGTTTAGAATAAGAGGTAAGAAATGAGAAAATAAATATAAAATAATAATTAATTAAATAAAATAAAATAAATACCCCATATAATAATAAAAAACCTAAGGTTTTCTGTCGGTCTGTCCTCCAATTTATGAAGCGGTTGTACCTGAATGGATAGACATTCATATTCATAATATGGATAGGCAACCATATTGGATTCTTGAGGAGTTAGGGTTAGCAACGTTCGAAATCCACCCCTTCCCCCTTTTCTAGCATTTAATGCCATTATTTCAAGCTCTATTTTCTTTGATTAAGAGCAGGCGATTAAATTTATCAATTTGTCACATAATAAATAGGCAAAAATAACATTTTTTTCTAGCATTATCACGTCATTCTTTTAACTATCTCATTTAATCATTTCTTATTTTAAATTACTTAAATATCGTCTGCATTATTTTCATACGTTTTATCACTGAGTTTAGATATTACGTAAATAATTTTCTTTTATCTTTAGCTTAAAAATAGATAAGGTACATATGTGATAATTTTAAATTTAATCACCGATTATTTTTTGTTGCAATGAAAATTTTATCACCGGTATTATCAACAAATTCTATCTACTTCCAGGGTGTAGTGGAAATGATAGTTTCAATCCCTTATTTCCATTACTGTGGGGAAAAAAATGGGAAAAACTTAACGATAATTTTAACTTTGATAAGAAAACTTTGAATTATCTTTCTAAATGAATTCAACGTGATTCTAAACTGAATTCACAGTATCGGGAGACTTTAGAGGAGTATGAAGATAAACAAATTAATGAGCGTGTACCAGATAATTCTCATCCAAAAAACAAACCATTTTTTTCCTGCCTCATAAGGTACTTTACAATTCTGGAAAATTAAAAATTTTAGGGATCCCGTTATATGACGGACTATATACTAGTAAATTAAAATAAATAAATACAAATTGGCACTAAATGTCTTTATTGTATGCCTATTAAATTATACATATTTTTTTATTTTGACTGCATAATGCGTCAGCGAAATTCTTATTTGCCCATTCCCTTTACGGTCCTGACAAAAAATATAGATACAGGAAGAAGGGAAGTCACAGTAGAGGCAATGTACACTCTGATTTTTTAAAATGCTTTTGTAATGCTCTGTTAATTAATTCTAATTTATTGCTTTTTATTCCTACCTTTTAACTAGAAATATAGAATTTTGGAAATAAAATTTAAAGTTTCCTTATTATTATTCAAGTGAGTGCATGTATGTGGGACGCATTGCCCTCGTTCGGATCCCGTTTCCGAGTGCATTTAGGAAACATTTTGGCCACAGTTTGGTGCTCCTAAGAATTATATGCCTCTGGCAAATGTATCCTTTGCTTGGCTAAAGTTTTTGTTTTTATCTGATGCACTTCTATGATGCTATGGCAGGGAAGATTTGATTCCCATAGAAATGTGCTCGCACCTCACATTTCATTTTTAAAACAAGGAGGCTATTAAACGATGGTCATTCAATCGGGGATAGTGAGCAGAGGTAACGCACACAAGAGAGTCTTCCAGGTATCTAGGAAGCGTTGACAGGAGACCATTGATTATTCGGTCTTTCACTGTAAGCGTTTCAGTGAATATCAGAAGGCACATTTCCCGATCGACTTCTGATTAGTTCGTTCTTGCAATCTTCGAGAACATAATCCATTTCATGCAGGGCTCAGGAAAATGATGGTGTTGACGTTCGAGGAACTCGATCCATGAGGTTTGGTTTTCCAATCGAACTTTGAGATTGAGTTGGCTCCCTCTGTTCAGGCATTACAACCTACAGTACAACCTTCCTGCTTTAGAAGAGTTCAATTGCTATGGTGTTTTGCCCTGCTTTCGTACCTTTTTTCGGTCAAAAATGACCCTCTGGGACTCGGATAGTGGTTCGTGGGAACGATGATCTTTGTTGCACCACTTGTTTTGGATTAGCTCTTACTCTTCTTCGGGTGGCTGTGATAGCCCGACGAACTCTTCCTACAGTGATCGGTTTAGGATGAATACTGTCCTTATACCCCATACGGTATGGCTTTACCCATGCGCTGCTCTTCGGAGAAGAATAACAAAGATTAATTCTACCTGCAGAATCCAAGTTTTCCAGTTTTTAATTATTAAACAGTAATTATTAAACATAGTTTTCACTAAACAATAATTTAGACAAAAATTGCAAAGTATTTTCTCAACCTAAATTGGATTTATTACCATAAAACGGTGAAAAGAGTTCCTAAAACATTGTGCATATTTGAATAATTTATTTTATATAATCAGTACTTCACGTAAGTGAAAATTGATACCCAATTTTGTGTCTATATAACTTCTAAAGATAAAATGAAAAAAATAATAACAATTAGCTGGTATACTGTGCACTAAGAACATTTTTAAGAAGTATTGTTGGATGAATCATTTCTTATCCTACAGTTTCATTTTTTGAAAATCCTTTTCATTTAATGTCTTGTACGTTTAATCTAGCAGCATTATATATTCCCATCATAATAATATGGTTCAGAATTGAAATTTTTTTAATTATAAATTCAAGTCTCTTATCCCTTTAAGAGTGAAAACAAACATAACATATATTGAATCAAATATTTCATACCGAATTAAACATTAAACAAAACAGTTTTTCTTCACAAATTTTGAAAATGTTTAGCTCTGTAATATAATTCTGAAAACTAAAAATGATGGTAAACGATATCTTATATTTGAGTAGAATATTGAAATACTGTTCCTACCATACAATATTGCAACTACTATAATGCTCAAAATAAACCAAATGCGCAGAGAACTTAGGCTATTTTCATATAGGGGATTACATAAAGGTATTGTGCATTAAATTAAATTCGACACCTTTTTAAAAGGATCTGGTTGACTAAAACTGCGATCGTAAACTTTAAAACTTCAATGGACCGTTTACATATATATATTTTTACTGGGCAGACCACCAATTATATTACTTTGAAAAAATAAGGCTTGAAAAAATGACATTAAACTATCGAAAAGGGGGAATGGTGTGAATATCGAACGTTTTCGAAATCGATTTGCATTTTGCTAACCCTAACATGATGAATCCTATATGGATGCGTGTATCCATTCCAGGTCCAACCGCTTCATAAATTCGAGGACTGAGGGACAGATAACTTAGGGTATTATTATATAGGGGATTACATTAAGGTATAAGCTGCAACACTACTAACAAAAATTTCATTAGCATTCAGACTGATAGATGAAAATTAACAGAACTTACATTCAATTTTGCTTTTTATTATTTTTTTAATCTTAGGTAATAATAATCAGAAACTTTTATTTTATTAATACAAAATGCACCTAATGAAAGCGAAAAACTTAAATCGTAATTAAAAAATTTTTACTTATGCATTATACACTTTTAGTTTGATATATGTTCTTGCTTATTGACCAACCGAATGGTGAAGATTTGGCTCCACAGACGTCACATAATAGATCTGCCTTTATTTCAAGCTGAGAGTGATATCGAATTTTAATTGCTGTGACGGATGGAAATGTATTTATTCACAATTATTTGACTGTTTCATGGTATCATCATGTAATCATATTTATTATGCTTATAAATATTATCTTTATTGTAAGCTGAAACACAACTAACAAAAAATTTCATTAGCGTTCTGATTGGTAAATGAAAATTAACAGAACTTATGTTCTATTCTGCTTTTTATTATTATTTTTTTAATGTTAGGTAATAATAATGAGAATCTTTTATTTTATTAATACAAAATGCACCTAATGAGAGCATAAAACTTGAAATATTTATTAAAAAATTTTTACTTATGCATTATACACTTTTAGTTTGATATATGTTCTTGCTTATTGACCAACCGAATGGTGAAGATTTGGCTCCACAGACGTCACATAATAGATCTGCCTTTATTTCAAGCTGAGAGTGATATCGAATTTTAATTGCTGTGACAGATTAAATTATATTTATTCACATTCAGGGACATAACTAGGTCTTTTAGTGCCCATGGCAAAAACATGGTCTACGTCCCTACCACGAAATATAGTCAGAAAATAAATAAACATTTTTTTTTCATATATCATATAATCAGAATAAACTCACAAAATATTTTGTTAATTCTTTATTTGTTCCTAGTATATTAATTTTTAATTTTTTCTTCTATATTTATTTCATTAATACCGAAAAATAATTTCGAACACTCTAGAAGTATTATTTTGTTGATAAAATGGATTGTTTATTTGAGGGGAACATATTTTTTTTTTATTTCTACTTTGTATTTTCTTAAAAAAAGGATTTTCTAAATTTAAATTTAGTTTTAATATATTTAAGAATTTCAAAATTTAAAACGAATACCCGCATTTATATAAAGGCATATTAAGAGTGTTTGGTAACCATTTTGTAAGAATCTATAGCAAGTTTATTCTCTAGGAGCATTTTAAAAAAATAAGAAAGTCCATAAACAGTAATTTTTAAACACATTGGATTTTTAAATAAAATCTGATGCTATAATAAAAAAATCTGATTCTACAATAAAATTTTTTTGAACTTTTCCTTATTTCTACTTGGGGCGAATCGTCTTCTTTCGGAAACCATTTCTACTACATACTGGAGGTAGATAGAATTTGTTGTTAATACCTGTGATAAAACTTTCATTGAAACAAAAATAATCGATGATTAAATTTAAATAATCACATATGTACCTAATATATTGTTTAAGCCCAAAAGAAAATCATTTACGTAATATCTAAGTTCAAGTATGAAAATAATGAATACGATATTTAAATATTTTAAAATAATAAACGATTAAATGAGATTGTTAAAGGAATGAAGTCATAATGTTAGAAACAAATGTTATGTTTATCTGCTTATAATATGATAAATTGATGAATTTAATGGTCTGCTCTTAACCGAGGAAAATAATGGCATTAAAAGATATAAAATTGGGAGGTGTGGATTTCGAATGTTTTCTAACTAGCTTTGAATTTTGCTAACCCTAACTCATGAGAAATCCAATATTGAATCCTCTATCCATTCCAGGTCCAACCGCTTCATAAATTCGTGGACAGACGGACTGATAATTTAGGCTATTCTCATACAGGGGATTACATGAAGGTATTGTGCATTGAATTAAATTCGACGCTTTTTAAAAGAATCTGGTTGACTAAAACTTCTATCGTAAACTTTAAAACTTCAAGGACCATTACATATATAATTTTTACTGGGCAGACCACCAATTATATTACTTTGAAATAAAAGAGGCAGTAAACATATTTATAGAACAATAATCAGAAACTTTTATTTTATGAATACAAAATGCATCTACTGAGAGGAAAAAGTTGAATCATAATTAAAAAATTTTTACTTATGCATTACACACTTTTAACGTGATATATTTTCTTGCTTATTGACTATCCGAATGGGGGAGTTTTGGCTCCACAGGCGTCACGTAAGAGAGCTGCATTTATTTCAAGCCGATGGCGATATCGAGTTTTAATTGCTGTGATAGATGAAAATGTATTTATTCATTTGACGGTTTCATGGTATCGTCATGTAGTCATATTTATTTCGCTAATAAATATTATCTTTATTGTAAGCTGCAACACTACTAACAAATAATTTCATTAGCATTCAGACTGATAAATGAAAATTAACAGAACTTATATTTTGCTTTTTATTA
>CM063508.1:46331882-46381882 GCA_032207245.1 Pardosa pseudoannulata
CTGCCAGTTTGTTTGATCAGTATGGGTCAAATGCTTGTAACGAATATTGAAAATCATAATATGATAGCAAAATATAAATGTATATTGATGTTGAAAGAATACTGTGTTATCTACTGGTTAAATTCTCAGTGATGGCGCTATTTATTTGCGGGACTTCATGAAAATGTGTGGGGCGCCAAGCTTCCCCAAAATAATGGATGTTTAAATTGTCACGAAGATTCGAACGAACACACCGTTTAGCCTAACAGACGAATTTACTGAAGCAAAGTAGCAACTCGCAACTTTACAAGATCGAGAAGTTGCCTACAACTAATGAGTATCAGCTTTTATACCTGTACAGAATATTCGAGAAATAACTAATTTACGTAATAAAGGAAGATCTAGAATGTTCGAGAACATAAGGCAACAATAAGTAACATTTTTAAATTAAAAATCCACACTTTGGATCCACCGCCATGGCGAGCATCGAACCTACAAACTCTGGGTTAGAATCGCGTGCTTTGACCCTTCGGCCACTGAGCTCATTGGAAAGCTTCTTTATGCTGCAATATTATCAGTTCACTTCCAGCTACTTATAATTTATAGAATTATAGATTTATTAATTAGGCAACATGTAATTATTATTTGGATAGTTGCTTTATTTTCAATGCAGGGATGGTCATTGCGTCACAAGCCCCTACTTTCATAACTACAGTTGAGACAAAATAACATACTTGAACCGAAAATCCTAACTAAATTGTCAGTATCTTATCGATATACCAATCTAACAGTTTAATCTTTATCACATCTTCATGCCCAATACTGACAGTGTTGAGTGAAACATCAGAATCCTATTTTAAGGGTAATTTTATATCAATTCTCTTTTTTTTTTTTAAATTGCAAACGTAATTTTGTGGTCTCTTGTTAACCGTTTTTGGATCTGTTTCTGCTGAAACGCATAACAATACCAAAAGAAATATCTGAATATAAAATATTAAAGATTTTTAAGGAGATATCTTAATTTGTTTTGAAAAGGAAATCAAACATTCATATTTATAGGAAGGTCTATGAAAAACAGCATGCGACATCGAGAATAAACGAAATAATAATGAAAACGAGAATAAACGAAATATAAAATGATATTAAAATTTTTTCAGAGATATCTTAATTTCATTTGAAAAGAAAATCACATATTCATTTTTATAGGAAGGTCTATGAAAAACAGCATGCGACATCAAGAATAAATTAAAACTTTTTTGAAATAAATAGATGAGAACTGATAGATGTACTATCTATGAAATACCTTTCTAGAAACTAGATTTTAGAGAGGAAGTAAAATACGTGACTAGGTAGTAAGTTAGCTAAGTATGGATGTCTTCGGCTAACTCTCAAAACACGCTGCTAATTTACAAGATAAAAAATTGACTACTAAAACAATACTAACGTGAAGTATTGTTTACAGAGAACAATTATTTAAATATACACAATGATTTAGCAATTTTTTTGCCGTTTTACGGTAACAGATCCTCTATAACTCGAGGAAACACTTTGTGATTTTGTCTTAATTTTTCTCTACTGAAAATTGCCTGTTTAATAACTAAAAACTGTTCAAGGGCTAAATAAAAACTGTTGAAGAATGTTACCCAAAGCTGTAAAGCCACGAAGAGGATAATGAGGTTACTTTTAAAAACTTGACCTAGAATCTGTCTATTTTAGTTAGTTATACGTCTATATGAATAACTAATCCAATAGAAAACCTTGAATATAATCTTATTAGGCAAACC
Source organism: Pardosa pseudoannulata (assembly GCA_032207245.1). NCBI lineage: Eukaryota > Metazoa > Arthropoda > Arachnida > Araneae > Lycosidae > Pardosa > Pardosa pseudoannulata. Next base: position 46,333,646 of record CM063508.1, read on the forward strand.
CATAACTATCCAACTTCCATTTTCGTTCCGTACTCTAACAGCGTAAAATGTCTCAGTGCATTATTAGGTTCAAGGTTTCTTCACCCTTGCTGATAGTCTCTAATAATGCGATGAAATTAAAAAAAAAATGACTAATGATTAACCACTCCGACATCGAAATCCTTAGAAGCCCGGAGTTAAAACGTGATCTATTGAAGACACACCCCGTCGTTGCCCAATCACCTCGCAGGACCAATCGAATTTTAACCGTTTATAGACTCTTGTTATGGCCAACTTCAAGAAGCATACGTGACTGTCATTGCTCACGTGCCCACTAGTTGAAGCGTTATATAACCAAATGAATACCTTGAGTGTATTTTCCACTCTATTCAGAGAAAAAAAAATAACGTCACCATTATTGGTGTTAATGTATTCAGATCACACGTCAAGCAGAGCCAAATCGAATACGCATTTATCTAGAGTTTCGAATGTCCGCTTCCTTGTGATTTATACCTGATGACCTCGTCCGAGCAGCCCACTCGCAGGTGAATAGGGGGGGGGAGACAAGTTCCAGTCAGATTGTATGCGATTGCTTGTCCGGTCAGGCCATACACGTGGACCCCCGGGTGCTGAGGACATATTAGCAAATATTTTGTCTCACGTGCGTGCGAAAAAATTAGCAAATAAAATTAGAATTTTTTTTTTTGTATGTATTCAGCTGTCATTCCACGTGCACTTAAAAGGTTGACAGGAGCGTAATTGATATGTAAACAGTTTATGAAATGACTTCTCAAAATTAATCTTGTTCAGCTGCTCATGGTTCTGTGGTAGTTTAAAATTATAGTTATATGAACTCATTCTAATACACTAGCATTTGAGAAATTCGTGCATGTATTTTCGCTATTTCGCTACAAAATGAATGTATGTTAACATTTTGTTACTACGGATTTATGCGTTATAATTCCTTGAAAGTTGCTTCGCTGGGGCTCAAAATGAATTAATTTGTTGCTTGTCTGTAATTGAAGTCGCATCCTTGCTGAAAAATTAATTTTTGTTTGAGTTAATCTTGCTAACATGCTCATGGTTCTGTGGTAGTTTAAAATTATAATTATATTAACTCATTATAATACAAAACAATTTGAAACAATCGTGTATTTTCGCTATTTCGCTACAAAATAAACGTAGGTTAGCATTTTGTTACCACGCATTATACGTTACAGTTATTTGAAAGTTGCTTTGCTAGTGCTCAAAATGAATTAATTTGTTGTTTGTCTGCAATTAAGTTGCATCCGTGAGGAAAAATTAATTTTTGTTTGAGTTAATCTTGCTTCGTTTGAGTTAATCTTGATTCGTGTATGTATTTTAGCTATTTCGCTATAAAATGAATTTAGGTTAACATTTTGTCACCACGGATTATACGTTACAATTATTTGAAAATTGCTTCGTAGGTACTCAGAATGAATTAACTTGTTGCTTGTCTGCAATTGAAGTTGCATCCTTACTGAAAAACTAATTTTTGTTTTAGTTAATCTTGCTCAGGTGCTCATGGTTCTGGGTAAATTTAAAATTATAGTTATATTAATTCATTTTCATACAAAAACATTTGAGAAATTCGTGTATTTTCGCTATTTCACTACAAAATAAATGTTGGTTAACATTTTGTTACCACGGATTATATGTTACAATTCTTTGAAAATTGCTTTGCTGGTGCTGAGAATAAATTAACATGTTGCTTGTCTCAACTGAAGTTGCATCCTTGCGGAAAAATCAATTTTTGTTTGAGTTAATCTTGCTCAGATGCTCATGGTTCTGTGGTAGTTTAAAATTGTAGTTAAATGAACTCATTCTAATACACTAGCATTTGAGAAATTCGTGTATGCATTTTCGCTATTTTTCTATAAAATGAATGTAGGTTAACATTTTGTTACCATGGATAATACGTTATAATTATTTGAAAGTTACTTTGCTGGTGCTCAGAATGAATTAACTGGTTGCTTGTCTGCAATTGAAGCTGCATCTTTGCTGAAAGATTAATTTTTGTTTGAGTTAATCTTGTTCAGCTGCTCATGGTTCTGTGGTAGTTTAAAATTATAGTTATATTAACTCATTCTAATATACTAGCATTTGAGAAATTCGTGTATGTATTTTCGCTATTTCGATATAAAATGAATGTAGGTTAACACTTTGTTGCCACGGATTATACGTTACAATTATTTGAAAATTGCTTTCCTGAATGAATTAACTTTTGCTTGTCTGCAATTGAAGTTGCATCCTTGCTGAAAAATTAATTTTTGCTTGAGCTAATCTTTGCTCAGCTGCTCATGGTTTTGTAGAAATTTAAAATTATAGTTATATTAACTCATTATAATACAAAAACATTTGAGGAATTCTTGGATTTTCGCTATTTCACTGCAAAATAAATGTAGTTTTATATTTTGTTACCACGGATTATATGTTACACTTTTTTGAAAATTGCTTCGATGGTGATGAGAATGAATTAACATGTTCCTTTGTCTCCAATTAAAGCTGCATTCTTGCTGAAAAATTAATTTTTGTTTGAGTTAATCTTGCTTAGCTGTTCATGGTTCTGGGGTAGTTTAAAATTATAGTTATATTAACTCATTCTAATACACTAACATTCGAGAAATTCGTGTATGTATTTTCGCTATTTCGCTACAAAATGAATGTAGGTTAAAATTTTGTTTATATACGAATTATGCGTTGGAATTATTTGAAAATTTCTTCTCTGAATGAATTAACTTTTGCTTGTCTGCAATTGGAGTTGCATCCTTGCGCGAAAAATTAATTTTGTTTGAGTTTGTGCTCGTCTACCTTTGGTTTATGCCTTTATGAATAACCGTATAAGTTAAGGGATTCACGCTTTGCATGACGAGTTAATTTATCATCGCAAATTTTCCAGTGAGTGCTCAAAAAGTGGTTTTCGCTAGTGAGCTTCTAGTCTAAATGGCTAATTAATTTCTATAAATGTACCGACTTTTAAGTTACCCAAAGTTCTAACCAAAATAAGAATTTTGCACATTTATAAAAGGAAATCAGGTGGTATCAGGTTTAAAAAACAGCTGAATCCAACAAAACTCTTTTAAAATTACTGGTGGTTAAAATTATTAAACAATAAAGAAAATGAACTTGTAAAAAACTATAAAACTCATAATTTTCCATAAGCAATATCGCATTCTAAGTTGTGAAAGTTGAGGCAATACTTGAAGAAGTAAAAGGAACTAGGTAACAAGAAATTTAGCTGTGAAGAAAAATATTTTCCTAAACACATTTTTTATATATTAAATATTTAATTCAATGTATATTATGCTTATTTACAAAGTTAACTAATATTAGGCACTTGTCCTGGGTTATAACCATCTTATGTAGTTCATGTGATGTTTACATTTTGGTAAACACATTTTTTATATATTAAATGTTTAACTCGATGTATCCTATGCTTATTTACAAAGTTAATTAATATTAGGCACTTGTCCTGGGTTATAACCATCTTATGTAGTTCATGTGATGTTTACATTTTGGTAAACACATTTTTTATATATTAAATGTTTAACTCGATGTATCCTATGCTTATTTACAAAGTTAACTAATATTAGGCACTTGTCCTGGGTTATAACCATCTTATGTAGTTCATGTGATGTTTACATTTTGGTAAACACATTTTTTATATATTAAATGTTTAACTCGATGTATCCTATGCTTATTTACAAAGTTAACTAATATTAGGCACTTGTCCTGGGTTATAACCATCTTATGTAGCTCATGTGATGTTTACATTTTGGTAAACACATTTTTTATATATTAAATGTTTAACTCAATGTATCCTATGCTTATTTACAAACTTAGCTAATATTAGGCACTTTCCCTGGGTTATGTTTAAACAATGAAGAAAGTATTTATATGTATAACACATATGTATGAAACAGGGCCAAAGTGAAACTCGTATACTATACGAAATTCTAAACTTAAAAACTTGATATGTTTGATTTAGTATTTTATTAGTTTCTGTGAATTTTTTTCCTTTTAAAATCTTAAACTAAACAGAAAAAAGTATAATGTACAAATTTTTATTTGATTGCACTGTAAGCTCTGAATTCAGAGATGAATTTCTAACTAAGCACAGAAATCTTTCCATATTTAAAAATGAAAATGTTTCAGATATCAAAATATTCAATATATCAAAATTTTTCATGAAGCTGTTAAGTTGTAATTGCTCACACTATTTGAGATGACACAAACTGACATTACAAAGACATGGAAAGATGTCAAATACTGATCATTAATCTTAATCGTAGCTTTGAAAATTGTATCCCCAGCTTAAATCTACTTAGATTGATTATCGAACTGGAAGAGTACGCGAACAACATACTATCTTGTTTAATGATGGCTGAAATAATTTTATACGCTTCATAAATTAATGACTTAACCCGCACCCAAAGATCACTTTAGAAAGGAAAAAGAGGTGTGTTCTTTGAGTGAAATAAGTATACCTTTAAAAATGTACTTCTTATTTGTAATTACATTTTCAAGAACCTGCTATGTTCTGGGTAGTTGACTGCAGGAGGAAATTAATTACCAAATTCAACTATAAGACCATTATATGTTAAAAGTTAGAATTGAAGTAAGATATCTGGAGAGTGCTTAAGGTTTAACATGTATTAATTCGTATTGTGAAGACTCCCCTTTGTTCGAGCACGCGCCAAAACAGCTGATAGTAGTACACCTGTTTATCTGGACAATAGCGTGGCGTCGCAGAGTCTGGGATCTTGACAATCGGACTGAATAGACGAATACGCCCCTGATGGATTTCGCTAATGAATGCTCGGAAATTCCGTGAAGGGACAGCCAGCGAATGAGAATTCAACTAAAAAATATAACTGTAAATTTAGTTGGAGTTCTGAAGTAACTGGGATCTTAACTGACTCAAAAAACTGTTGCGGGACCGTAACTGACCCCCCCCCAGGAATAAAAAGCCTACAATTTTGCGACTCAGGGCTTTTCGTAATTTTTTACGTAGGTGTGTTGACCTCGTGTGGAGGTTTTCGCGTATGTTACCGGAGCCAGCTTTCAAGTTCGGGAGATTCGTAAAGTCCGCTCATATAGGGAGCGGCAGAGTCTCGGATACCGAACGGGGGATAAATTGGGTTTGATCACACCCTGAAAAGCTTCCGCAATTGTAAAAGATTATTAAATCTATTGTTTTTCTTTCAACTGTGATCGTCGTGAGGAAGTTTTACCGGCAACCCTCATTTGCAGTTCTACATGATTTCGGAATTAACATTCCTTTGTAAATAGCCATATTTAATCAAGAATAAAAGTAAATTTCCAATTTTATCTTTGACTGTGATTCATTATTCACGTTACCTCTCATTTGAGAATATTGAAGGCGTCACAGTATATTAGAAGGGAAATTTGTTCTTACTTTAGTATGCATAGTCTATATGCGACGCAGGTTGTTTCACAATCACAAAAAAGGCAGATGGATTGTTCCACCTTTCTATCTTCATAATATTATACATTTCTTATCATTCATGTTTAAGTTACATTAGTTTCTTATTAATGTAATACAAATTGCTTATTTTACTTGGTCACCTCTGCCATTATTCTATAGTGCGTCAGGACATTTTTGATGATTGATTGACGTTGATTACTTATGATAATAACTCCAGGAAAGTCGCAGTAAAACCAAAAAAGGCGACAGGGCTTGGGCTGGTAAAAGATCGAGGTGGTCCCCAACGGAAATTTGTCCCAAGAGGAAAAAACGCGTCTGCGGGATTCCTAAAAATTCTCTCTCCCTAAAAAAATTTATGAAAAAAAATTTACTACTCTCAGGCCGAAAGCACCCAAATCACAGACAGCAAGGAGGTTGCCAGACCCCAAGGAAACCCCGAGCTCTTAACAAGACTTAGGGATCCCTCAGCTTTGACAAATGATAAGACGAGACAAGGAGTGAGAAAGAAAAGGCCAATTGCAAGATGGTGCATCCAAAATTCGCCAAGGTTAGATGCGGAGCGGAATTTGGCAACACTCCACAACGCGGTGCTTTTCAAAAGAGCGGCTGTCAGCGGAAACAGAAAATTATTGCTATCCAGAAAGTCAAAATACGAGCCGATGGGCCCAAAACATGAACGGTTTAAGAACTTTGGATGCAAGTGGCTAGCATTGGAAGTTTGATCCGAAATTTAATCCCAAACCGAGGGTGGCTCTGTTTGAAGAGAAAGGCTGTTGTAGTGAGAAAACAGTGAGAGATGCACCTGAAAGGGGCAATATACGAAAAAAAAAGGAAGTAAAATATAGGACCGAATGTGCTACACAAGTGGAATATGTTATGAAGGGACATGAAAAAAATCTTAATTATATATTCAATAACATCATTTCTCTGCTCGTTCTTTTTATTGAATTGGATTCCAAAACCAATTCTTGTCACTTTTGGAAACTTATGCCCTGTAGTTCTTGCGATGTATCAACTCTTCATCTTCTCTACCTTGATATTGATCAATTCTCGGGCTAAGTCATGAAGCCTCTACAAACTTCATGGTGATTCTGGACATGTGCTCCAGGAAAAGAAAGCATATAAACTCAGTCGAACAAGAGATCATAGGAAAGATGTAAATCTCGATTTAATTATAACCTGTAAGGAAATAGCAGAAATAAACACTCCTCTTTCTTAGTCTAGTTTAATTTAATCGTAATATTCTTTTGCATTTCTTAATTATGATACTTAACACTGCATGAGAGTGAATTTTATAGAAGAATAGTATCTTTCGAGTTGGAATTCACATTTGATTGCCTCCTAATCGAGCTAGAAATTTTGCCTCGGTTTCGAGTTGAAGCTGATCAAGCTATCAAACTGACTTCACAAAGATACAATACTGATCATCAATCTGTTACGTAGTTGTGGAAAGTGTATCACCAATTTGAAATGTTATTCGAAGCATGTGCCTTCCCGTTTAATGATGCCTGAAATAATTTTATATGCGACATAAATTAATGACTTGACCTGTACCCAAAGGTATCTTTAGAAAAAGAGGAGGTGTGTTATTTAGCTAATAAGTATAAATATCAGAAGTGTACTTTTCATATGTAATAACACTTTAAAAATCTGCTATCCGCTAGATAAATGAATGTTGGGGGGGGAATTAATTACACATTCAACAATCAGACTGTTATATTTTAACTGATAGGATTGAAGTAGGACATCTTGCGTATGCTTACATTTGACATATTTTAGTTCGGGTATAATGAGTAATTTGCTCTCACTTTATTGTGTACACTGTCTATGATGCAACATTGGTTGTTCCAGGTGTACAACAAAAAGAGTCGAATTGTTCCATCCTTCTATCTTCGTATTATACTTTTTGTTGTAATGTACTTACAACACAAACACCAGTGTTCGTTCTCAAAAGGGAAAAATAGTAAAATTTACGCTATGGAATTAAAAGTAAATGCCTTATATTTAAACTAAAATATTTATTATGCACATTATTTACAGATTAATATATGACTTGATTAATATATGACATGACCTGTCATTATTTGATTTTTAAATTCATCAATATTTTTAAAAAGGCATTCCTTATCAAAATGTTATGAGACAAAGGTAACAATCATAAATAGCAAGTCGGTTTAACTCCAGTAATTACAGGAAAGCAGTGTGGGATGCTAGGCAGGCTGCACGTCGGTGCTGGTGTAAAGGTCGTTACTTTGCTAGACGTCGGTGCTGGCGTGAGGATCGTATGGATGCGAGATAGAGAAAATATTACTGGTCCGGGTTCTCTGGCTTACTCCGAGATCTGGATGCACCCGTTCTCTCTGCACCCCCGATCTCGACTCCATAAGCTATAACTCCTCCGCAGGGGTCCCCATTAAAACTCGAAGTCAACAGCTGCATCTAAATTCTTCTTAGAAATTTAGTCCACAGCTGTATGTGCACGTGCTGATCATCGTGGGAAAGTACATCGGTACACTTTTCTTCCCCCTTTATATTTATGATACATGGAATTCACTTTTGCTGCTTATACTTTTCACCGAATTGGATTTAAAATCTTGTCACCTTGGGAAATTCATGTCCTGTAATTGTTGAGCCGTATCAGTTCATCACATTCTTTGTCGTGACATGATACGTTCTCAAAATAAGTCATGGATACCTCTCAACCCTCCCTAAAAATTTTAGACGTATCCTTCAGCAGAAAAGGACATACCTGCAAGTCAACCGAAGATAATATCATAGGTAGGACATATAAAATAATTTGGTTGTAACCTACAAGGATATATTATGAATAAGCACTACAATTATTCTTAAATGCATTAAGGCCGATCTTACCAAAGTCGTTTAACGGCTAACTTCGATTAACCGTGGAGCCAACCAATGATGGGATGCAATTCTCCGCTTAAACAGACATTAATTGCGGTTAGCCGTTAAACGATTTTGGTGAGATTGGCATTTAGTCTATCCTAATTTTAAGTGTTAGTTTCTTGCAATACTTAACTACATACTTATATGTGGATTAGTAGATTTTAAGGGGGCATAGTATCTTTCGAGTCTAGAAACCTTTATTATAAACTGCATTCAAACAAAGCCAGGGATTTTGACTTTGTTTGGAGCTGTAACTGCTCACACTATCACATTAACATCAAAAGACACGAAAAGATATCATAATAACGGTATTCAATTTCTTAGCATTAAAAATGTATCACCAGTTTTATCCTGCAAGAATTGATTATCGAATTGAGAGGTTATGCGAAGCACATGCCTTCCCTTTTAATGACACCTGAAATAATTTTATATGTGTCATAAATTAATGACTTAACACGCAGCCAAAGGTCTATTTAGAAAGGGAAAAACAAGGTGTGTTATTACATTTAATAAGTATACTGCTTGGAAATGTTCTTTTGATATGTAATAGCATTTTCAAGAACCGTTATCCGTTAGATAATTGAATGTTGAAGGGAAATTAATTACTTCATTCAAAGATAAGTCTGTTATATTTTAACTATTAGGATTGAAGTAGGACATCTGGAGTAAGCTTACATTTTACATGTTTTAATTCCTGTATTACGAGGGTTATTTGCTCTCACTTTAGCATGTATACTCTCTATGTTGCAAAATTGGTTGTTCCTGGTGTACAACAAAAAGAATCTAACTGTTCCATCATTCTATCTTTGCAATATTATTCATTTCTTCCTTCTTTATATTTACAATACATGTAATTCACTTTCCTGCTTTTACTTTCCGTCTAATTGGGTTCCAAAAATAAACTTTGTCCCCATTTATGAAATTCATGTCCTGCAGTTTTTGCACCATTTAGGTTCCTCGCATTCTTTGCCGCGATGTTGATTCATTCTCAAGGTAACTCATAGACACCTTGCTACTCTTTCTGGAAGTTCTAGACACATCCTTCAGCAGAAAAGACATATCTGGAAGTCAATCAAATATCATAGGAAAGACAAATACCACGATTTAGTTATAACCTTTAAGGATATATTATGAATAAAAGCTTTAATTATTCTTAAATGTATTAGTCTGGTTTAATCTAAAGTGTTAGTTTCTTTCAATGCTTAAATATATACTTATATGTGGATGAGTATATTTTAAGATGGCATAGTGTCTTTCGAGTGGAGAGACTTTCATGATTGATTGCCTTCCAACAAAGCCAGTGACTTTGTCTCTGTTTAAAGCTGTAACTGCTCACACTTTCAAATTGACGTCACAAGGATACGAAAAGATATCCTAATAGCGATAATTAATTTGTTTCGTAGCATTAAAAAGAGTATCACCATTTTTATTCTGGAAGGATTGATTATCGAACTGAAAGGTTATGCGAAGCGTATGCCTTCCCATTTAATGACTCCTGAAATAACTTTGTATTCGTCATAAATTAATGACTTCACACGCACCCAAACGTCTATTTAGAAAGGGAAAAACAAGGTGTGTTATTACACGTAATAAGTATACTGCTAAGAAATGTTCTTTTGATGTGTAATAACGCTTTCAAGAACCTGCTATCCGCTAGATAATTGAATGTTGAGGGGAAATTAATTACCCCATTCAGTGATAAGACTGTTATATTTTAACTATTAGGATTGAAGTAGGACATCTGGAGTAAGCTTACATTTTACATGTTTTAATTCGTGTATTACGAGGGTAATTTGCTCTCACTTTAACATGTATACTCTTTATGTTGAAACGCTGGCTATTTCGCGGGCACAACAAAGGCAGGTGGATTGTTTCATCGTTCTATCTTTGCTTTATTTCCCCCCATTTATGTTTATGTTACATGCAATTCATTTCCGTGCTCTAAACGATTTTTTGCTTTCCACGTTCGGTTACTTATCGTAACGAACGTAATGGTTAACCCCGACGGGGTCAGCGCATTCCAAATAACCGAGTCAGTATTGTTCTGGAATTTGTGTCACGGGTTATGATTCTATTTTCCTTTCAGAAATCGATTAACTTGGAGAAAACTCGAATAGGTGTGTAGTCCGGAAAAATGATTAGTCTTAAGGGGAAATAGATTTTAAGCAAATAATTCTAGAGTTTTCTGTAGCATGAATAAAACTCCATTATTCTTAAATGTGTTAGTCTAGTTTAACTTAATGTGTTAGTTCTTGTTATACTTAACTGATACTTATAAGTGGATGAGTGAATATTAAGAGGAAATTGGACTTTTCGAATTGGAAATACATTTAGTATAACAGATATTTTTCCATTCATAATAAAATAAGTTCTGATTGCTTTAGAATATAATTTTTACTAGTTCCTCCATAAGATTCTAACTTAATAAGTTTTGTCATTTCAAGTAATGTATCAAAACCATTAAATATATACATCAAACGAAAGAAATAAAATTATTTTTATCTCCTCATAAGATAATTTTTTAAATATAAACGGGGAACTAGAAATAATTTATTTTCAAAACGTTATCTAGTCAAAAGTATGACATATTCAGATGAGTGATATATGAAAATAACCACAATTTTTAGTCCACTCTACATATATCGATGGTACAAGTGGATTCAAACTCATGGCTTCGTGCCTCGAAAGCAGAATCTGGGCTATCTGGCTTTCATTCAGAATCTTCTAGACATAAATGAGAAGTCATGCACTGATCTCGTATTTGATATGATTGGCTGCTACGGCCTTCTAGATTAGTTCTCGGGTTCTGGGGGGGAGGGTAGGTGGCAAGTACTTAAACCACTTCAGGGGTACACATTCTTAGTATGTCATGCCAACTCAATTTTATTAGTCTATTGCAAATACCATTACTAGTAACATCAGAACTAGAGGGCTTGGTCCAGGGAGTTCTGTTGTTAAGTTGTTGGTCTTGTCCAGGGAGTTCTTCCTGAGAGATCTTGTGAGACACATTCTCTGAAATACGCCAGGATACCAGACTGCGAACATAGGTAAGGGTGGGTTTGAGATGACCTACAAGTGAACTGTTAGTGGTGTGCTACTAACGGTGTATTAGTGGTAAAAATTACTGTCGTGAACTTGGAAAGAACATGAAACCTTATAAAAGAGAATGGTAAGTATAGATATGCAAGTCTTAGTGTGTTTATATTGGAGAAAGGTGGGGGACGGTCGGCAGATGGATGAAAGAAATGAAAATGGGATAAAAATATCCACTTCTGATTTTGTATTAAGTTGAAGTGTTACATTCCAACTTCCTGAAACGGGAGTGTTAATAAATCCATAACCCACTTCTTAAAGTCGATTTCAAGATACTGCGAGCAATTCATGTTAGCAATGCGATTTGAACCGACGAAGTGCGGCTAGCTAACATACTATCTGTTTGGACTCTGTTTAACTCCCCTCCAGAGAATGAATAAAATTAAAGGTATTCTACGGTGTGGTACTATGAACGTCTTACAGTGATTAGGTAGAGAACTTACCAGGATTTGCCTATCAGCCATTCATTAGTCAGTCAAATATCAGCTCTCCTTAAACCTCAGCTATTGATATGTCAACTGAAATTTCTGACTTTAAGCGGAGTCTGCTAATGATTCGGAAATGTGCTCTTAACCTCTTTTGAATGTGATAACGCTCCAAATATTAACACTCATTAAGAGTTACATAAGGCAGGAAAGGAGGAAATAGACATGTATGTAGGATTATTTACTAGATAAAAATGAGCCAATTCAATTAAATAAAAGCTATAGTGTTCTGCTTTATTGAAGTAATACAACATCTGAATTTAGTGCTATAATATCAAAATATTACTACATTTCTATACTACAATAAGAGATATCAGTTTCGTTTGTTAACCCCTTAACGATCAGGCACGAGTCAACTCTATCTTTCAAAACTGGCCAAAGTGTGCACACTTGAGATAATTCGAGCGGCGTTGTACTTTATGTTGCTATAATTTTTCACACTCGAATGTAATCAAGAATTGAGAATAACAATGTGATAGCAAAACAAAAAATCGTTTTATTGATATTTATCATTTACATGGGATTATAAGCTATAACACTTATTCAAGTATAAAATATATTTATTTTCTCTACTTATCACTTACGACTTATCTCTTCCTTGTGAGCCACTTTCCGACAGCGTATTCACATTCAGATTCTGGTTCGCTCATTTTTCAATTTATATTTTACTAGAATATAATGCAAAATAAAATATAATTGTTAACTATTTTATTACTAAGCTCTGGCTGTAAAGACATCCTTGACTCGAGGCGTCACTTTATATACTTTATTCTTGATATATGAAACATAAGGGTTTCATATTTGATACCTACTTATCAAGGGATGAAATATCAATCTGTCAATTTCATAGATTGAACAATATATTCTTTCGACAATAATAATAATTTTCCAAAAGTTAGAAATCATACCAATTGTATAAATATCCAATATACTCAAATTTTGATTATTTTTGTATTTTTGTAATTTTTTTCGCAAGACAGCGCTCTAAATTGTGCTTTTTACATTAAAATAATTGATTTGTTTTGGGCCGGTCTTTTTTAAAAAAAAACTGTGCATTAACCCTGTAAAGTTCACCTACATAAATTCTTTGGAATTCAATGAAATTACTTTATAAATGTTATCTATAAACCTTATAAATGCAAAATGCTTAATTTATTTTTTATGATCTTTAGAGGGTTTGCCTTAGAGGATACAATAGGAGGGATTGAGGGGTTAACTGAAAAACCCATCTCCGTGTACAGCTAGAATAAAATACTTTTTAAAATTGTAATTATATTGGTAGAACAATAAATAAGTGTTCTTAAAAAGTATTATAAATAAATATTTCAACAATTTATAAGTGTTGTTTGAATAGATACTTTCGTGTAGGGTCATAAATGAAAGAATAACAAATGCGTCTTTGTTTACAAAATCTAAATTTCCATTTCTTTATTATTCATCTTGTGATTTGAGAATAGTTATTTGTTTATAATCCCCAAGTCATAGGAATCAGTGTCTTATTTTCCATTGATTTTTGTTTATTTGTCATTGTGCGAGTAAGCCAATAGATTGGTGCTTAGATATCCGGACTTGTAAACTTGAATACTATCTTGGAAAATTCAATCTTCATGATAGTAATCATAGTTAAATAATCATATGCTTTTCAATTTCACCAGATAATTCTTCAATGAGAATTCCTTTGCAAACTTAAATGTGGTGTTCATAGATGTACCAAACATCGTTGGTGTAATATGGACTTCTTTATCAATTTTTTTGTTGACATTGTAGATGAACACATTTTTACATACTCTTTACCATCAGAATGTAAAACAGCGTGGTGTTCTACAAATAGTTTTCTCGAAAACTACACTCTTTGTGGCTGTAGTATTCTCCAATATGAGTAGTATGGATAATGTTTCTAGTTAGCTCTTGCAGACAAAAATTGATCGAGCTATTGCTAATCGTGATTAAGATTTAAGTTGAATTTATCGCATAATAAATCCTATACAAATTAAAAGTTACAAGTTGAAGAACCTTTATTATATAAGACAGTTTTGTACAAGATCATCAGTTTTCTAGTACTTTAAAATAAGCCCGTTTGAGCCATTTCTAACTTCCTTTAGTGGAAATAAAGTACGCCATGTTATATTAAAGATCGATTGTTCTCATTATAATGATTTCAGACGCACATTCACACAAGATGTTTGTACTTGTCACTTTAGTCTTTTTACTCTAGCATTACTCATCCATAATTAAATTTCCGAGAACATAATTATTTATTAACGGTAAAATAATCTTCTTTTTAACTGAATCGATCTAAAATTCTGATTTTCGCCACTAGTTCGATATTTTCACTTTTAATGTCTTCTTAGAGACAATACTTTACCCTGTATGCTAGTCACATACAAATAAAAAATATACATATTAATTTAAATTTGCTTTAAATGCAGTAAAAGATAAATATGAGTACTTAAAAAACAAACACTTGTCACATTATGGAATAAACTAATAGTTATTTACTTCAGAAACTTCATATTTATAATTTTTAAGTACCGTAATCACGCATGGAATAAAAAATAAAAGTTAGCATCTAAATAGTTTTAAAATTATTATTTATATTTAAATAGTGCCCTTATGAAACACTGAAGACACTGTAGTTTTTTGTGTATTTAGTTATTTTTTTTTAAAGTTTAATGTATTTAAGTTACGCGTGCAAATTTTCAGATTTTATTACTAAAATTTTGCATATGTTATTTTTTATACATGTGATAAACATAAGTATTTATCATATTTTTATAAAGCGTATCAGAAACTGTTATTTTAAAAACAATTTCACATTTAATTTTCATGCACTAATTATTGAAATACTTTTTCATTTATGTGTATCAAATAAGTATTTATCATATTTTCATGAAAGGTACCAGAAACTGATTTTTAAAAGAATTACACATTTGATTTTCATTATAATTAAGATCTGTTTCAATACACTAATTAATGAAACATTTCTTCACTTATATATATACTTGAATCAATGTACATGCTCTGTATATGTTTCTGTTGTTTGAAATTTCTAACTTAAAATTTAGGCCATTAATAAGTTTTACAGAGGGATGAATTTTATCCATATCAATTCTATAGTAGTTTTTTTTTATCGCTTTACACCATTATTTTTTATCTTTACAATTTCCCTATACCTTTTAAAGGGCTCTTGATCTGAGAGTCTATTAGATTAGTTAGAATGTAAGTCTCAAAATTCTTATTAAAATGGTAAAATGTTTCGGAGAGTATTGAGATGTTTCGACGCAAAAACTATAAAATAAGTCACCTTAATTGATTTTAATGAAAAATACAGAACAATTAATACAGTGGAATTATAAAAATACATATACGTTATATTGCAGTCGACAAAATAATAGAATACACAATATTTATATTTAGAATACAAGTATTAGCATACAGCTTAAATTAAAGGGATCCCAAAGTTGTATTCAATAAAATGAATTAATAATACAGGAATTTCTTTGATATCAAGAGTTGAAAAACTCATACAAACCTGAAAGTAAAAAGAAGCAAAATGAAATTATAACCAATTAGTCAGTAAAATGACTTAAGAGCTTATTTGTATGAATGATAATGCTAATTTATTCTGCTGTTAATACACTTAAAAAAATGAATATCCTTACTTTGAGAGGAATTTTTAAATTTTGCGGTTGGTTAGTTAGTTCTTGGTATCGTGTTCTATTTCGCAACACGGGGACTAATGAGACCATGTTCTATTGCTTGCAGCTAATTCTGAACGGCTACGAGCATCCATGTCAAAAGTAGGATTCAAATCTACAAACTCCGAGACCAAAGATCAAAATTCTATCCATTTGGTCATCATTTAGTTCATATTTTGAGGATCATGATATAATCATGATATAATATATAATTTTAAACTCTTTCTAAATTAATTGTTCTCTGTTACTGTAATTAAGAGAAAAAAATCTTATAATATCCCATAAGAAGAAACAGATATTAAATACCACACAATTATTCCAAAATTTTATAAAGTATTTAAAAATTTATGATCATTAAAAACAGTCACACTTTCAGCATACGCCAAGGCTTGTTTAGAAAGCATGAGACCTCTTAAGCTTTTCTGCTTCACCAAACCTCTTCCTCTCTAATTATTCTTGACTTTTTAATTGTTCTCTTTTTCTGTAATTAAGAGAAAAAATGTCATAATATGACATAAGATGAAACAGATATTAAATACCACACAGTTATTTCAAAATTTTATAAAGCGTTTAAAAATTTGGGATCATTAAAAACAGTCACACTTTCAGCATATGCCAGGGCTTTTTAGAAAGCAGGAGACCTCTCAATCTTTCGTGCTTCACCAAGCTTCTTCCTCTCTAATTATTCTTAACTTTTTAATTGTTCTCTATTCCTGTAATTAAGAGAAAAAATGTCATAATATAAGATAAGATGAAATAGATATTAAATACCAAACAGTTGTTAAAATTTTATAAAGTGTTTAAAAATGTATGATCATTTAAAACAGTCACACTTTCAGCATACGCGAAGGCTTGTTTAGAAAGCATGAGACCTTTTAAACTTTTCTGTTTCACCAAACCTCTTCCTTTCTAATTATTCTTAACTTTTTCACAACAATATGCAACTCCACTCATTGAAACTACAGTTAGGTGGCATTATTCAGGGGCAAAGTAGGGCATTGTTCTCGCTAGTTTTGTTTACGCAAACTCATGAAAAAAGGTATCTATTATGTTTTTAATAGACCACATGTGAGGTTCAATTAGTATCTCTTTAAACTCAAAAAGGGCCCATTAACGAACGGCTGCACGATTCTCGAGAAA
The DNA here is from genome assembly GCA_032207245.1 of Pardosa pseudoannulata. Taxonomy (NCBI): domain Eukaryota; kingdom Metazoa; phylum Arthropoda; class Arachnida; order Araneae; family Lycosidae; genus Pardosa; species Pardosa pseudoannulata. The sequence goes on from CM063508.1 coordinate 46,350,415, forward strand.
AGCCGTATTGTTGTTTAAAAGCCAGCTTCATTTGCATACAGGACGACAGAGCTGTAAAATGTTATTGCATTTTCTAAAAACATATAGCTTTTCTAAACAGGAGGCAACCTGATTTTCGAAGAGAAGTAAACAAACAAAATAGGGTAGCAACAGTTCGATCATAAAAACGCGACATTTTCTGCTTAATTAGGTTTATTTTATCATTCCGGGTGTGCTATTAGCACATAATTACAGGCAGAATCGCTTCAAATACAGCGATTAAAAACCGGATGTCCCCATTTGGGTCCTTTTGTATGTGCTCAAGAATAAAACAGCAAATTAATGCGAGAAAAGGCTGAGCCACGATCATAAAAATACTTTATGAGTGTGTATTTAGATTTATTTTGCATTCATCTGCAGATAACTGGTGACTTAAGGCTTTTTTCATAAATATTTTAGGTTTATGAGCAGTAAAATCAAAATTTTAAAACTGAAAAATGCTTCAATTCGATTACAAAAGGAGATAAAAAGTTATAGAAAAACTGGATCGAGTTGTTACAATATTTGGATTAGGCATTCATATAGCATTAAGAAATCGTAAATCTAGAATTAATTAAGTAAACAATCCTGACAGTTCCTTAATTAGCTAGGAATGGTCTATTAGATTAAAAAAAAAGAAGAGTCAAGTTAATGAATATGCAATAGAACATTCAATGAATATTGATATCCTTCCACTGTTTATATCATATTTAATATATATTGTCAAGCTAAAAGTTTCTCAAATTTTAGCCACTACAAATGTATTAACAATTTTTTTAAAAGTAGAAAATCATAAAACATAATAAAATTACGAAATATGGTTTATTAATATAAAATTCTTTAAATCCAAAACTTTTTCAGTGATTGCATCAAGAGGTATATTTTTCTATCTTTCTTGAATTGACCAGGTCAGTTGAGTGTTTTTTTTTCTGGACAATCTCAGACGTAAACTCAGTTTCTAAACAAGACCTCCAAGAAAAGAATGCACCCCTAAGTGTGTGTAAATTTCCTCAATTTTACAGGGAAAGCGTCAAGTGAAACTAAGAATGCCTCACTCCTGGTCACTCCTGGTAAAAGGCATGAAAATGGCCAAACACATAAGACATTATCAGGCATTAACCATGCCATACTCTCACGGATGCAAAAGGACTATGAAGTCACAGTAGAGATTTATCTTAACTTTGATTAATCACAAATTTTTTTCTTACCTAGATCTCCCACACATATGTTTGAGAAATTATTCCCTTAATTTCTTTGAAATGTCTTTTTAGAGTCGTGGATATATTTAACACTTTTGGCATAACTGTGTCTCACCATTAAGTAAGTCTACGCTGATATGCTGAGATTTCTGTTTAATGTTTTGTGAATCCATATTCATGATACAAGTAAGATTTGAGATAGATCAAAACCAGTAAATTTTTGTAACACGAGGGCTGGTTAGATTGAAAACCAGCTGCTTAAAGACATCCATAAACATCCATGTTAATATCGAGATTTAGATACATACTCTGGCGCTGAAAGCCAACGTTACATGCGTAGACAAACGGGATAAGTCTGTGTGGTTTTCTTTATTAATTTGGGGTCAAAGTGTCACTGTTAGCCCAACTGATAGGATACTGCTATTTAGTTCCCAAATCCACTCTCGTATAACACTACTGGCATAGATGTTTGTAACCATTAGAAATTAAAATTTTGTAGAAGGGCAATACCTAACTAAACTTCTTGTTGAAAAAAAAACTGACTGTAACATTCCAACCAAAACCAAAGTTAACTAGAATCAGCTAGTTTTCAAAGAACAAATCAATCATTTTATAGAGTTAATATATATGTAAACGTTATTTAAAATTTCTAAAATAGTATTCTAAATTTGGAGCAATTTTATCCCATTAGAATTTTTTCATTTAAAAAATCCTCATATTCTAATAAAATACATTTAATTCGCATTTTATAACTGTTTTTGTTTTTCTGTAAAATAAAAATTTTAAAGAAAGAGAGCTTTTAGCATGATTAAACTTCTCATAATTATAAACCTTTTCATTTTGAGGGTTATATACTAGTACTCTAAAACAAATGCATGCAATCAAACTTGTTAATAAAATGTATATGTAAAACTCTTGGAAATAAAAAAGCATGTATAAAATATAAAATTTTTTCTTGTTTTTAAAAGACTTTCAAGCACTCAAAAAATGTAAAGACGCAGCTTATCCGTAATAAAATCTTTCTTTGCTTACAAAAAAAGTAAAGAAAAATGCACTGGTAAGCCTTGAAAAAGAAAAGAATGCCCAATTATCAAAGAATTAGCAATGGGGTAACGCCCTGTTATTTCATTTATCCCAAATAAGTGATAAAATTAAATGATTAAACTTTTCTCTTGGTCTTGGATTAATACGTCTTTTGACAGCAGAATGCCGAGATATTTTGATGAGTTATGACTTCATGGAATGAAGCGATGAGGCTATTACTACTGATTTGATGGCAACCATTTGTAATTGGGTGTGAAATTAAAATAAGATTTATTAAACACCTAAGACCTCTCAACTTGAAAGGTCGAATGAACTTCATTTCATTTCAGATCCTTCAAATAGTTCCTTACGATTTTTTAAAGTTATAAATCGGTCGACTCGGTTCAACCATATATAATCAGTCAGGTCCTAAATATTGGGTTTACAATACTTTTTGGACTTCTAAATTTTGGAGATACGATGAATCTTAATTCGTTTTAAACATATGTCTTTTATTATTTTCATTTGTTTTTATGGAGATAAGTAATTAACGAATCTAAGCACTAAAATGCAAATATTAAAATATTTCAATTTAAAGATTTTCACAATAGGAAAAAATCTAGATCCTTGGAATTCCTAAAAATTTTCTCTCTATTGATTTGTAATCCTTCTTTTTTCAAATACTATTATGTCAAATTTAGATGTTAGGGACTCAATTGACTTGGACCTTATTAATTACCATTGACTTATACCAGGCCTGATGAGATAACATAAGAAATAAGACACCAGATACAAATAAGTGAAGACTTACCCTTTTGCAGACTCTTTATTTTAGAATTCTATTTTTGATTAAGAACAATCTGGTGACACAAATAAAACAAATTAACTATCAATATGGAGTATCCATATGCTACTGGAATTGTTAGACCAACTCCCTACCTCTGATGACGCTATCCTTTTGCAGATAAAAAAAATGGTGGAGCCTCTGATGAAGTTATCCGTTTGCTCTGTCTTGGTCTGCTTTTTTTTCTGAAAGGGTCTTCAAATCTACCTAGCAAAATCCAATGACTACTGTTGCCAGGGTCAAAGACAACTGACCCGCGTTAGCAACCCCTCTTGTCCAATGGAGTCGAAGGGGGTCACTGACATCGCTTTCGTCCTTTGGTCAGTCTCCCGCGCTAACGTTGTCCAGTAGTGTAACTCATTGTTACAGACCTTCTGGATTCATTGAACCCTCTGGAATGAAAAATATTTTTTAAAATACAATACACTTCGAAATTCCCATTGTAAACTTTTAATTAATAAATACTATTCTAATATATAATTTCTGTCAAATTTAGAATAAAGTTCATAAACCAATAGCTGAATATTAAATTAAAAATAGATCTTATAAATGCTTCTTGTATAAATGATCTTATAGTTATAAATGCTATTTTATAGCTTCTGAAACAAATCAGATGAATTAGTTCATAACCTTTAGTAAAAAATAAATGCCCAAAGAAAATTCCTGCACAAACAAAAGTGTTTAAAAACTGACATGCTTGGCTAATATTTAAGCTTTAATATTTTCCCTTTTATACAAATTTGTGTAATGTTTGGGAATTATTCAGTCTTTAGCCACATTAACTTTACGTCTGTTTATTCCAATTTTGTCCAATAATCACATGCAATTCGCAAACGGTTAACTCTTTCCTGAATTTTTTTGTCTAATTTTATAGAAATTATTCTATTAAATACGGAAAATGAAGGCATTTTTCTAACAGCAATTAGCGTTAGTGCGTCATATTTTGAAGAATTAATTCGACAGTTACACTTCCTGCATGTTACATGGCAGTTTAAAGCAATTAATACCCAGGAAATAGCTATAGGGCTTCCATTCTATGTCACGCGAGTTGTAGCTTTGAGCACTAGATAAAGTATTTTTCTAAGATACTCGTACTTTTTTTTTATTTTTCATGCCAATGAAGTCTAAGAAAGTAAAAGTAAAAATGTATTAAGTGAAAATTTTTGACAAGAGAAATATATTTGATATATTTTTCTAATGTGGTGTAATATGTTTCTTCAGCATTCTTCCTTACATACAGAGAGCTTATAGACCATTTTGTTATGCCAGTATCATATAATAAATTTTATTAAGCAATCATTAAAACAATTTTAAAAATTTTATCATCACAATAAACATTGTAATTAATGTGCATTTTAAAATCCGATTAAAAAAATTCAGAAAAGTAAAGTCTGTTTGAAAAATTTATTGCATTAAAGTTAAAAATTTTAAACTTTTTATAAGTTTGTGAAAATGTTTTAACTTTTTGGAACATTGATATTTTTTCTCATAATTTTTTTGTGATGTATAAAGCATTCTACACTAGATTGTACTTGAGAATTCCGATACAATGAAGCATCGGTAATCTGAAGATCTATAATCCGGCAGCAGCAATAATTCGGTTAGGTTTGGAGTACTACGGTCTACTTTTTGCAAGAAGAGGGCTAATGAGACCGGAACCTACCGCTTAAAGCGGATTCCTAACGGTTACGAACCTCCATGTGAATGGCTACGAACGGCACTGTGGAATTCGAACCCATGAACTCCGGTTCCGAAGGTCAGAACCCCAATCATTCGGCCATCGGTCAGCAATAATTTGCTCTTAACAGTTTTTTCTATTTATTTATATTTCAATTTTGCCTATTTTCTCTTCCAGAGCCAACGGCAATTCTTTTATACTTTTATTGACGTAAGTGCTAGTTAAAATATCTTTCTTTTACATTTTAAAATTACACTAATAAGATCAGTTTGAGGGGACAGGGAATTACACGTTTCGGCCAAAATTTCACTACAGATGATTAATTTCCCAAACGTGACATCTAAACGAGGGACATCCATAGAAAATAAAGGAAAAATGTTTCACACGTGACCAGAAATTTAAATGGTTTTGGCTGCCTCGAAAACAAAAGCGTGTAATTCGTTTTACGCTTTGTTTGTCTGTTCGGCTGGTAAATTTGGATTTTCAAAGGAGTGCATTGCATTTAATTTAAAATGGTTTTTATTTCTTTAATTATGTCTTTTGCTAGCAAAAGTAAGGGTATCAAACATTCTCACAAAACTCTATCCGTCGCAGAGTTGATATTTCTAAAAACTTAGCATAGGAGCGTGAATAAAAATTATTTCCGTGCATTTCAGATCGTCCAGGTAGATCATTGGATCATTTACGCTGTACGTCACAAGAAATCAAAAATCTAAAATCATCGAAGCAAATGAAACTGACTTGTAAAGACAAATGTAAAGCCGGTTTTGTAGAATACCAATGTTATTTGCCATTAAACTTTAAACCTATCTTAATTTACATTATTTTTTCTTCTTTGATAAGAGATTAACGATGTGTATTGCTGCTTTATAGTTATTAATTTAAACTATATCAGGTTATTTCTCACATTTTAATAATTTGCTTAGTTTTTTTAAAGAGGATATGTATTTTTTAAAGCTGTTTTTAAGGCAAAACTACGTTGAATACTCCCATTGACGTTAGTTTCGATTTCTTTTTTGGATCACCTCAAAACTGGTAATCCAACAACTCTTATTTCCCACTGAAGCCGGATTAATGATGTTTCACTATATCTCTAAAACTCTATTTAACCCCTTCCCGGATTTTCCCGAGCTGAACTCGGGCAGGCGAAATGTACCATCCTAGCTCATCCCGAGTGTAGCTCGGGCACTGTGCAATTTTACACTGTGCAATCAGTCTTTCCCGAATTATTTCACATGTGGTTTTTATGGTCCAAATGCTCTTGTTTACTTTTTTGGCTACTAGATTATTTACTGCTCAAAGAGAGACAGTAAAGGGAAGAAGGTAAGGAAGGAAACAAGGTTCTACTGTTCAGATTGCCATGTTGGACTCTGTGCAGTACAGTGTTTTCGATTGTATCATACACGACCAAATTTTTATTAATAATTTCATAATCCTTTATGTAAATGCATAGGATATAAATAAAATTTAATTCAAGATAAAAGCTAGGTATTCTAAGCTTTATACTTATAGTTAGTGGGAATTGACTCCAAAGCCTAATGATTTCTGCCGTACAGAAAGCCAACTATACATGTAAATTATCCTTTATTTAAATTGATATTTTTACATTAATTTTTAGGAAATCTTTTTGTGAATAATGCTATTACGTTTAAAAAGCTATGTATGTATAAAAAAAGCATAAAAATTGACATTTTTGACCCATAATCCCGAAATAAAATGAACCTGGAAAGGGTTAAGAAAAATTATTGACACTTACAGTGGTAAAACAATAAAATTTGATCGTTCTGATAAACGGCTATATACATATATATATATATATATATATATATATATATATATATATATATATATATATATATATATATATATATATATATATATATATATATATATATATATATATATATATATATATATATATATATATATACATATATATATATATATATATATATATATATATAATCAACATATTGCTGATTCAATGAGCAGTTTTCTTTTATACACTTTAGAAAAGCTGCAAAATATTTAACATTTTTACCTTAATTCCAAAGGAGCCTTCGCATTAAATGTATGGAATTTGAGAATGAATAAACATGTGAATAAAGTAATTTGAAGGTTTCATTTGTTAAACAATCCCGTTTGAACCAAATTACATAAGTAAAGAGTTTTAAATCATTGAAGGTACAGATTTCAAAGCTTGCATCGATATGTAGATAAGAAAGTTAATGTGAGAAAATAAAAAATTAGCATTTTGACTTTATTTGGGGTATTTCCTCAAATCTTTAAAAACATTGAAATTTTTCATCCAAAATTTTTTTTATGAATTAAAAAATACAATTTTGTAAATTTTTTCAATGAAACATCTGAATACAAGTTAGCACTTCTACAGTGTTCAATAATATTGCTGGTCTTCTAAATAACTGCTTGAAAATAAATAATCATTTGTAATTCTAATTAGTAAATGTCTCTATAAACATATTTAGTTTTTAGAATGATGCGAATAAATGCAAATTTTTGTTATTGAACTAAAACAGAAGGTGAAGAACCATTTAGAATGAAGAGATGATTTACAGTTTTATTTTTACGCTAGTATATTTTAATAACGGATTAACGGATATAGGAGAAAAGGTCTAATAATCTTAAGATTACATTGCTTGTGAGACAAACAAATATAGCTCTCAGATGTAAAACAAAGAAAATTCAGAAATATTAGATTTTCTAATTCCCTATTTTTAACCCATAGTAGAATAAAAATACATGAAGTAAAAAGTATCTTTTTTATGTATGAAATATTTTCGATTTTAAATTGTTATTTCTTCTAGAGAACCGTGGTAGCTCAGTTGGTAAATATGTCAAGCTTATAGTTGGAGGATTGTTAGTTAGGGGTGCGAACCAGCTATAGACATTTGTGTTCACTAATAGCGACTGGACCACTCACCTTAGAGATCGCAATGTCTTCCAAGTTTAAATGATACCCCTGGAGGTGGCAAAACAGGTCTGGATTTTTGCCTTGAGGCCTAAATTTATGTTTTGATCTGTTTACGTTCGGAAGTTAAAGTGAAGACCTTCCATTTCACTAGGTACTCCGTTAAACCCAGTTACCTTGACCTTGAGGTCTGGAGTCTCCTGCTTGGTTCCTTCCAAACTACGATGGCCCATTCTGAGAAATTCAATCTCTCGAGGCAGTAACAACCATATTTCCAAATGAAGTCATGCGGCTTCTAGAAGTACACGACACTAAATAAATATTTGTAGAGTAAAATTTAAAAAGTGCAAAGATTCTAAATTAACATTTATATACAAGCTTTGAAATTAACCCGTTCGCAACCAACGTCTCGTGAACTCGTCTCAGCGATTCCACTCTTATCAGCCCAGAGTCGTCCCCAAACGGAAAGCTCCGGTTGATATTGAGAGACCAGCGTCGCGTATGCATAATGAAAGATCAGAATGTTTTACTTGAATTTTTAAATGCTAGATTTAATTACTAGGTGGCGTTAAACGGCAACGATTTTCATAACGATCGGCTTGTATAGCATTTTCAGGCTGGTCTTCAAGGGGTTAATCAAAGGCATTACACTCACTTAACAGTTCATTACACTGTCGTTTATTTATTACATGAAAATCAAAAGAAAAAAAATTAGAGTTGTCATATTTAAAATCATATTATAGATTTCTTAAAAAAACATTTTTCAGCAAAATACTAATAAGTAAACTTCAAGGAGCATCATAGTAGAATTAAATGGCTTAGGGAGCTCGCCGATAATTAAAACTGAAAATCAAACAAACCCAGACAATATATTTTATGCTTATATTACAATTTTACATTGTTATGGTTCAGAGTCCAATTGGTTGGGTATAGAACTAGATACCTCAGCGTTCGTAATCCAATCCCTCAAATATATTAAAAATAACAAATTAAAACTATTGGAGCAATGGGTCAAAATTTAATCACAAACGAAATGTTTCTGTATATATTTCTTTAAATTTGAGCCGTAACATTTTAATCTTTCTCTACCAACTCTTATAAAAAATTTAATCAAATTTAAAGCCACATATCTGATGTAGTTATTAAAAAGTAATCCTAAGGATAAAAATCTTTTCAAAAATTATTTAAGCATTCTTTTATTGCTTAAATCAACTGCCTCAGAAAAGATTCAGGTGACACCGAGGGTAAATATTATTATTCTTCTTTTTGATATTTATTTCTTCTATTCTTTGAAATCTCACAAAATATTTAAAAATGAGCAACAGCCCCTAGGGGGCCAAGGCTTACGGTGCCTATCTCCGTTTGCGTGACCAAAGGCCCTGGGTTACGAAGTTCCGGTTAGGTGGTCCATCTTACGCGGAACTCCCAGCTTTTAGTTCCCAAGCATGCTTGGTCCTCAATTTCTCTACCCACTGAAGGGATGAAAGGCTGAGTCAACCTTGACCAGCCCGGGAATCGAACCTCGGACCTGTGTCGTGGGAGCTTGAAGAGCTACCCCAACGCCACTGGGCTTACACAAAATATACTGTATATATATATATATATATATATATATATATATATATATATATATATATATATATATATATATATATATATATATATATATATATATATATATGTATATATATATATATATAAGTTCTTTGAAGAGATATATGAACCCTAAATTAATCAGTTTCATACCCAACTTTTGTCCAGCAAAAAAAAAAAAAAAAAAATATAATAATAATATGAAAACCACGATGGAATTTTTAATAGAAGAAATTAGAGTTCCATTAAAAAACTTATACAGTTGCAATAGCAAGTAAGATAGCTAATACATTCATCTGTTACTAAGTTTCAAATCTGTAGCCATTTTGTTGTTTATCTCTTCCGTGTATTAATTACTTTTTCATAAATGTATATGACAATCATTGCAGAAAGAAATCTAAAAAGAAAAAGTTCACTTTGTGGTGATATCGTCATATCTCATGAAAAGTTCTATTTAGACGTTACGCTGATTTTATGATGAAAGTAGAATTGACATTATAAAAGAAATCTATTCTATATGAAAGAGCTCATCAGATAACTCAAAATCAAAAGGAATAGTCAAGTGGATCAATCAATCACTAAGGCGAGATCGTAGTCAAGAAAGACTGGATCAGAAAAGAACATCTACTCCAGGAAAAATTTATTGTATGGAATTTTCAGCAATCTTACTGAAGCAGATAATGCAGATAGTCTTATTCACGATATTCAAGAAATCTGAATGTAGATGCCGGGCAAAGATAATCACGCTAAAAATGATGCCATTGAAAACATTATTGTTGACTTTAAATATGTTTTGTGATAAGAAAGAATCATTATATAAAGAATGCGAGATGGTCACAATGGTGCATATAACCGAAGTAAAAATACATTATTGAAGCGATGAAATCTCAAAATACCCAACAAGATTAATTGGTTGAATATATAAGTTCGCTTAAACTCGAGAAATTTAAGTCAAATTTTAGTTTTATTTTACCAAACTTTTAATTAAAAATCTTGAATTTTATTTCATAATTGAATTTCTGTTGCTACCCACCACTACTAGTATAAATTACTTGAAATTGAAAAAAGTGAAATAGATGAATGAAATTTGTAAGCCCTGATGACTTAATACCTGGTAATGTAAATAAGATTAATTATGGAATTAATTAATTTTTTAATTATTTTCTCTATTGAAACATTCAACACTTTTCAGGGGCTTGCAGAAGTCGTTACTAATTGATGGCCTGATAGAGACGTTGAAGAAATTTAAACTCCATACGAAAAATTCCTTCAATACAACTTTTGAAAGAACGTCTCGAAAGAATTAGTAACCTATAAGAAAACAGTTTAAAGTTTTTGATACACAATTCATTATTAAATCTGGTAAGCATGCATAACCCATTTGTAAGTTTACTATTGTTAAAAATCTTGAAATTTTATTTCATAATTGAATTTCTGTTGCTATAAAAGCGTCCCACCACGGTTAATATAAATTACTTGAAATAGAAAAAGTCAAATAGATGAAACGAATTTGTAAATTCTGAAGACTTAATACTTAATAATGTAAATAAGATTTATTATGTAATTAATTAAATTTTCAAATATTTATCCTATTGAAAAATTCAATACTTTTCAGGGGTTTGCAGAAGTTGTTGCTAATTGATGACCTGTTGGAGATGTTGACGAAATTTAAACTCCATAGAAAAAATTCCTTCAATACAACTTTTGAAAGAGCGTTTCGAAAGAATTAGTAACCTATATATATAAAACCAGTTTAAAGTTTTTGATAAAAAGTTCATTCTTAAATCTGGTACTTCTGCATAACTCATTTATAAGTTCACTATTGTTAAAAATCGTGAAATTGTATTTTATAATTGAATTTTATTGCTATAAAAGCGTCCCACAATGGCTAATATAAATTACTTGAAATAGAAAAAAGTCAAATAGATGAGAAGAATTTTTAGGCTTTGATGACTTAATACCTGGTAATGTAAATAAGACTTATTATGAAATTAAGTTTTTAATTATTAATCTCTATTCAAAACTTCAATACTTTTTAGAAGTCGCTGATAGATGATGATCTGTTGGAGATGTTGAAGAAATTTAAACCCTATACTAAAAATTCCTTCAATACAACTTTTGAAAGAGTGTTTCGAAAGAATCAGTAAAACCTATAAAAAGGCAGTTTAAAGTTTTTGATATATAATTCTTCTTAAATATGGTACGTATGAATAATACTGTTGAAAGGTTAGTATTGTTTCTAATTTTCGTCATGTACAGATTTATTATGGTTATGAAAATTCGGTTTTTGTAGACCCCGAAGAAAAACATGGCCAAAATACAACCCGATTTTAACGCACATACATAATTCCCATTCTAATTTCATTTACCACTCCTACCTGTCATCCTACCAATGAGCAAATAAAACATAATTTGTCTTCGAGGTATGTTGATAATTAATTCTAATGGGGAAGATGGATCCGTATTTCTTTCCCATCAATCTGCCTCCCAGCCAGTGGAATCTAAAATTTCAGATTTATCTTGCACTAACCTGTCTGTACCGGGAAATGTTAAAATGCAATCGAAAGAATTAGCTCCAAATTCTAACTTTTGAGCTCTATCTAGATCAGTGGGGATTTTAAATAGTTGTATTACTGGAACCTGTTATTGTTGTTTCTCTTGCCACTTGCACAAAACAAGCACGATTGAGCCTGCAGGCTGTCATTACTGGAACCTAAAATCTATAAACACATATGAAATAATTAGCAATAAATACATCAGTAATTTTACTATTGTTAAATTAGAGCATAAATTTACTGTTGTGAATTATCTGTTTTCATATTCATGATAGATGTGTTGCCCTTAATAACTTTGACAATTCAAAAATAAAAATCCACATATCAAATTTTTGAAGTCTTTAATGAAGAACAACATAATAAATTTCCATCATCCCATCATCGAGTGGAGCAACAACTTTAGAACACAAAACTTATCAAATTCAAAGACATTCTACGAAAGTTGTAGAAATAATAGTTCTTTGAATTATAAAAAAACACTTAGTGCGGATATATATAAACAAGAAAGGTACATTCCCCATAAGGGAAATTCAGTTTAACAATCCTTCGTGACACTTTTCAAAATTTGAATTTGTTGTTTACATTTGAATTTGTTCTTTGTTATTTAACGTTTAATCAATTTTCAATAAGTTATGGTATCACATTTTCTGTTCGTATCTAGAGGGAGAGAGTACAGACTTTATCTACATATCATCTTGAAACTCAAAATTTCCTTGTACATCATTAAGGTTTGGTTTGGTTTGGTTTTGGTTTGGAGTGCTACGGTCTACTTTTTGCAACACAAGGGCTAATGAGACCGGGACCTACTGCTTAAAGCCAATTCCGAACGGCTACGAACATCCATGCCATAGTGGGATTCGAACCCACGAACTCCGGTTCCGAAGGCCAGCACCCTAACCATTCGGGCATCGTTCGGCGTACATCATTAAGGAGATTAATTTTAAAATTTCCATTAATTGTGAATTATAATAATAATAATAATTTAAATATTATTATTAAAAATATAAATATTATTAAAAATATACAAAGCCTGTTATAATATTTTAAAAATATAAAAATCAAAGATTAAATTCCCTTCCTTCATCAGCCGAACGATGGCCGATTGGTTAGAGCGCTGATCGTCGGTACCGGAGTTCGTGGGTTCGAATCCCACTATGGCATGGATGTTCGTAGCCATTCGGAATCGGCTTTAAGCAGTAGGTCCCGGTCTCATTAACCCTCGTGTGCAAAACAGTAGACCGTAGCGCTCCAAACCAAAACACTTCCTTCATCAAAAATTATCAAATAATAATCATTAACCATGGCTAGTAGTAAGCTAATGTTAACCACTAGCCATTATCTTACTTAATATTTTAGCTGGTTTTTAACAATTTTAAACTGTAAAATGATGTGTAAATATTATTCCACATACGATTTGCTCAACAGGAGGATTTAACCAATACCGTACTAGGGAGTTTTGTGATGCGATATACCATTAGTGCGCATACTTTTGAAAGTTTTATTTTTGAACTTTGAAAAAATAGGCTAAAGTCGGACGCACATTGTTGTCGCCAATGCTACTTGGACGAGTCAAGAACGTAGGTCAGAGGCCACACGAATTGAGGTGAACGCGTGAGCCTTTCGTTTTGACGAAGGGGAAAGAACGTCTTAGCTCAGGTGGGTCCTCGTAATTTAGAGGCAGGAACCAAGCAGAAAAGCCGTTATCTCCAGATCTATCGTTTGAGAACTTGAAAGACATTGTATACACGAACATATTTTAAGAGTCCCTGTCACCACTACCAAACCGTAACCTCCCAGTTAGGAATCGTTGATTTTTCCGACTGAGTTATCAAGGCTTAGAATGCACATAAAGCCCACAAACGTAAATCAAAATAGTGATATCGGAAATTATTTATAGTAATAAATTTTTTTAAGCATAATGCAATAAAAATTCACGAACTCTTAACGATTTATATTATTACTTATTTTTTATCCGTTTAACCGACATTTTAGCCCTTTTTTACAAGCCTTTTAATTAATCTATCAACATAACAAAATTGGTAGGGTTAATTTTCTATAGAAACTGTTTTTTAAAAGATCATACGACACTTCAAAGTCGAAAAAATGTAAAAAATAATCATATTTGACTCCTTATACCTTAAAAACTACCAATTTTACAAACAGAATTAATTTAAAACATAATTAGAAAAAAATATTATCTTTAACAGATGTATCATTCATTTATGAAACATAGACAATAATTAGGTTAAAAAGTTTTACATAAGAGCAACTTTGTTAACAAAAATAATAACAAGGCTAACGCGCATGATTACTGAAAATATAATTAAGTTTAAGACAAACTAATTGTTTTAAAACATACTACAATATCTCAAAACAACTTAGAACTTAAATTTTTATACATTTAAAATACACATATATTTTACAAAATAGTTGAAAAAAGTTAATTTTTTTAAAAAAATTAAAAATTTATCATTGAAAAAAATATTTTGTGAAATATACCAGAAAATTTAGGTTTGATTGGATGAAAATTATATTGTATACACCCGGTAAAAAGTTCATGAAAAAATATTAAAAGTTTTTTGACATAACATGGGCGTTACATAAAAAACACAATTTAAGAAAAATTCATTTAAAGTTTTGTAAGTTTAACTTTGTTAACAGTAAACAGCTGACGCGTTTTATTCATCTCATTATGTGAATATTTTTAAGCGAATTGATATAAAATGTTCATAACTAAATTTCTTATTACATATATTTTTCCTGAAAAATTCAATTTTTTGTCTATTCAACAGTCGTATGACCTCTTAAGAATTACATTGTCTGGTTCACTAATAAAAAAGATATATCTTCTGATTTCATAGATATATATTTTATAATTATTGAAACTAATGACTTTCGGATAACGTTCCCTTAGATAAGTTATCTGGATACACTTTACACAGCTACCATTGTTTTAAATATTTGTCTGTAATTAAGGATATTTGTAATTTCCCCAATGAAATATAAACACTCTAATTTAGAGAAAATAAACAACCGTATTTTAAATGGTTTGTTATATTTTGTAGAGTTTATCTTTACATATGAATGAATGCAACAAATGAAGCAAAAAGTTTCTATTAATTCTTTCATTTTCTGTTTCATTAGTATTTTAAAGTAGACAATAAAAGCAGAGATTAAACTGCTCAGGTTTAATATTCGATTCGTAAAGGGGACAAAACAGAAAACATATATTGAGAGCAATTAGAAAAACAATACCGTGATTAAAAATATGATAAAATCAATACTGATTTTGGACCCTGAGGGAATCAGGATTTTGAAATAATAGCATATAAACATACAAATGTAGCTTTGATTACCTACAGTATTATATGCTAGTTCATTAAGACATTTAAAAAAATACATCGTAACACAAACGTGAACAAAATATATCGTGCCTTTTAAATTGATGTTTATCCTTCTAGATAAATTGCGTATTAATTATTCTTTTGTAGCAAATGTAATGTTTCAACACATTATTATATAATTTGTCTCTTAATGTGATAGAATTTAGGCAAAAATAAAGCGAAAAAAGTTTTTTTTAACTACTAACTTAATTTTAAGTTAGTAATTAAAATGAAAAATACTTTTTTTGAAGCTTTTAATGCTTTGATTTAGAGAAAGTGATATAACTGTTATTTTAAATGTATTGTTAAATTTTCAGTAATTTAATTTCATATATGAATTAATGATAAATTAAGCAAAATTTTTCTTATTATTTCTTGCAAGGAAAAGTTAGAAAATAACTTATGAAATGAGAGTTAATAATTTGTTGCTCTATATAATTGTGTTATGCATTGTGTGTTTATGAAATATTTTATAGGCCAAGTTTTTAATAGTATTTAACATGTGACTCAGAAGTCTTTTTTTAAGTATCGAAAACAATTTAATTTTATATCTTTTAAAGCTGGATATTTGAAATACTTTTTTGTTGAAAAAATTTTACCACAAAATAATTTTTAATAGACAATTCTAACATTTGCTGAAATTTAAAACGGAGAACATACACATTCATGTAAGTATTAATTAAAGATAAACTTATTTTGTAATTTTTTATTGTCTTGCAGAAATAAAGGAAGTATTACACTGGTGTGCAAAACTTAAGCAACAGTTGGGTTTTTTGCTATAACTCTACGCGAAATCATCTGAGAGACATGAAATTCAGAAATGAGGGAGAGCATTACGTACTTAAAGGATAACGAAAATATCGGCTCTGAAAAAGGAATACAATGCATACGATATGGAGTCAAACAAATTCAAGCTTTATTAAACGCATAGTATCAAGACTCATGATTGTCTATCCAAGATTAAGAACAACAAGCAGATGTTCCTTAATATGGGATATGTCCTCTCCTAACTGCAATGGTTGCTTTGAATCGTCACCGTATACTCAGAACCAGCTGTTCCAACATTTCTTGCAGTAGGAGTGCCCATTCCACAATCAGCGTCTGTCTGAATTGTTGGGTGTTCTCAGGAGGATGTAAGCGTGCTGCAATGCGTCTCCCCAAAGCGTCCCACACATGTTCGATGGGATTTAAATCAGGGGAGTAAGCTGGCGGATCCATTCGAGTGATATCTTCACTTTCCAGTAGCTCCTCAACAGCAAAAGTCCGATGTGGCCGTGCATTGTCATCCATAAAAATGTGGTCTTGGTCAATGGCACCTCAGAATAGAGGCACATGGGGAAGGAGTACCTCCTCACAATAGCGATCTCTGGTCACAGAACCTCTGTCGAAAACGTGGAGCTCAGTTCACCCGTTCAGTATAATGCCTCCCCAGACAAAAACTCCAGGACCACTGTAACGGTATATTCTTTTTATGTTTAGGATAAAATCGGGTAGCGACCTCTCTTCAAATCAAAAAGTGTTGAGAATAGCTTCTGGTACTGAATCGACTCGCAACCATAAAGAGTACATGACTCCATAGATCAGTTGTTCAATTTTAGTGATCTCTGCACCACTGTAAACGGTGGTACACCTCTATAAACTTTCAAAGGGAGACAGCGTTCAAGACGGCAGGCGAATAGGCCCCCTTTGTGAAGGTGTCTGGCCACTGTAATGCGTACAATGCACGGCCACATCGGACTCTTGCCGTTGAGGAGCTACTGGACAAAAGTGTGATTCGTAATGAAGCTAAAATCTTAGTAAATCACTTACGTGCAAACAGTAAACTATGCTAAAGAAGAATGAAAAGTTACTGAAACTTCCGTATATATTTAATCAGGAACAAAGAAATACAGAGAAAGTGTATTCTACTTGCACAATAGCTCATCATGTAAATGAAAATTATACTATAAAAGAAAATAGTAAGAAAATGCCATACTCTCACAAAAGAAGTACAAATATGCGCTATTTTCATCAAAAATAACTGATAGTAAATTTGAAAATTATCCCTTTTTTCATTTACAGTTAAAGTATGAAAAAAGTTATATTGATAGTTTCTTGAGTTTTCAACCAATTTTTCTCTAATACTATTATTACATAGGGAAAATATGTTATTCTTACCAGTGTTTCCTTGTTTAATAAATTACGTTACTTATGAAGAAAGCAATTCAAGAGTAATTTTACCTAAAATATTTCTCCATAAGTTTTATTTTAGGCATACTCTCTATTTATAGTTAAACAAGCTGAGAAATAACATCAATTCATTTATAGCATTCAAATCCCCAAAATATCTCATCTTTTCATTTGTTAGTTTTGATTGTGGTTAGTAAAAAATAATAAATACAACCCTTAAATTTACATCTTGAGATTAATAAATCTCTCTTTGCTTCTCATGGTTGACATAACAACAAAATTCATTTGAATTTATTTTAAGATTCAAAGATATTAGTATTCTTTTGAGCACATTTTTGTATAATGTTCACCATTTTAATTTTCAGCAAATTCCGGTAATTAGAATATTAAATAGGTGACATAGTTTAAAAAGAAATAATAAAATACAAGGGGGGTAGAAATGACATTACAATTTTGAAGTTTTTAATTGTCAAGGAATGATTGGGCTATAGATATAGTAACATTTATGAATATTAGTTAACCCTCCGAGTGGATCACATCGAGGAAAATAATCGTCAAAAATTACCTTAAAGGTTTACTGTGTCAGTTTCTAAAGAGTTCTATGATTTTTTCCTTCCCCCTTTGTCGACTAGAATGGAATACAGGAAACAATTATGAAGTTTTTAATTGTCAAGGAATGATTGGGCTATAGATATAGTAACATTTATGAATATTAGTTAACCCACCGAGTGGATCACATCGAGGAAAATAATCGTCAAAAAATACCTTAAATGTTTACTGTGTCAGATTCTAAAGCGTTCTATGATTTTTTCCTTCACCCTTTGTCGACTAGAATGGAATACAGGAAACAATTTTGAAGTTTTTAATTGTCAAGGAATGATTGGGCTATAGATATAGTAACATTTATGAATATTAGTTAACCCTCCGAGTGGATCACATCGAGGAAAATAATCGTCAAAAAATACCTTAAAGGTTTACTGTGTCAGTTTCTAAAGCGTTCTATGATTTTTTCCTTCACACTTTGTCGACTAGAATGGAATACGGGAAACAATTATGAAGTTTTTAATTGTCAAGGAATGATTGGGCTATAGATATAGTAACATTTATGAATATTAGTTAACCCACCGAGTGGATCACATCGAGGAAAATAATCGTCAAAAAATACCTTAAATGTTTACTGTGTCAGATTCTAAAGCGTTCTATGATTTTTTCCTTCACCCTTTGTCGACTAGAATGGAATACAGGAAACAATTATGAAGTTTTTAATTGTCAAGGAATGATTGGGCTATAGATATAGTAACATTTATGAATATTAGTTAACCCACCGAGTGGATCACATCGAGGAAAAATAATCGTCAAAAAATACCTTAAATGTTTACTGTGTCAGATTCTAAAGCGTTCTAGGATTTTTTCCTTCACCCTTTGTCGACTAGAATGGAATACAGGAAACAATTATGAAGTTTTTAATTGTCAAGGAATGATTGGGCTATAGATATAGTAACATTTATGAATATTAGTTAACCCACCGAGTGGATCACATCGAGGAAAATAATCGTCAAAAAATACCTTAAATGTTTACTGTGTCAGATTCTAAAGCGTTCTATGATTTTTTCCTTCACCCTTTGTCGACTAGAATGGAATACAGGAAACAATTATGAAGTTTTTAATTGTCAAGGAATGATTGGGCTATAGATATAGTAACATTTATGAATATTAGTTAACCCACCGAGTGGATCACATCGAGGAAAATAATCGTCAAAAAATACCTTAAATGTTCATTTCCATAAACAGTGAACAACTTTCTGAAGTTTGTGATCATTGAAATGAAAATGAGAAAAAGAAAAGTAGCAAATAACATTAAACATATTTTGGAAAACAAACCAACAGGATAGGAGTAGAAATTACATTATAATCTTAAAAATTGTTTACTGTTATAAAAATATTGGGCTATACATGTAGTAAAGGACTATGTATGTTACAAGTAAATTTTTGCTAGAAATCCTTCCTTTATAAATAAAAATTAATTATCAATATCTTTCTATAAAGACTGGACTACTTTCTGGATTTGAGCCAAACATATATCCCTAAGCAGTATAGTCAAATCATACACGTATATTTCTGAAGATTTCCATTTCGAGTTTTTAAATGATATTTTACCTTTAAAGATTTAATATTTTCTTTAGTTTTTTAGGTGTAACGTACATGTATATTTCTTGAATTTTATATTTCAATTTTTTAATAGGATATTGTACCTTTAAAAACCTAATATTTGCCTTTATTCATCACAAAATAAAACGTTCTGTTTTTTAGAATGATTTTTTGCAAATATTTAAATAACAATCCTCTGATGAGGCGATTTAGATCAGTTATATAATTTAATCATTCATACAAGAAGTAAAATGCTCGGGATCTAAATCTGACCTCATCACATCTTTGTAAAGAGATGGAGGACCATAAATTTATATTCAACGAATATTGTTGTCTTGTACGGTGGTCTTGGGCGGGGTTCTGATCCCAGTCCCAGATTAGAATCCCATCTCCGTACTTGACATTAAATAAGAATGTACATTTATGGAGTTATTTATGAGTCCCTAAGGGACAGTGCCCAATTAGAAGGGATGAGGTTTTCCACGTTGTCGGTCTCAAGGCGGGGTTTAAGCAGACCAATTGGATTCTTACAACTATCCGATTGGAGGATAAGAAAGAAGAGGGGACAAGGATGAAATTAATAAAATAAGAAAGATCGAAAAAAGAAAAGGTAGTCGAGACGAAGAGAGGAGTCCGACAGAAGAGGTTCGGAAGTCGAATAGACTAGACAAGTCCGACAGAAGAGGTTCGGAAGTCGAGACGAGGAGAGAGTCCGACAGAAGGTGTTCGATAGTCCAGACGAAGAGAGGAGTCCGACGGAACGAGTTCGAGAGTCCAGCCAAGTCCGACAGGAAGTGTTCCTGCATCAAATAGCACGGCCGCACCCCAAAAACTCAGGAGGAAGCCCCTGACCAGACCGACGAAAGATCCATAGATACCCATCAACCAGCAGTGTTCCGGGCACACCATTTTAACTCCCCAAAGGTACCCCCTTTTACATACATTTTGAAATTGAGATTAGGTCCTCTCTCTTATATTTACATAATAGCTTAAGTATTAAAAAATTATTGTCAGAACTAATTTAGAAGATGTTGATAAAACATATTTTATGAAAATTAGCATCAGTTTTGTAATGTACATAGATGTATATATATTATAATAAATATATTTTTTTATATAAAGCTAGTTTCGGATGCTATTAATTTAGCTTTTAGTTTAGTTTCATTTTTTATGTCTGTAGTTTCTCAGAACCTATGGTTAACTATAGTACTAAAATACTTTTACACAACGCAATCAAAATAAAATCCCACTATACATTTGATCACAGGTTAATACTCAAATAAAAACGAGGACTATACGACAAATCTAACCTTTAAAAAAGTATACAATTTTGTTATTTTAAGTGATGTAAAATGACATAAGAAATGCAAACTAATTAAAAATAAATTTAATTACCTGTAAGATAAACTTTGAAATATATATATTATTCAAATTAATGTCAAATATCAACTTAGTTCTATAAATAAAAACATTTGAAATCTGTAATGTTTTAAAATAAAAAAAATAAAAGCATTTCAGAAATTAAAATAAAAAATCATCACCAATTACTGCTTTAAACAAAAAAAAACATAAAAATTATAATTAGTTTATATGTGATGTAAAAAAACTGTTCCTTATTTACATATTTGAAAATCATTTTGCGGGTCAGTAGATTTCATTTTTTTAGTTTGGTGTAAATATTTCATTTTTTTAAATGTACTTAAAAAAACTAAATATTTTTATAAAGTTGGACACCTTTTCATTACATAAGAAAATTTTTCTATTAAAATTTTCCCATATACTTAAAGCATAAATTATATTACATTAGTTGTTGTCGACTTATGCATTTAGGCAAATGAAGCCCGATTGAATAGGAGGTTACTCGTATTAAGACAAAAGGGTGCACCTTTTTTTTTTTTTTTTAAATACGAGCACCTCTAGGGTGAAAGTATCACTTATGCTCAAGTGAGTCCTCGTAACTTTCACACAGTGACCAAGCAGAAGACCCATAGGCTTGGCTTACCACCCCCAGAGGTATTGATTGAAAACTTGGAGGACATTATAACCACGAACATATTTTATGTGCCGCAGTGACTGCCATGTAGTCCTCGCTTATATTTGAGTATTAACCTGTGATCAAATGTATAGTGGTGAATTATTTTTGTGTTAAGTATTTTTGTACTAAATTTAACCACAGGTTCTGAGAAACTACAGACATAAAATGAAAATAAACTAACAGCTAAATTGACAGCAACCGAGACTAGCTTAATATTAAAAAAATATTATAATATATATACATCTATTTACATACAAAATTGATACTAATTTTCATAAAATAAGCTTTGTCAACATCTTCTAAATTAGTTCTGACAAATTTTTTATATACTTAAATAATTTTGTAAATAGATAGATGACCTAATCTCAATTTCAAAAACGTATGTAAATTTGGGGTACCTTTGTGGGTCTAAAATGTTGGGCCCGGAACACTTCTGGTTGAAGGGTATCTATGGCTGATCGGGAGAGGGAATCTATATATCATCCGTTGGTCTCGTCAGGGGCTTCCTCCTGAGTCTTTGGGGTGCGGCCGTACTATTTGGTGTAGGAACACTTCCTATCGGACTTGGCTGGACTCTCCTAGTCTGGACTATCGAGCACCTTCTCCTCTGGACTCACGAACAACTTCCGTCGGACCCGAATTTACTCCCGACTTTCGAACACCTTCTTTTGGGACCTCCAAACCTCTTCTCTGAGACCTCCGAACCATTTTCTCATCTTTTAGATTTTTCATATTTAATTATTTCAACCTTGTCCCCTCTTCCTTCTTGTCGTCCAATCGGGATAGTTGTAAGAATTTCATTGATCTGCTTCAACCCCGCCTTGAGACCACCAACGTGCCAAACCTTATCCCTTCTAATTGGGCACTATCCCTTAGGGACTCATAAATACTCCACAAAGGTACATTCCTATTTAATGTCAAGTACGAAGACGGGATTCTAATCTGGGAGTGGGATCAGAACCCCGCTCGAGACCACCGTACAAGACAAACATATCCGCTGAATAGAAATTTATGGTCCTCCATCTCTTTACAAAGATGTGATGAGGTCAGATTTAGATCCCGAACATTTTACTTATTGTATGAATGAATCAATTATATAACAGATCTAAATCGCCTCCTCACAGTCACCTTTAACGAAAACGGTGGATCTTAGGCTGACTTGGGCTCCGAACCCGCAACCCTCCAGTTACGAGAACGTTACCTTTGCCGACTGAGCTACCTCGGCTCTTGTTTTATATTTAATAGAATCTAGGCTGTTATAACAATGTATTATGTCCCATTAAAAAGCTATTAACTGCAGTGAAAAAATCTAAAGTATAAGTTTTTCAAGAAAATATCTCCACTGAAACTAACACAATTAAAGATACCACAACATTTTAGAACATAAATAATGAATTGTACGACAAGATAATTTAATTTAAAATGGACCTTAAATGATTAAAATTCATAAGCAAATTATAGAGTGTAGAAGTTTTTATCTCACTACATTGAATTACATTCTTAAATGTTTTTACTATTGTACGTGCAGTAAGAGATATTAACCGGATATTAAAGCTAATTACTAGGTATAATTTCTCTTTTTCCTCATGGTGGACGGCACATCAATTGTGGGAAGAGGATAGTGAAGATAGCTCTACTTGCTTGTGAGAGTCGCTTCATGCAGGTAAATTACCTTAAACGAGGAAAGGTCTGCCATTTAATTTTAAAATAGTTTTGACAAGTATTTTCTGTGATGTAAAACACCGGCAGTGAATGGAAATTTTTTTATTACGTACGATAATATTAAGTAAAAAACACTAGATGATTGTTGAAAAAGACAGTGGTACTTAATTGGATTTTTTTTCAATGTGAAAAGTCGGTTTTTATAGCTAAAATAAACTTTATTACATATGAGAAGTTTGAAACCTGATAGCTAATTTCCTGCTTACAAAAATAATTATTTTAAAACAATTTCTTAATTCCTTACGGTTTATTGCACTGCAAATAACAGACTTTCTTTTAACAGAATCTTTAGAAACACAAAAGAATAATTAATCCATTAATGAACCGTACCATTTTTCCTGAATAGATCATTGATAAATATCTTAAGTAATTTTGGATTCTTGGAAGTAATCCAAATATAAAATCTAAGCAACTGTAAATAATACATCCCGTTCTCACTAGTGATAACACCATAGGACTCTTGAAAGTAATCCAGATGTAAAATCTAAGCAACTGTAAATAATACATCCTATTCTCCCTAGTGATAACACCATAGGACTCTTAAAAGTAATCCAGATGTAAAATCTAAGCAACTGTAAATAATACATCTCGTTCTCAATAGTGATAACACCATAGGACTCTTGAAAGTAATCCAGATGTAAAATCTAAGCAACTGTAAATAATACATCCCATTCTCACTAGTGATAACACCATAGGACTCTTGAAAGTAATCCAGATGTAAAATCTAAGCAACTGTAAATAATACATCCTATTCTCCCTAGTGATAACACCATAGGACTCTTGAAAGTAATCCAGATGTAAAATCTAAGCAACTGAAAATAATACATCCCGTTCTCACTAGTGATAACACCACAGGACTCTTGAAAGTTATCCAGATGTAAAATCTAAGTAACTGTAAATAATACATCCCGTTCTCACTAGTGATAACACCATAGGAGTTCTTTCAAAAAGAGAAAAATGCGTAATAACAGATTTATTTGATATGATATGTAAACACAGTACTGTAAGTCAAATTCCTTATTTCCCCGAAGCCATACAACCAACACAGAACTGTAAAATGTTTAATATTGAAATTGCTATCAGTTCAGATTTCAGCTGAAGTAGCTGTTGAGATAGTAAATTTCTGTGTTAGATATGAAAAACCATAAATTATCCATCGAAATAATAAATTATTAATAATTTATGAATTTGAAAATTTAATAGATCCTTTACAGAATTATCATTTATTTTCTCTAAAAAAGAAAATTTTATTTTGACTGAAATAATTTCACTGAAAAATAAACTAAGTTCCAAAGAAACTTTTTAATGTTTCGTGGAAGCATTAGTAACTTTACAAACTACTTTATTAAATAAAAAAATGGGACGTTAGGCATTAATGGGTTAGAACGTAAAGGAACTGAAGAGTTGAAACAACAAGATTACTAGCGTCTCATATTAGTACAAAAGAACCCTGATTATTTGTTGATAACATACGTTGCAATCAGTGAAGCCTGTAAAAGTTCATTAAAATCAAAGAAGATTAAAGGATTTATAATGTAATGGAAAACAATAGATTAGATTGATGGCCACAGGATGAGCAAAGACAGGAAATGCTGAAAAAAAGTAGAATAATGAAAACAGTTGGAATTTTACATTTTTATTTTTTAGAGAAGTATTTTGAAGTTAAAGTGTGGTGCGATAGCTCATTTGGCAAAGGCAAGCGAACTAGTAACTGAAAGGTGTGGGTTCGGGGCTCGATGCCGGCCTAAGATCCGTCAAGGTGACTGGGGCACGTACAATATATTCGTGGTCCCAATGTCCTCCAAGTTCTCAATCAATACCTCTGGTTGTGGAAGGTCAAGCCTGGGGGTCTTGTGTTGGATTCCTGCTTCAAAACTACGAGGATCCACTTGAGCAAGAAGTTATACTTTCATCTTTGAGGAGCTCGTTACAAACGATAGGCGCTCCCCTTTTACTTAATACGAGAATCGTTCTTGGTTTGACTAAGTGGCATAACACAACAACAACATTTGCTGACAATTATTCAATCTTCCAATCAAATTCCTAAGCCGTTATGGGGACACACCCCTTTTAAGTAACTTTAAATACAAGATTTTCCTTATTTCATGTATAATCATATCTCTTTCCTGCTTGAAAATTACGAGGACCCAGTGAGGTAACTTTACTCGAGTCCGTAGTATATTTTAAGTTACACGTGCTCCTTGGGTTACACTAAATGGGTATCAGCTTCGCAGCTTTATATTGGTGGCATAAAGGTATGTGCCTGTATTACCAGATGTATTCGAAAAAAAAATTTGAATTTAGAAAGGAACAGTTTTTATTATACAACTGCATACGTATGTGTAAATATATTTAATCACTATTAAAAATTTTATATTTTCTAATATTTAGTACACATTCTAACAGAAATTGAATTTTCAGGAAGAGGATAACATTTAAAGATCTTTAATATAATATTGTGAGTCAACTAGTAAATAAAATACTTTGAGTTACAAAAATATTAAAATAGCATTGCAATTATCAAATTGTTTTTATTCAAAAATATAAACCTCAAACATCAAACAACTAACATAGGAAATACATAAATTTATTTAATCAAGCAGTTTTCGTTTAGGGATAATGGATGTTTTGGATACATTAGGATTTCCTGCACAAAAACTATTTCTTAATTCATTCTAAACCTTGCGATATCTTCAAGTTACACAGAATTCTTTAAGCTACTCTTGCTATGTAACGTCTTTTGTACATAATAGCTCTGAAATGTTATTAAAATATTACTCGTTCCAAAAGTGGAAAATGCGTCATAGCTTCTTTCGCGTTTTGCATTTTATCCCAATTACAAGATAGCAGATTACAGAAAAATTATGATTTGGTAGTAAAATTGATATTACAGCATTATACTATTAGAATCTAAATCTACTAAAGGATAGTGATTTTCTTACATTCCAAAGCAAAAATTCTGTTGGGCATTCTTGCGTGTTAAAGTAACCGCTGTAATGGTGACATAATAATAACCTTAGAATAGCGAATTGAAGACTTAGATTCTTCTTTCTGTCTGTCTGAGTTATTTTGGTCAAATATTTTTGTATCTGAGAGGAAAATATAGAAAACTATTTTCCTTTAATATATGCAAAACGTATGAAAAGGTAACGGCTAAAATGATAACTTCAGTAATTTACGATATATTTTTACTCTTAACTTGGTCACAGGAAAATATTTTACTATATAAATAAATATAAACTTTTTTAACTGTTTTTACTCAAATGTGATTTTACCAAACATGATTTTTTTCCTATAAATTATTGAAAATGTTTTATATTGAAAAATTATTTTATTGAAAAACTTATTGAATTATTCAAAAATATTGTGAACATTCTACTTTTAACAAGTATTCCCGAATGCTTTAACATGTGCATGAAATATTTATCATCTGAAATATATACAGTAAAATTTTTCAGAGCGGCCACCCTTGTAAACGGCCAGTTTTTCATGGCACGGATTTTTCAACTCAGGGTAAAATAACCTGTATCAGCGGCCACCCGACCCCCTCTAAACGGCCACCAAGTGGGATTGCCCCTTTCCTTTTTGGGGAAATTTTACTCTCTCCATGCTTTAATTTTGTGTAAAAAACTCAAGGTGAGGTTTATAGACGGATATAAGACAAAGGAATTACTTGAGAAGTCCATTTCCACCCCACCCCCCTTTCTAAGAAAGATTAAATCTGTTATCTCTTTTGTATTCTCCCCACACCCTGAAGATAGAGAATCCCTATTACACCATCCGTAGAAACTGAGGAAGGAACTGGACAATCATGCGTTGAAGGTGTCCTAGGGCCTTTGTTTGGAATTCCAATCAGTAAAGTTCAGGAATAATTGCACCTCTGTCAGCAAAATATCATTCCCGCCAGTTTGTTTTTATTAGTTGGTCAGTGATCTGAGTTGCAGCGAAGTCGAAATGCGATTTTCTAAATCTTGAACAGCGCATTGAAGTTCTGCGTGAATATGAGAATGGTAAATCGGCAAGAAAGTTATCTGAAATATTTAACTGCGGAAGAACGGAAATCAACAAATTCATCAAAGAAAAGAATTTGATTTTGAAGGAGTACGAAGACTACAGAACAGAAACAAATTGTAGCCTTTTAAAAAATGTAAAGAAGCATGAAATAAAGTATTATATTCTCTTTAGATAAGTTTTAAATTTCATTTACACAAGGAAAATATGTCAGACATGTTTATATTATGCATTACAGTAATTATCTTATAATAGTAAATAAAACCCTTCAGAACGGCCAACCCCTCTAAGCGGCCAAATATTCTCGGTACGGAGGGGTGGCCGCTCAGAGAGATTTCCCTGTATTTTACTTCGATACACGTTGATTGTTCAGTAAGACTAATTTTACTGTAATAAAAATTTACACAACAATTTTTGAGAATAATATAGTTGAAGGATGAGTCAAATAATATGCAGTCTGATATACAGTTTGTAGTAATGTATATATACAGTATTTAGTCAAGTGATAGTGTGACATTGTTAATTGACTAAACTCAAGCCCCCTTTGCAACGATATATTTTTACAACTTGATCACAGGAAAATATTTTACTATATAAATAAATATAATCTTTTTAACTGTCTTTACTCAAATATGATTTTATTAAATAAGATTTTTTTCTGTAAATTATTGAAAAAGGTTTTTTTAATTGAAAAACTTATTGGCTTATTAAAAAATATTATGGATATTTTGGTTATTTTTGACAAGTATACAAAAATACTTTAATATGTGTATGAAATATTTATCATCTGAAATATATATTTTATTTTGATAGACGTAGGTTTTTCAATAAGACTCACTTTACTCTCGTAAAACTACTACACAATAATTTCTGAGGAATAATATAACTGAATGATGACTCACATAATATGCAGTCTGATATACAGTTTGTAGTAAAGTATGTATACAGTATTTAGTCAAGTGACAGTGTGACAGTGTTACATGACTAAACACAAGCTTCTTTTGTATCAATTATCACCTGTGGTCGGTTATCACAATAGAGCGATTTCATCTAGCGTCACGAACTACATTAATGCCCTTCCCATGTGTGTAATAGCAAATAGGCAACCAATATACTGCCCTTCCGTTTGAAACGAAAGCCAGATTGTCATGAGTTGAGATGTGTCCTGCTGAGTGAACTTGCCTTATAAAGGCCTATATTACTGTTTACTGGGGCACGTAAAATATGTTCGTGGTCACAAATTAATCCAAATTCTCAAACGATACCTCTGGGGGTGGCATTCTAAGCCTGGGGTCTTCTACCCTGTTTCTAAATTACGAGGATCCAGCGGGGGTAATATTACTCGCGTCCGTAGCATACTTTACGCTACATTTGCTCTTCGGGTGGCGCTAAAAGAGTAACAGGTTCGCAGCCTTGTTAAGGCGTTAGGATAATGTCTGTAAGGCCTGTTGCGTTGAAAAAAATATTACTCTTTAAGTCCAGAACAGTTTAAATATAATGCGAATCTCTCCATTCACTCTTCATCTTGAACAGTGCTCTTGTTTTAGCCCCTAGAATAATTAAAAAGCTGCTTTTCCGAAACAAAAAGCATTTATAAAAGCTGTGAAGGTGGTTTAAAAGCAACTAAAAAGAAACGGATCTTCATTGTTTAAAAAGTGGACTGAACTCTAAAATAAAGGCATTCCATCTTACGGCAATCACTTTTACAAATATTATATAAATAATGACGGTAAAAAATTCTCTATTTTTTGTATAAAAATAACTTATTTAACAGCTTTCATATCTTCAAAAGTATTATCATAATTAAAACATTGTGAGGAATTATAAAGTTAAGATTAGGGAAAAAGAGTGAATATCTTAGTTTTAAATAACAACTGATTTGTTTACAGAATACTGATCGTGTAATTTTAAACAATAAATGTTTTTTTCTGCATTTATGAGTTTATACTACTTATTATTGCAGAGAACTTTCAAGAGAAGTTAAAGAGTTTTCAAACGTATTTTAATTTGTGATAAGAGGTAAATATTTCGAAAAATGAGTTCGAATTTTAAAAACGTGCTCGTTAGATGAATTAAGCAAATTTTTCTTCCTCCTTCTTCATTTAAAATTTAAAATTAAAATTAATGTTTCAGAGATCTGCATTTCCTTACCTGAGTATTTACACAGTAAAATATTAAAATTAACTGTTTATGTCATATTATATGCAATGTTACGGATAAATGTAATAACAAAAACTGTTGGTTGCAGGTAATATCGTGTATAATAAAGACTGTTATCAACTATTATCTACTTAATAGAGAAGGAAGGATTTACTAGCGTTTACATATATAGTGCTAATGTCCATTTTATTAGGCTTAATTACAAGTATTGTTTTAAGCTGAAAGCTTTGGAAGAACTTCTTAGCATTAGGGTTTGCTTCTTTCGTAAAATAAATGTGGTTTCTTTATAGAGAAAGTGCATGTTTGTAAACAAATACAAGTGCTGATTACAGCTCAACTTTTCGTTGGCAAAATATTGCTTGTTTTTATTGTATCATGAGCTTCGATATGGATCACGTATTCAATAAAACTAAATTTTATTTAAGGGAAGGGGAAGGAAGCATCAGAAACTGGCTAAGTAAATAAAAATAGATTTTTAGCACTTACAAAATTATATATATTTTTTAAAAAATTAAACACTTTACACAGTACTATTAAGTATCATAATCAAAGTATAACTACTTTGATTATGTTAACAGGAACAATAAACTATTACATAAATAAGAATCTTATAAAAATGTGCAAAACCTGATCACTTTAACCCCTTCCGGTACGATTTAATAATGAAAAACTGTGCGTGAAGTAACCATTTATTTTTTATTTAAAAAACTTGTTTTATTTTACAGTTTTTGCATATTCTTAATTAAAATCCACTTTTTAAATAGTGTTAAGTATCAGAAACGGTAAAATTAAGATAATAGTCTTCAAGCTAGTGGTACTTTTCAAAACGAAGTGCAAAGGAATTCTGAATTGTTTACATCGCCAGGGAGTCTCACTTCTAATTTGATTCTTGTAACACACACGGCATTTCTTAGTAGGTTTTCTTTTATTCTGACTCATCAGTTTGGCAGTGACTTGTACCAAGAAACTTTAAATAAACAATATGTAATAGTGACCTGGGATTTCCACAAGTAACAAAAGTGTTGCTAAATTCAGTACACTAGAAATTTTAAACTAAATTAATTATCATATTTATCAGTAACTTTAGTCGCATGACGAGTGTAGCTCGTCATTGTGCGGTATGGAATGAAAAACCAATGACGAGCTAGACTCGTCATTTTACCGGAAGGGGTTAAGGACAAAAAATAGTTACATTTATAGGTACAGTACTTCTCACAAAAGTATAGAAAATATATTAGAAATATGAAAAAAAACTTAGTAATAATAAAAAAATTGTTAGAACATGATAATTTTATATAATCTATTATATTACAGTAAGGTTAACGTTTTATTACCAATCTAAAAATGTCTGTCACCATGAGCCCAGTCTTGCCTTTTCAAAGCTTTTATCCAAAGCATTCACAATGTAGGATATTTAGGAAAGCAATAAAATCCAATATGTTCACCTTTTTTGAAACAGTACAGCCCTACGTACAACAAATTGTTACCATTTTCAGATAATTGACAAAATTAAAACCCCCAATAACAAGCACAATCCGTAGGAAATTCAAATGTTATGCCAACTAGGAATTTGAGCTGCAATTTTTTCTGCACCTGACGTCATGGGCACGTTCTCTATAACTATACCAGAGCAGGGGAAGTTAACAAATCGACTGCGATGAGATATAATCAATTACAGTCAATAAATGTCAACGAGTGAACACAAAGTAGTCAGTGTTCAAACAATGTCAAATGACTGAATGCTTCTATGAGGCTTGACAGTGTTTAGCTTGATAACTTTGCATGACCATTCAATAAATTCTTTTATTTTTAACATTGTTTAATACCTACCTATCCGTAGTGGCAGCATAAATTTCAATTTTTAGTAAAATTGTCCATACTTTGCAAAATAATCTTTTATTTATGTTTTAAACCAAGATTATGTTTTAAGTCTTTTTTAA
The DNA here is from genome assembly GCA_032207245.1 of Pardosa pseudoannulata. Classification (NCBI taxonomy): domain Eukaryota; kingdom Metazoa; phylum Arthropoda; class Arachnida; order Araneae; family Lycosidae; genus Pardosa; species Pardosa pseudoannulata. The sequence goes on from CM063508.1 coordinate 46,381,822, forward strand.
ACTTGCAGCTATCTCATTTCATTGTGAAACTAAACAATCAGAGACTAATTTCTTATATATA
>CM063508.1:46389382-46394382 GCA_032207245.1 Pardosa pseudoannulata
CAAGTTCATAATACTCGAAAAATCAAGAAATCCTCCACTTACTGATGGCAACTAACATTAAATCTTTTCTTTTTCCATTTACTTGAGTTCGGCTACCAATAAAGTTTATGAAGGTCGTCAACCATGCATGCAAATCAATCTCATAAAGTATCATCTATCCAAAATGGATTCTTTGTGGAAAAAAATTACTTTCTTCATTATGTACTCAATGGACCTTAGAGGAAGTTGTCAGTTACCAGACATTATTGCATATTGTGGTTAAAGAAATAAAAAGATTAGCCCAGGACATTTGAAATGAGTTTTATTGTAGTGAGATGAAACAAAAAAGTTATATAAATGAATTTCAATCTCCTGTCTTTATTATTTATTTCTTTTTCTATAAAATATTTTCAATAATATTTTACCATTATAATTTGAAAGTACATATATCTCTTGTAACTCATCTTGCATCATAAGCGCACATAAACACTGAATCTACCTAATTATTAAGCCGAACGATGACCGATCGGTTAGGGTGCTGGCTTTCGGTACCGGACATAGTGGGTTCGAATCCCACTATGGCATGGATGTTCGTAGCCGTTCGGAATCGGCTTTAAGCAGTAGGTATCGGTCTCATTAGTCCTCGTGTTGCAAAAAGTAGACCGTAGTGCTCCAAACCAAAACAAAACTAAAAAATCTACCTGATTATTATTACAAAAGCGCATACTTGTTAAATGTTTTAGACGGTTTTCAGCATTTCTAACAAGGAAATTATTACTAAATGATTAAATTTTAAAACAGATTCATTTTGAAGTAATAAAAACAATTTTTGCTTACAACAAATGTTTTCCATTTTTTGGTAGGATTAAAAGGGGTTAATTCTAACACTAATTCTACTGTGATTTTATGCACACCTATTTCAACCAAAAGATGTCTTTGGTATCTTAGGTTTAAGCGTTAAGAATTGCCAAAGTCAATGTGATATTAAAATGTCAATTAAATATAGATAATTTTAGCATTTTATTTATTTCTACACTGATATTTATTTGTTAGTGATTATTCAATATGATTGTAAACTAAGCTAATTGTGGTATCTAACTAATTAATCTACAAATTACGCATGCACATTTTTTAGAAAGATAACAAAGCACAGAATATTATCAAATTAACTGTAATCACTTCAGGAGATTCATAGTAGTTTATTAGAATTATTCTTTTCTTAGTATGCAATAAGGAATTCAGGAAAATCTTACAGCGATTTTGATAAATTTTTTAGTGATTATTCAATATGTTTGTAAAGTTAGCTAACTGTTGTATATTAACTAATTCATCTAAAATTACGCATGCACATTAATATAATCAAACATGTTTTACCTTAGTCAATAATTATATAAAGTACTATCTTTCTCACATTTTTATTTTATTAGAAAGATAACACAGCACAGTAATATTATAAAATTAACTGTAATCACTTCAGGAAGTATATTAAAATTATTCTTTTCTTAGTATGCAATAAGGAATTAAGGAAAAGCTTACAGCGATTTAGGTAAATGCACATCTAAAAAAACACAATGTATGTAGAAATTTATCAGAAGTGGACAACAAAAGGTATTATTAAAATTTTTAGAACTAGCCACTGCAATGTTTTGCCCTAAAATGCAATATGGCAGAAAACAAGCGAAATGAGAGCTATGCAAGAAATCTGTTTTCTGTTATAACTGAAATTCTATATAAGATTTTATACAGAGGTTATAATCGCTATCATGACACAAAATGGTGTTGATTTTACAATATTATCAGCTTAACAATACAAATTTCAGCAGACTTTGCACAATTTTTTCTCAGTACAGAATATGGAATTTTGAAAATAGCCTACATTGATTTTTATAAATGAATATCTAAAATAAATTCATGTTTAAAAATCATTTCCGGAATTTTTTAACAAAATGTGGCTAACAAATTTTTAGAGATAGTCGCTGCAATGATCTGAACTAAACTGCAACATGGCGAAAAACAAGTAAAATCGAAGTTAACGAAGAACTCCTGTGTTTTCCTTTATAACTGAAATCCCTATTCTCTACTACCATTATATTCGTCATTATTACGGAGAAGGGTGTTCATATTTATAATATTATCTACTTAAAAATTACCACTGTAATAAACTTCATAACAATCTTTTCTCAGTATAGAATAAGAAGAGATGAAAAAGTCTGCCATGATTTTTATAAATACATACTTAAAAACAATTTACGTGTGTAGAACTGACTATTATAAGTGGATAACAAAAGGCATTATTCATATATTTAAAACTAGTCACTGCACTAAAATGCAACATGGCAGAAAATAAACGGAATCAAAGTTACCCAAGTTCTTCTATGTTTTCCGTTATAATTGAAATCAGAATTCTCTATTGAGATTATTATCGTTATCGTGACACAGAATGGTGTTGATATTTAAAATATTATAAACTTAACAATAAATACTTTAGCAGACTTCATGCATAATCTTTTCTCAGTATAAAATTAGAAATTCTGATAAAACTTACATTCGATTTTATAAATACATAAATAAAAAGAATTCACGTGTAAAACTCACTACCGGAAGTTTTTAACAAAAGACGTCATACAATGTTTTTTAGAACCAGTCACTTCAATGATCTGCACTAAAATGCAACACGGATAAAAAAATCAAACTCTCGGTTACCGAAGAACTTTTGTGTTTTCCTCTGTAACTGAAATCACTATTCACTATTGACAATATATTCGCAATTATGACGGTAGATGGTGTTGATATTTATAACATTTTCAACTTAACAATAGACACTTTAGGAGACTTCATAACAATCTTTTCTCAGTACAGAATAAGGAGAATGAAAAAGCCTGCACTGATTATTTATTTGAAATACATCAAAAGAATTTACGTGTGTAGAACTGACTATCATAAGTGGATAACAAAACGCATTATTCATATTTTTAAAACTAGTCACTGCACTAAAATACAACATGGCAGAAAACAAACAGAATCAGTTACCCAAGTTCTCCTATGTTTTCCGTTATAACTGAAATCAGAATTCTCTATTGAGATTATTATTGTCATCATGACTCAAAATGGTGTTGATATTAACAATATTATAAACTTAACAGTAAACACTTTAGCAGACTTCATGCATAATCATTTCTCATTATAGAATAAGGAATTCTGAAAACGCTTACAATGATTTTTATAAATGAATACGTAAACGTAAAAAAATTCATATTTGAACCTCACTTCTGAAAATTTTTAACAAAATGTGGTTTACAAATTTTTAGAACTAATCACTGTAATGATCTGAACTAAACTGCAACAAGGCGAAAAACAAGCAAAATCAAAGTTAACAACGAACTCCTGCATTTTTCGTTATAACTGAAATCACTATTCTCTATTAGCATTTTATTCGATATTATGACGAAAAATGGTGTTGATATTTATAATATTATCAAATTAACAATAATCACTTTAGGAGACTTCATAACAATCTTTTCTCCCTATAAAATAAGGAGACTGAAAAAGACTACACTGATTTTTTTAAAAACATCAAAAGAATTTACGTGTGTAGAACTGAATATCATAAGTGGATAACAAAACGCATTATTCATATTTTTAAAACTAGTCACTGCACTAAAATACAACATGGCAGAAAACAAACAGAATCAGTAAACCCAAGTTCTCCTATGCTTTCCGTTATAACGGAAACCAGAATTCTCTATTCAGATTGTTATTGTCATTATGACGCAAAATGGTGTTGATATTTACATTATTATAAACTTAACAATAAATACTTTAGCAGACTTCATTCATAATCATTTCTCAGTATAGAATAAGAAGCTCTGAAAAAAACCTACATTGGATTTTATAAACACCTAAAAAGAATTCACGTGTAAAACTCACTACAGGAATTTTTAACAAAAGACGTCATACAATGTTTTTTAGAACCAGTCACTTCAATGATCTGCACTAAAATGTAACACGGCTTAAAACAAGCAAACTCTAAGTTACCGAAGAACTTCTGTGTTTACAGTTATAACTGAAATCAGGATTCTCTGTTGACATTGTATTAGCCATTATGACTCAAAATGGTGTTGATATTTATAATATTATCAACTAAACAATAGCCACTTTAGGAGATTTCATAACAATCTTTTCTCAGTATAAAATATGGAGATCTGAAAAAGCCTACACAGATTTTTATATATACATACCTCAAAAGAATTCACGTGTGTAGAACTCACTACCAGAAATGGACAACAAAAGGCGTTATTCATATATTTAGAACTAATCACTGCACTAAAATGCAACATGGCAGAAAACGAGAAATCAAAGTTACCCAAGATCTTCTATATTTTCCGTTGTAACAGAAATCAGAATTCTCCATTGAGAATATAATCGTTCTCGTGACTCAAAGTGGTGCTAATATTTACAATATTATAAACTTAACAATAAACATTTTATCAGACTTTCAGTATAGAATAAGAAACTCTGAAAAAGCCTTCATTAGTTTTTATAAATATATACCTAAAAAGAATTCAAGTGTAAAACTTACTACAGGTAGTTTTTAATAAAAGTCTTTATACAATGTTAAGAACCAGTCACTGCAATGATCTGCACGAAAATGCAACACGGATAAAGACATGCAAACTCTAAGTTACCGAAGAACTTCTGGGTTTTCCGTTTTAACTCAAATTAAGATTCTCAGTTGTTATTTCATTCTTCATTAAGACGCAAAATGGTGTTGATATTTATAATATTATTTTCAACTTAACAATAGCCACTTTAGGAGACTTAATAACAATCTTTTCTCAGTAACGAATAAGAAGTGATGAAAAAGCCTACATTTTATTTTATATATACACATCTAAAAAGAATTCATAAGCTTAAGCCTATCAGAAGTGGACAATAAAAACCGTTATTCAATTTTTTAGAACTACTATTGCTGTGAGCTACATAGCAAGAAAAGAAATAAATGTAACATGGAAGAAAACAAG
>CM063508.1:46396882-46456882 GCA_032207245.1 Pardosa pseudoannulata
AGTGTCGTTTACGGGACCCCAACATTATATATATATATATATATATATATATATATATATATATATATATATATATATATATATAACTACAACTATATAATTTGTTTATGATTTAGCCATGAATCGCTTAGCTTTTAATATCCCCATTTAAAACTGAGAAATTCAAATACATGCAGTCTGTTTAAAAATTTGGTAATAGAAAGTTCAAGACTTAAATTATGTGAAACACATTTGTATCATAAGATGCAAATATTTTAGATTTGAAAGAAGAATAATTAGTTACTTCAATGAAACATAAAAATCAATAAGATTTTAGTACTCAGTGGTAATATAAATAAACAAAGGCAGATAACCTTCCCACTAACTCTTCTCTGGGAAGAAATGACTTGCTATGTAGACAGAGTTGGTTTGCTTTTTCATTTCTGCTTTTACTACACTAGTTAAGGGGTTTTTACTTCTAATTAAGTACGTTTGTCACACAAGTAGATTGCATGCTCATTGTAGCTGTCATTATTTGGCTTTTACTTGAGTGGATTTATTTAAACTTCTAGATAATTGAATATGTTTGGCTCTACGTAATGTACTATTTTGTCAAGTATTTTTAATAACATTTTATCATCTTCTTTTAAACATCAACTATAATGCTTTTAAGAAGGATTGCAGATAACCGGGGATATATTTAGGCTACTTATCAGCAAAATTTATTTGCTCGAATAAAATTGAATTCCTTATCAGGGCTAATTTATTGATTGTGAAATCAATTAAAAGTGAGTCTCTGAGTCTTGGAGGAATCTCGCTTTGAGACAAATGTCCAGAGAAAATTAATTAAAGGATTTTGAGATGAATTTTTTATTTGTACATCAATGCATTTAAAGACTTGTCATTACGCGTGTATTAGCAATTTCTGCGAATTGTACTTTTGCAAAATTCATGATGTCCATATAGAAATTTCAGCTTATTCCCCAGAAATATTTTAAGAACTAATATTAATAAATAAGATTAAAAGCTATTAAAAATTTTGGAGTATATGCATAAGCATTTTTAAACTAAATTACCATTTTCAGGAGTAATCTCGATTTTCGATACCTAATGCAAATGTACAGAGAGTAAAAACTGATGTATAGTTTTCGAGGTGAATTTCTTGTATGAACTATAGCGAATTTAAAAATTAAACATTACTTGTGTGCTAGTCATTTCTGTGAATTTATTTTTGCAAATTCGTTAAGTCCAAATAAAAATCATAAAATATTACTTAAAAAAATTTAAGTAATTTGATCAAAGTTTAGTAAAAAGTTTGTTTAGTGGCTTTAATAAGTATTTCTTTCTAGCCCAACAGTTTTTTTATTGAAAATTATGTAATTATGTAGGCTATTGATATCATGATACTGAAGTATTATGTTCAGCATTTAGAAAGAAGTTAAATCTGACGAGGTAGTTTGTTTGGGGTACTTTAATAAGTATTCATTTCTAGACCAACTTTTCCTTTTATTAAAAATTATGAAGGCTATAGATATCATTATGCTGATGTTCAGATATTATCTTCAGCATTTAGAAAGAAGTTAAATTTGATGAGGTAGTTTGTTTGGGGTACTTTAATAGGCATTTCTTTCTATCCCAACAGTTTCTTTCATTAAAAATTATGTAGGCTATTGATATCATGATGCTGAAGTTAAGATATTATCCTCACTGAGAAGTAAGTTAAATTTGTGGAGGTAGCCACATATTTAAGGGAATCGGGAATTAAACTGTTAGTCCCCCCCAAAAGTAAAGTGCACTGTCCAAAATATAAATCAGGATGATCTAATCTTTCAAAGCACTAATATTTCAATTTTTATTCTAAAAAGCTTGCCAATGATATCGGTACTTTATCTATTCAAAAAACGTATAATATTTTAACACTTAAATTCTGGTTAATTATGGTAATAGATTGCAAAAAAGTAGAGCTATGTACAGGATATGAAACAGTTATTTGAGTTTTTTTAGATGTGACCTTAAAATATGCTTTATCTAAAAGAGAAAAATATTATTTTAATATTTTATGAGATAAAAAATTACCTAATGAAGATTATCTAAATCTTTTATAAGTTATATTATTTTTTAATAAACTGTATTGTACTTTCAGTTTATAAGAAAAATGAAAATTTCATTCCCAACATAATGGAATAAAAATTAGAATATTTGAAACCGTATAGGTTTTTTGTAAATAGTAAAGTATGTATTAGGATTTTAAAATAATAGAAATTTGTTAAGCTTATTTTATGTAATCAAGTATTAATAGATTATTTATTGTAAGAATTTATTTTAAAAAATTTTCCATAGTTTTAAGGCTTTAAAAGTTAAAATTTCTATTACTCTGTTGTCAGAAATATCGCATTTCCCTTACGGTATATTAAAATTTATATTAATTTTTCAGTACCATATTTTGCATTAATTAATGAGAGGAGTCAAAAAAGTAATTATATAATCAGATCAAAACAAGGATAAAAATGTTAAAAAACAATTGATATTACTAAAGTTCATTTTAAATACTTTTATTGTTTAAGGACTCTCAAATATTTTATACTCTTGTAGATTAGATAGTTTAAAATTTTTGCCACTTTATTTTAGAGTCAGTAGAATTTTTTTATAGTTCTGAGAGTCAAAGTTTTCAGTAATAGCTAAATAGTGCAAATAAATCAGGGAACTCTTCTTGATTTGTGTTTTTGGGAGAGATAAAATAAATAAATAATTGCTTGTTTTCAATCTTTAGTGATCATTTTAATAAAAAAGTTAACTTATCATTCACAATTTGGGATTCCAATGACTGAAAAGTATAGTGTCCTTGTCAAAAATCTGATATGTAATAAAATAATTGAAGTATGATACATTACGTTGTAATTTTTTTTGTGAGTCATTTTTTCAATTTGCATTCCTGTATGTCGAAGTTTAGAGCTAGTTTTTGAATAACCTTACATTCTGTAACTGAAACGTGAATTGAATAAGTCGTTCATTAAAAGATAAAGTTTTTACTTGACAAGTAACTTTTATATGAAGGTAAAAAATTGTTATCGAAATTTTTGTTATCATTTCTGAGAGATTTCTCTTTTTAAACTATGATTGAAATGAAAAACTTTTGTAAGTGACTTGGATAATTTGGATAAATCTATTCCTAAAAATTAAAAGCTGTAATTTATAATTTTATAGTGTAGTGTGATGATATTATAATAGATAGATTGAAAAAATATGCATTTCAAAATTATCCTAATCATGTAAAGAATTTTTGGTATACTATTGGACTTAGTAATGAGCTTAAATATAGCTACAATTTTTTAATAATAATTTGTTCATAACAATGATATTCCTAATATGTGTGTCTTTACACGATATATAAATTTAAAAATCTTGATAGTTTTAACAAATACATTAAAACCCGCATAATTTAAACAAACTTTACTTTATCAATAGAGTAGATGCCATCGCAATGTCATTTTCGAAATGGGACAACAAAACCATGAACTTTCTGTGGTCGTTATTTTGTTATTTTCATCTACTTTTCATTCTACTTTATGATTTCAACCGAACGTTTAACTGGAAGTAATTTGCAAGTAGAAAATTTATATGATTCTTATATTATGGCAGGAAAAAAAAAGAAATTAAAAGTGCTTTCATAAGGAAGCAGGATTTATTCTACATGTCTAAAACATAACCAAGTCCAGTTTGTTTCGAAATCGTCTCAATAATTTAAAGGAGAAAGGGAACTTAAGTATAACTTATATAAATAAAGAATGGTAACTTTTATCTGGAGGGGAGCCTCCAAAGAAGAAACAATCCAAATTCCTATATCGATTAATCGAAGTATTCTAAACATAAAAATCACAAGTAAGACGCCGATGGGCTTCCACATAAAAACGTTAAAACTTTAAGAAAACCTCCAGATAATGATTACATACCAAGAGCAAGATTTTGACACACATTAATTTGCAAGCACATCTTGTAATGATATCAATAATTACCAATGTTTTTAGCTGTTGTTAAAAGAGTAGACAATCCTTTAAAAGCGAGTTTTGCGATTACACAGTTATTCCTTTGATGATATTCCATACTTAGCATTTGAATCAAAAGTAAAATTTTGTCAATATTATATTCATTCAATGTATTACCGTATCAAATGTATTTCTAAATTCATCAATTCAAAATTATACAGCGAATAAAAAAATCATTTATTCGTAGGGTGAATTTTGAAATAGGTAAATTAGAAACTAAATTTTGATATGAAAGTGAAGTAAAATATCTGTTTCATTCTCTAAATCTAATACTTAAAAAAGTATCTTTTTTTAAAATACAAAAAGTAACTTTTGTTAAGAAACTTAAAATTTTGAAAATTAGCCTATATCATGCTAAATATAAAATATACTTCTACCATTCAAATAATTGAGGTTCTCGATATATAGAATATATTCTTTTTGATTTAAAAAATGTTTCTAATTTTAAAGTTATTTTCAAGGTAAGTGGATTCCTATATATTTAACTCGGCATACTTATTTTATGGCTTTTTTATATTGCTTCATATCTATAGTTATACATAATACATTGTTTCATATAACACAAATATTTTTTTAAGTTAAAATCTTATAATGATCTAGGAGGTAGTTTATTGAAAACAGAACATTTTATTTTATGTTGAATCAAAAACAAGCTATTACAATGAAGGGTTTTTAGCTAGATAGGGGCTTAAGCCCTGAATGTGCCAGGAATATGTTTGGTAAATGCTATTGGAGGATTCAAATTTTATTTAAATGTTCACTATTTCACGCAAAAACTCTTTTCTTGCAGATTTTAGCATCTTAAATATTTTATTTAAGTACTTTTTTATGCTATAACCTATTTCACCTTTTTTATTTACGTACTTATTTTATGCTTTTTATATACTGCTTCATATCTATATTTATTCATAAATATATTGGTTGATATAAAAAAATCCATATTTTTTAAAGTTAGAACCTTATAACGATTTTCAAAGTAGTTTATTAAAAACAGAACATTTTATTTTATGTTGAATCAAAAATAAACTATTACATTGAAGAGTTTTTAGCTCAATAAGGGTTATAAGCCCTTATTGAGCTAAACGCACTAGGAATATGTTTGATGAATCCTATTGGAGGATTCAGATGTTAATTAAATCCTCACCATTTGAAGCAAAATTTCTTTTCTTGCAGATTTTAGTATCTTAACTATTTTATTTAAGTACTAATTTTATGCTAATACTATTTTATGCTTTAACTTATTTTAACAAATTTATTTACGTACTTATTTTATGCTTTTTATATATTGCTTCACATCTATAGTTATTCAGAAATGTATTGGTTTATATAACATAAATAAATATTTTTTAAAGTTAGAACCTTGTAATGATTTGGGAAGTAGTTTATTAAAAGCAGAACATTTTATTTTATGTTGAATAAAAAATAATCTATTACATTGAAGAGTTTTTTGCTCGATGGGGGTTGTAAGCTCTTAGTGCAGTAGGAATTTATTTGATGAATGCTATTGGATAATTCAGATTTTATTTAAATGCTCACTATTTGAAGCAAACAATATTTTCCAGCAGATTTTAGTTTCTTAACTATTTTATTTAAGTACTTATTTTATGTTTCTTATATATTGCTTCATATCTATATTATTTATAAATAAATTGGTTCATGTAACAAAAAAATATATATTTTTTAAACTTAGAACCTTTTATTTTATGTTGAACTAAAATAAGCTATTACAATGAAGTGTTTTTAGCTCGATAAGGGTTATAAATCCTTAATGCACTAGAAATATGTTTGATGGATGGTATTGGATGATTCAGATTTTACTGAAATACTCACTGTTTGAATGAAATATTATTTTCTATCAGATTTTAGTACCTTAACTATTTTATTTAACTACCTTATTTACACTCCTATTGAGAGTATTTTAGTCTTCAACATTTATCAAAATCACTAGGTCGAATATTTTGACAATTGCAATAACTTGTCTAAATTTTATGTATAAAAATTTGAAAACGGTCTAGACATCATTCAAAGTATTTTATCCTAAAAACTTTAAAAAGAATAGGAATACAAAAAAAAAATACATAAGTGTTTTATGCAAAATACAGTTTATAGCTCTAGTTGACCTCATTTCTCCGCTTTATTTCTCAGTCTATCACTGCATCACTGTATATCTCAATTTTTTTAAAGAATAAATACACAAACAAGACTATTTTCAGCCATTATTATATCTGATCGTTATTATTTTTTTTATCGTAAAGTAGCACTAAATTTTCCAACATATAATCCATAGTGACTGTTTTCCCAAGTGAAAGGAAATGCACAATTTTATAACATCCATAACAGAAGATTATACATAATGGCAAGCCAAAATAAGAGCGATTGAAATTTCCATATTTATCAAAGGTCACGTCTTTCTCTTCTAGCTGAAACTGTGAGCAACAGAGGAAATAATTTTCAGTTTGTGATTGGAAAATAATTTATCTACTCAAATGCTATTATCTGTCTCAATGGATATCTTTTTCCTGCGTAGATCTTTCCATCTGATTGATAATATATGGCATAATCGTTTTCTCTTTCCTACAGAATACTTTTTACAAGAAGTATATTAAAGTCCCATCCATCTCTATCCATCTTTTTAGCTAAAAGATCTCAAGACATTTAAATTATCAAAAATTTCGAATTTTGTATGTTAAACTGCTATGTAAGTTCAGAATTCTGGTATGTTGGTTTGGACTTCCAGAAATGAAGTCCTATACATTGGATATCAAGTACTCTGTGATATTTCAAGGATCTTTTTAAGAACCTGAAATTTTAGGTGGGCTTGTCAAGTGTGTCTAACTCTTGTGGCCAGGATCCCATACACACTATCTAAAGAGAAAAATTACAGTGATGCTTGTTATAAAACAATACTACATGCAGTGCAGGCTTTTCATAAGATGCTAGATAGGATTTTCAGCTTAACCCCTTCCCGATTTTTCCCGAGCTGAACTTGGTCAGGTGAAATGTACCATTCTGGATCATCCCGAGTGTAGCTCGGGTACTGTGAAATTTTACACTGTGCAATCATTCTTTCCCGAATCATTTCATAGTGCTTTGTATGGTTTAGATTGCTTTTGTTTACTTTTCTCCCTACTAGATTATTTGCTGCTCAAAGGGAGACAGTAGAGGGAAGAAGGTAAAGAGAGAAACAAGAAAGATGTTCTACTGTCCAAATTGCGATGTTAGACTCTGTACAGTACCGTGTTTTTTATTGTATCATATACGACCAAATTTTGATTAATAATTTCATAATCATTTATATAAATGCATAGGATATAAATAAAATTTAATTCAAGATAAAAAGCTAGGTATTCTAAACTTTATGTTTATAGTTAGTGTGAATTGACACCAAAGTCTAATGATTTCTGCAGTACAGAAAGTCAACTATATAGGTAAATTACTCATTTACTTAAATTGATTATTTTACGTTAATTTTTAGGAAATTTTGTATGCGAATGATGCTATTACGTTTAAAAATCTATGCATGTATGAAAATAAGCATGAAAAACTGACTTTTTTTTACCCATAATCCTGAAATAAAATGAACCTGGAAGATGTAAAGGATACTAAAAATGGACAATAATTACGAAGAACTTAGATTGTCAGTCAAACTTCCAAATAAACAGCAGATGTAGCACAATTTGCATCATAACTACATTTAAGGGTTACCTTGTAATTTTAAATTTACTTTTAACCCTTTAACGGACAGTGGTTTCGTAGTAAAACCACCTATTAAACATTTTTTTTAAACTTTACGTTTTGGATTACTCTACTTTATCTTTTTTTTATAAATATTTACAGCTCCAACCTCATACATCTGTGATATATGGAAGCCAATGATGTAGAATCAAGAACTTTTGCAATTAAAATTAAAAAAAATTGGAGACATGGATGAGTTGCCGATTATATATATATATATATATTATATATATATATATATATAATATGTACGTCTATATACATATATTTATATATTTATATATACATATAATACATTTTATATATTAAAAATACATTATATATTTTATATATTTTACATATTTTATACATTTTATATATACTTGTTATACTTTTTATACATATTATATTTTTGAAATTTTAAATATAAGTATTGCAAATGATCTAAAGATGATAGTTATACGTTTAACTTATTTATTTCTTTTTCTATTGAAATATATGTATTTAAACTTTCTGTACTTGAGAAGTCAGATTCAATTTATCTTACTTATGACCTCAAATAAAAGTATCTGTACAAACAACACTTTTAAGTTGTTAAGCTATTTATTTATTATACCAGTTTAAGGATTATCATTTATTGTTCTTCCAGTATAGTTAAACTTTTAAAAAGGCATAATGTTCAAGCTGTACAAGGGGAGGGGTTAGTCAGTTAAACCACTTCTCAAACCCTAATTTGGTATCTTCTAAGGCATACACTTCTAAGGAAAAAAAAATTATATATTTTACATATACAAGGCTTATAGATAACATTTATAAAAAAATTACATTAAATTCCTATGAATTTATTTTGGTGACCTTTGAAGGGTTAACATAAAAAATAGTTATATCGTGTCGCTAACTTTTAAAAAAATCTATTATGACTAATATAATTGCAGTGCACTATTTTCCGGATATCTAACCATTTGGTCAGCACATACGGATAAAGTAACCAAACAAGGCTTTTTCTTCACACTTGGTTTACAAATAACAAGGCTTCGAATTAAAAGCGTCTTGTTTATCTGAATAAATAGTTTTTATTACTGAAGAAAGAGTGCAACTTTCTATAAGAAAAAAAATCTAGAACCAGCTCTGTAATTCCACCCGTATATATAAACAAATTTTACCTTTATGTAATATTAGTACACATTCCCTGTTTAAATTGTTATGTGTGAGGAGTCAAATAAATTCATGACTTATGATTAGGTTCTGATGTTTAAAATATCTCCACGCACTCGATATGAAGTAATTATAATCATAAATTAAAATCCTCCTGTAAAATCTGCTTTCTTCTCCAGCTACCATCCGATCTTCCCGACCGATGACTTTATTCTGAGTTCTTTCTCAGGGGAGGAAAAAAGTGTTTCTTTGCCCCTACTTCATCTGCAGTGTCCAAGCGATAATTATTGTTGACTTGCTTGGGAAAGGGTCCGAGAATGATTTCTCACTCTAGAAACTTGAAGTTTGACTAATTTTTTTTTTAATTCTTAAGAATACATTAACACCGAACGCTCTAGAATACGTTTTGTAAACATGTGTTAAGTGCATTATCATTGGTATGCAAAGCTGTGTTTTACGTTAACAGGGGAGTCTTGATTTATGTACGCTTTCTTTGCAGTCAATATACACATATGTATTGCAAAAAATAAATCGAAAAGTTGGATACACCTTGTTGTGGTTTAAGAACAAAATTATCAGCTGTTCACATTTTAAATCTTAATATAAATAATCTAGAGCAAATACTGTCAATCCATAAGCTGTAGCATGTGTATCATCAATAGTATGCAAATCTTTGTTATACATTGAAAATGACGACTTGATTCAGCGTTCATGCATACTTTATGGTGTTCTCTATTTAATAAAAAACAAGTAAAAACATGTAATTAGTGCTAAAAAATATTTAAAGTTAAAAAGAAAATATATTGAAAGTTTTATATCTTAAATTACCTGCCGGCAAAATTAGTAACACAGTGAAAGTACGGGTCCCATAAGTTGAGAGAAAAACAAGTGCCTCATGGAAATTTTTACCTGTGATATTAGAAAATAAAAATCGAGATTTTTATTAGATAGGAACAATAGAAGGACGATAGTCACAGTTACATACCAGAAATAGGTTTACAAATTGTGAAACACAAATAATTTTGAAGATGTACCTATTCTAGTAATATCAATTTGAACATGTGCTAAAACACAACACTTTTTGGATGTCAGGAATATTAGCGGTATATTTGCAGGATACAATGTAAATAAATATTAGCTATGGCAAACTTTGTAATTCTAAATGTGATAAAATTCTAATTAGTGTAATTATGTAAACTTAAAATGTTTAATAATTTTTAGGAGAAACAACTAACGTTATACAGATTTTTTTTTAGAATATGGTTTTAGTTTCTTTTTCATCTGTAACTATTCAAGTTATAATAATAGAAGTCTTTAGAAAGCTATTCCATTTGACAAGACAGTTCTTCTTCAAATTCTGTTGGAGCTACACCTGTATGACTTAAAATAATCCTTTATTGACTTTTGAATTGTTAATTATAAAATATTGCTTTCTTCTGACTCGATCAGTGAAGTTATTGTATTGCTGCATTTGTCATTAGAAGTTGAGAATTTCTTAAATAAATAGGATTAAGGGAATAATTTTTATAATAAAATTCTAATTAGTGTAATTATGTAAACTTAAAAGGTTTAATAATTTTTAGAAGAAACAACTAAAGTTATACAAAGCTTTTTTTCTAAAATATGGCTTTAGTTTGTTTTTCATGTGTAACTGTTCAAGTTATAATAAAAAAAAATTTTTTTTACAGAGATATTCCGTTTGACAAGACAGGTCTTCAAATTTTGTTGAAGTTACATGTGTATGACTTAAAATAATCCTTTATCGACTTTTGAATTTTTAATTATAAAATATGGTTTTTTTTCTGACCCAGTCAGTCAAGTTATTGCATTGTTGCATTTGTCATTAGAAGTTGAGAATTTCGTAAATAAACAGGATTAAGTGAATAATTTTTATTATTTTTTATATTTAGTGGAATTAATGGTATGCGTAAAAATCGGCATAGTAAAACATAACAGCACTCTTTTACTTACTGTAAAATATTTGTTAAACTTTATATACAAAACCAGATGTTTGAATGAGGTATAGATTTCCATATTTACACATTTTGTGGTTAATTATGCTAAAAAATGATTCATTTTATAATGTACAAGGATACTATCTTACTTTCACGCGAGAATTAAAATCATGAAAAACCTCCTTGAAAACTGACTGATAACTGGTTTATGTTTAATATAAAACAAAACAAAATTTGATTGCCATAGAAAAAAATTCCCAAGTGATAATGAAACTCTACGTTGACAAACGTTGGGGATTCCCACACGAATGAAATGTCAACGGTTCTTAGCCTGATGACTAACTTAAAACTAGTTGTTATATTTTCATTTTATATTTGAATGAAGAAATGCATATTATACTGTTATTTGTGTTTCTTTGCGGTTAAGTTTTTGTGAATTTGTTTTTTGTAGGGTTCTTTTAAAATTTGTACTCCCTGAAACCATAAACCTTACGAAAATTTAGATATTTTTACTTATCCGAATAATAAGAATGTGAATTTTCAATAGCAATGATTTAGAATGATTTTATTTATAAAATAAATAGAAATGTCTGATAATACAAATTTATACACAACTTAAGGAGTAAAATATAAGCGTATTTAAGTTTCACAAGCTATGGCTGATTCAACAACGTCTATGGAGCATGATAATGTTAAAGAAGATCATTCCTCGTCAATTGTATCTTGGAGTTATACTTTGATATCCAATAGGGTACTGAACTGAAAATGTCATATTTCTAAGCTTTACAAAATTAAGAATTTTAGTCAATGAGTTTGACTTTGATCCTGCTCCTTCTATACCTATCTAAATAAGTTCAACTTTGGTTAATCATTATATAAATTTTTTGTGTAAAATATTTATTATTTTTTTGTTACATTGTACGCTTTCAACATATAATCGTAATATGAAGCTGCCTATAGCTTTATCCCAGGTAAAGTATTAACTGGTTAAAAAATATTGATTTACATTCATCATGCATTAGGTATGATATATCAAATATAATTATGTAGGTGGCAACCACAGATAATAATTAAATTTCTTTCTATTAATAAATGAGGTGGTAACTTTAGTTTAGAAGGGTGTAAATTGATGACTTACTGGAACAACATTGTTGGAGTTCAGGCATACAGTGGCGGGTGTCGGAGTATTACGCGAACTGTTACTCAAAATCATACACTGCAAGCCGGACGTCAGGTTCAGTAATTCTCCGGAACACCATTCTCCGACTAGAATAATCCTTCTAGACGTTGGAGGTTTTCAACAATGATTCCTCTATCCCTATTTTATTTCATTTTCTTGCTTCGCTCAATAGTATCTTAGATTCATTTTAATTTTCTAATAGTTAGACTTTTGGAGTGTAAACCTTTTCTTACTTGCTCACTATGAGCATTCTGAATTCTACCCCCAAATATATCCCAGGATCCTATAATTTCACTTTAATTTCTTTAAGTTGCAAGTGATCACATGCCCTGACTTACATGACCCCCGTACGGTAAATCCTAACGTGTCATTGATTAGCTTGCCTGTTTGAGTTTATTAAATTGATATACCACAGAAACCACCCATTCAAAATATCCTTTAGCCTTCTCCCTTTTAATCTAAAGGCATCACCTGCTACACCCACTATTTAAGTAATTTATTACTACATTTATATT
The DNA here is from genome assembly GCA_032207245.1 of Pardosa pseudoannulata. Lineage (NCBI taxonomy): Eukaryota > Metazoa > Arthropoda > Arachnida > Araneae > Lycosidae > Pardosa > Pardosa pseudoannulata. The sequence goes on from CM063508.1 coordinate 46,409,424, forward strand.
TTTGCTGAGTTGATATGTCCTGATTAATTTAATATATAATAGTCTTATTTGTCCTTTAATCAAAAAATGTGTCAAAAGTTTAACTTTTACATTCATAAATTGAACAAAAGAAGAGGAAACGCACCTATAGCAAAAGATTGTGTTTAAAGAGGTATGGTATTTTTCGGAATAATTTTTTTTATTACAACAGCCAATTTCGGATTCCATATAAAGTAAAAATACCTGCTGGTTCAAGGTACCGGCAATTTATTTAAAAATACACAGTTTGTTTGTTAGAAAATTGTTTATCACTATAATTTTGCTTAATTCTTTAGCGATATAAAAATTTGTTGTATTCTTTATGTTTTCTTTTAGAGAACACTTAACTTTAAGCAACTTTAAATGGGATATTTTTCCTTTTTTTTTGCCTTATGATAGCTTTCTAAAAATTAATATTGTAAATACATGGCATTTTCTTCATTTACTCTCTGTTTTATTTAATAAGTAGTTGCTGAATATTATAGATTTCCACAAAAATAGACCTTTTTTAAAACAGTATAAAGTTGAGAACTGTTTATATTTAACATACTGGGAGCAGACTTGCAATACAAAGAGAGATTCTTTAGTATTTTTTTTTTTTGCTTTTTTCGAACAATAATTATTAAGTAAAATTTTTAAAAAGTATCAGAATCCTTACATCAGGGGATTGAGTTTTCAAAAAAGATAAAAAATGTTTAAAAATTCCATTTCTAATACTCTAAATACTAAACAAACAGCAATAAAAAAGTAAGTAGAGTTGCATTGTAAGTCTATAATGTATTTACTGGGAAAATTTAAAATAAACGTGTGTGAAATCTTTTTTCCAGTGTGTGCAAGTTGAAAAAACTCTTTTCAGTAAAATGCATTTAAATTTATTATAATTTCCTCAAATTTACGATATAAAATTGAAAGGTTGTATAGTTTTACAGGCTGTAATTCCAATATTTGAATGGGGTTTGTTTTAAACGATTGAGAAATATATAGATCTTAAAAAAATGTAAGAAAACAAAATCAAATTTTTTAAGGTTTAAAAAGCTGTGTTCCCTTAAAAGAATTGAAATTTTTCAGTGACGATAAATGGTAATACTCTAAACCGGTGCTCCTCAACCGGTGTACCGCTGCACACTGGTGTGTCATGAGCCAGATACAGGTGTGCCGCGATCAAATACATTGTATTTGACATTTTACAATATTTTATCATGTATTTAATACACAATAAACGGAACAATACCATTGGGTTTGAAATCCTTTTGCAACCAATGCAATGAATTCTACGGAAGCACTTTCTTTACAAATTCGAGAGGAATTTACAGATTTAAATAATGACATGACTTTAAAATTATACTTCTCCGAAGTTCCATTAGATGTTTTCTGGATTTACGTTAAAAAAGAATATCCTCACATTTCCTACAAAGAAATATTAACATTACTTCCATTTTAGACGACATATTTATGTGAGCAAAGTTTTTAGACTCTTGCATTAATTAAAAATGATAAGCGGTTATGCTTAAAAAATCTTCACCAATAACTTCGGGTTGCGTTGTCGAATATTAAGCCGAATATAAAACTTTTGTGTTCATTGAAACAAACGCAGGTATCACATTAATAATTATTATGATTGAGTAGAAATAAATATGTTATAGTTTTATGTATGTATGCTTTTTAAATAAAAAACAAACATTTATTGTAAAATTTGTGTATTAATTAATATTTATATACTTTAGCTTTTGGAGTGCCGCGGAATTCTAGAAAGAATTTTGGTGCGTCATAGGTGAGAAAAGGTTGCGGAGCACTGCTCTAAACAATACCACAAATTTAAGTATTTGCTATTACAAGATATATTAACTGAAATCATTACGAATAGTTATATCTATTATAAAACTTTTCTCTTTTTATGTTTGATGTCATTATTCCGAGTGTTTATATATGATAAGAAATAAACCTTTTATCTCAAATTTTTCTTTTTTCTTTAAATGTCTTCCATGGTATTTAACATTGTAGATCAACTACAATGAGATGATACTCAAAATTGTAATACACAAAAAACTGTAATACTCATATATTGACTGCAATTCTCGATATATTGACTGAAATCATTACGAATAGCTATATCTATTATAAAACTTTTCTTTTTTTATGTATGATGGCATTATTCCGAGTGTTTATATAAGATATGAAATAAACCTTTTATCTCAAATTTTTCTTTTTTCTTTAAATGTCTTCCATGGTGTTTAACATTATAGCTCAACTACAATGAGATGGTACTCAAAATTGTAATATTCAAAAAACTGTAATACTCACTATATTGACTGTAATACTCTATACATTGACTGAAATCATTACGAATAGCTGTATCTATTATATAAATTTTCTCTTTTTATGTATGATGGCATTATTCCAAGTGTTTATATATGATAAGAAATAAACCTTTTATCTCAAAATTTTCTTTTTTCTTTAAATGTCTTCCATGGTGTTTAACATTATAGCTCAACTACAATGAGATGATACTCAAAATTGTAATACTAAAAAACTGTAATATTCAAAATTGTTGCTTAAATTTCATATTTTTTATTTAATATTTATCATATTTTATCCAATTTTTTCATAATTTATTTCATTTATCTCATCTATTTCAATTCATTTCTCATAATCATTTTCATATTTTTTATTTTATTGTTTAATTTCATATTTCTTAATTCTCTGTAGTTCATAATGAACCAGTTTTAAGATATTTATCAATATATATTTAGCAGAAATATTTAAGGCATTAATAAATAGAAATGAAATCTCTAAAAAGCATTTAGACAAGATTTGAGAACTATAGAGTAATTAATAATAAAGACATTTTCTGTCCGACAGCACGGAAATCTAAAAGAAATGTATTTCTAAATTAATACTTAAGAAACAGAGGAGCATCTTTCTTTTATATTTGCATGAATACAGCTCTAAAACAAACATGTAGGTGATTATATGTTTTAATGTTTTAGATCGGATAAAGATTTTACTTATCTGTTGTAGATATTATCAGAGGAGAAAAGCATATCACAAGTATGATTGTCCTAGCGCGCATTGAATTAGCTCGTGATGTGGATGACTACTCAACCAGAGTTTTGTAACTTTTCCAAGGTCAGAATGACAGCTCTGTGTCCTTGAAAGAGTGGAGTATAACTGTAGTACGCAAAAAACTGGCAATCATATTACTGTACGGGGGCATCTGTGAAATTCATCCTGTAAGATTTTCGCCAATTCTTAATTATTGTGAAATTTTGCAGATTAAATGACAGCATGAGTTTCATGTTATAAGAAGGTACTTTATCAATATGGTGGAATGATTACCGATTCGGTAGGGTGCTACCTATTAAAATTGATTTTCACAGGTTATAATACTGCTGTTGGCCTGCCAGATCATAGTCATTTGGAATCACCTAACATTAGGCCCTGATCATGTTAGCTTTCATTCTGCAAAAAATTGTCTATGAAACTTTAAACCACGCGGTTACAAAGATCTTGATGGCATAGTGACTTAAACTCCTGAAATGTGGTAATAAAGAAGCTCTCTAACTCAGTGGATCGAAACGGTATTGATTTGTGGCCTCCTAGCTGAATCCATAAATTTACAATGGATCAATTCTAACATATATCTTTTCAAGGCACTGATTTGTTATGTAAAAGATAGTTTTGTAGATGTTAAATAAAAATAAAGAAAATATATTTTATATCCTTTCGAAATTTATTGAATATTTTTTAATTGTTTTCCCCTCTAAAGGTTAATCTCCCTTTCAGTTGTTTAACGGCTAACCTCGATTAACCCACAGCGCCAACCAATGGTGGGATGCAGTTCTCCGTTTAAACAGAGATTAATCGATGTTAGCCGTTAGATGACTTTGGAGACACCGGCCCTTACTTTACTTATTTTTGTAAGTTAAAAATAATTGAAAATTAAATGAAAGATAGTTATAAAATGAGTTGAAATGAAGAACTGGATATAGTTTTATTTCACAAAATACAATAGTTCACAAAATTTCACAAGTACAATGGTTAAAGATTAATACAGAGATCTATAAATTAGTTAAAAGTTTCACTGTATTTAGTATCTGCTTAAATCCGAATCTTATAATATTTTTCTAACTGTTCGATTCCCAACTAAGCAGAAAATTGATTAAATTCATTTGATTTTCTAATCATTGTAATAACCTTTGTTCCCCTTTTCCTATACATTGGTGACACTGTGGTAAAATTATCGGTTTTTACGCTTTTTGAAAAATAGATCTTAAGTTGGTAGGACAATTTTAATGACAAGGGATTTTCTCTTTTTTGTAAGCAATATATTTTTAGGGAGTTCTTTAGAAAAATTCATATTTTATAATTTTTATAAAGTTATATACTTCTTTTTCGTATTTCATGTGTGATTTTTGCTTTATTGCTACATAAGTTGCTAACAGTCAGGCATAAACCATTGACTTTCTCTGTTATTGCTTGTTGTCTGGTTGGCCACACATAAAAGACTTGAAAGAATTTTGAAAAAGGAAGTAAACAACATGCGTAAATACAGATCAGTTAGTGTATAGTAAGACTATATAGCAGTAAGGTTCAGTGGTTTGAGAAGACTGCAATCTTTAATGAAAGCCGATATTCAAAATGTAACAATTTTCTACAGTACTCTTATTTCACATTAGGTTTAATGACTCCACTTTTTCATCAAACAGTATTATTTCTATGACGAGAATAACCATATCAAACGTTGTTTCCTACAATATTCGTCTTTGAAGATTCCTTGTTTCAAATTGGAACAACCATTACATTATAATTTTAACAAAACTCAGATTCTGAATTTTTGAATCAATCGATTTTAAAACTTTGCAAATATTTGTGTATTTTTTATTTAAAATTTTCTTTGTTGAAATTTGCTCTAACCTTTGAGTTCCTATGCTATGGAGAATGATAGATAAACAGGTAGAATGTTTGCGTTTCTTGATTCCAATCTTAATATAATCTTCAAATGTTATACCGTTTAGAATTGCTTCTAAACAGTAGATTTTAATTTAATAAACCCTAAAGCAGCAGCAATTGGACCAAAACTTTGATCTAAGTACTCTACATTTACCTCAAACCGTTACTTTTCTGGACGTTGGTTAAATGAAACGGCCTTGCTTTTCAATACTACAGTAGGTAGGTTAAAATATTGACTGGCTACTTGGGATCGTTTCTAATCATTTTTGGGCAGTAGATGCGAGTTTGATTAAACTTATTACTGTAAATGTTTTTGCTATACGGTCTGTTACTTCTGTACAGAATAAGAGCTAGAAATGTGGACATTCGCAACTGTAGATTCTAATCTTAATATAAAAGCAAATAGTTATAGCTATTTAGTATTGATTTTAGTAGTAGGTCTTAATCCAAGAAAAACTGGAGCAAAAAAGCATTAATAAAATGGCTTTCTTCTTCTTCTTTAATAGCGTAACAACCTGTTGCAGGTCTTAACTGCCTCGGCAGCACGTTTATTTGAACTCAATCGGTCCAAAGCAACTCTTTGCCAGTTTTTTTTTATTTTCTAAGTCTTGAGGTCCTTTTCGGTATCGTCCAGCCATCTTGTAGGTATTTGTCCCTGAGCACTGGATTCTTCAGGGTTTTTAAAAGTTTGCATACTGCGTGGATTGTTTTCAGGAGATCTCTAGTCGTGGCAGAGCCATCTCAGTCTATTACTTTGTGACTTGCGGAACTTGAGGCCCTTTATAAAGTCTATATAATTTAAAATTGCATCTGGTTCGCGAGCACACTTGTTCTTTTACAGGCCAGAATATAGTTCTTAATATTTTTCTTTCAAAAGTTTCTTTCAAAAGCTAGTATTTTTCAAAGACTCACTGGGTGTCTAGGTTTAATATCCAGGTTTTACTAGCATATCGTAGGAAAATTACTTTACATTCACCAAAAACATTCACTTTGCCGGACAATGACTAAATGAAACAATTCTGTCTTTAGGTACTTAAAATCCCTGGGTTCAATTTTCAACTATAGCTTCTTGTAGTCGTTCTGAATGAAAATTGGGTCGTAAACCCCAATATGGTTATTCTTCTTGTTGGAATGGTTTTTATCTAGCCGTTTAGTTATTTTCCTATTCCAAATGACCCCTATGGGCACATCTCCTTTAAGTGTGTACGGGTTTCACACACCAGGGGTACCTGAGTGATCTTTTCCTACCGTTCTTTCTGGTAGTCTTGAGCTAAACTTTGTAGAGTTCTCTCCTTACCGGGTTATACCACATTAATCTTTGAACCATGACAGACTACTCGTAGGTCAGCAACGGCTTGGTAGCTGTTATAGCTCGCTGTTGTGATGACTGGTATCAGTAACAAGTTACTGCTGTATGACTAAAAGGCTGGGTCAGCGTAAAACCAATTCTTATTCCGAATGATAGCTAAAAAGTCAGAATCTCATGTTTGTAGATTCCAATCTTAATATAAACCCGAATGGTTATAACCGTTTAGAATTAATTTTCATTTGTAGGTCTTTATTTGATGAACCTTAGAACACAGAACCTTTGATCAAACTACTTCACATTCAACTAAGTCATAAGTTTCCTGGATGATGACTGAATTGAATGACGAAGCATTTCATATCAAAAATCAGTGGGTTCAAATCTCAGCTGCAGCTGCATATGGTTTATCTGAATAATTTTTGAGCAGTAAACTTCGGTATAATTAACCCTCTTGTTGTAAAACATTGAATGTAATACTAATAAACTAAATTTCACTTAAACTAATAGAGGCAATCTGTAACATTTCCAGTTTTGCAACATATCTCCCTAGCATAGGGTTTGAAAAATTCCCGCTTATCAATATTCATAAAGACAAAGTTTAGTTCGATACAAAACTATATTAATTAATTTATTAATTGAATTATTGTAAAACAGTAAAATGTTTTTCATCTTTAGTTGTTTCTGTTTAAACTATCTAAAGCATTCTCTTAATTTGTATTCACCCTATGTTCTAATTAACACGGTTTCGATACAGCATGAATGGAATAAACTTCGATAAAGAAAGGTTAACTATATGCGATTAGGATTCTTAATATAAATTGCTTAGGCGGAAAATAGGGCGAGAATACAAGTGAATTTTTCTACTGAGGAATTTCTGCATTATGCATATCTTAATAAAAATAGATGAATTAAAACCATTACGAATTTATAATAAAGCATTAATTACCTTTAAATAAGATAATTTATTTTTTAAGAAATAAAAATGAAAATTTGTATCTCACGTCTACAAACATTGTACAGAAGCTTAATTAAAATACATTTGATTATTTGTTAATTTTCATTAGCAAGCACGTCACGTTATTTAAGACTCTCTATGATGTTGTTTACAGGTATACAATCGAAGTCTTCTGTTCATAAATTATTTATGAGCGCAAAAACAAAAAAGTTTTATAAGCTACGATAACATGTTCAATTTCAAATATTTGATATTTTCTTTTAGTTTTAAAGGTGGTTTTTCATAGAATTCATTTGCAAGAAGTATTTAGCAGAACAATCACACATAACAGACATTTCATGACACAGCTGCCAAATGATTAAGAAATGAATAAAATAAAGTAAATTACATTGCTGATTAGGATAAATCCCAGTGCTGTTGTCCGACTGGAGTTTGGTCAATGGAATAATTCATAGGAACACGTATTCGAACAATTCTAACAATGTTCAGCAGTCACGTCACGTTGTTTAAGACGCACTTAGATGTTTACAGACATAAATCAAAGTCATCTATTCATGAATTATTTATGAATTGAAAAAAATAAAGATTTTTTCACATTCTATGATCTTATGAGTCTGATTTAGAATTCTTAACACTTTGATTTGTCTTTAAAAGTACCAAAAAATTCTCACACACGAGGTGGTTCATCATAGATAGAATTTGTAAAAAGAATTTAACTGAACTATTACCCATAGGACAAGTTTTATGACATATCTGTCAGATGATTAAGAAATTTAAAAAAAAATAAAAAGAATGAATTTATAGCAATAACTTACACAAAATGAATACAGAGAAATTTCAGTGCCGTTATCTCACTGTATTCCGGTCAATCGGTTAACTCCTCGTAACACGTGGTACAGCAATTTTTAGTACTCATGTCACGTTTATTAAGACGCACTTAGTAGTTGTTTACAAACGTATAATCAAAGTCATCTATTTATGGATTATTTAATAAAAATACTCACAAGATATATAAAAAAACACTCACACACAAAGTGGTTTATCATAGATAGAATTTTTAAAAAGAATTTAACAGGACTATTACCCATAAGATACATTTTATGACATATTTGTCATATGATTAAGAAATTTAAAAAATAAATGAATTTATAGCAAAAGGCTTCACACATTAAATTAGGAGAAATTTCAGTGCCACTATCCCAATGTATTCCGGTCAATCGGATAACTCCTCTTAACAAGTGGTACAACAATTTTTAGTACTCATGTCATTTTATTAATATGCACTTAGTAGCCACTTACAAAAGTATAATCAAAATCCTCTATTTATAGATTATTTAATAAAAAGGCTCACAAGAAATACCAAAAGTACTCACACACGAGGTGGTTTATAATAGATAAAATTTGTAAAAAGGTTTTAACAGAAATATTACCCATTAAATTCGGAGAAATTTCAGTGCCGTTATCCCACTGTATTCCAGTCAATCGGGTAACACCTCCTAACACGTGGTACAACAATTTTTAGTACTCATGTCACGTTTATTAAGATGCACTTAGTAACCGTCTACAAACGTATAATCAAAGTCATCTATTTATGGATTATTTATGAAGCCAAAACTACAATTTATTCATAAGCTATTATTACATGAGTTCGATTTCTAATTTTAAATGCTTTAGTTTATCATTAAAATTTACAAGACGTTACTTATACAGAAAATGGATTTTCATAGATACAATTTGCAACAAAGATTTAGCAGAACAATTACGCATAGCATAATTTTAAAATCATCTATCAAGTGGTTAAGAAGTTGAAAAGAATTCGACGCAGTAACTTTAGCGCATTGAATTCTGAGAAATTCCAGTGCCGTCATCCCAATGGATTTCGGTTAATCGAATATCTCCTCGGAACACATGATCCGACCATGCGAACAATTTTTCAAAACATTTACAATACGTTATTTAAGACATAGATGTTGTACACAGGTATAGAATAAAAGTCATCAAAAAGTCCTAATGTCGACATTCGACTGAATTTCGACAATTCGATTAATTTTGATAGCACAATTCTGATGAATATCAATTTAGAGCAATATATTATATTTTGGATTCTGTGCCAACAAATTGTACTCCTCCATCTATCCATCCGATGAATGTCGAATAATTTTTCGAAATGCGTAGTTTAACATTTTTATTCGATTATTCGAGTTGGAATCCTACTGTTGGCATGGATATCCGTAGCCATTCAGAATATCTTTTAAGCAGTAGGTCCCAGTATCATTAGCTATCGTATAGCAAATGAGTAGATCGCAACTCTGCAAACATAAACCCAAACCAAATCCAACAATTTTAGCAGTTAAGTCAACTTATTTTAGACGCACATGATCCGTGGTTGCTCAGTTGGCAATGACATCGATCTCATAACCGGAGGATTGTGAGTTCTAGCATCCAATCGTTCAAATATCTCCCATGTTTATTAAAGGTATTTGAGGCACGTAAAATAGGTTCATGGTCGAAACATCCTCCAAGTTCACACGATACCACTGTAGGTGGTAGGGCTGTAGGTGGTATGGTGATACCACTGTAGGCGGTAAGTCTTAAGATCTCCTACTTGGTTCCTGCCTTTAAATTACAAGCACCTAGAGGGGGTAATGTTACTAACGTCGATAGCATTTCTTAGGCTATGAATGGTCTTCGGTTAGGGCTAAATTAGTAACAGCATCGCAGATGTGCTTAGTATGAAGATATCTGCCTGTATTGCCAGCTGCATTGAAAAGAAAAAAATTCAGACGGACAAGTATCCGATTTCAAATTTTTACCCTTTTGCTTCAGCTTTGAAATTTAAAACATGTAACAAACGCATAAGATGGTTTTTCATTGATACAATATGCAAGAAAAATTTACCAGAACAGTTACACCTAACAGGTATTGAATAAATTCTTATCATAAAAATTTTAAGTAGTCATGTCAAGTTATTTAAAACTTTGATGTTGTTTACAGGCATGTAATCATTCAGCTGAATTTCGATCAATAGAATAATTTTGATGGCACGATTCCGAAAAATATTAAATAACTCTTCGTAACAAGTGAATTAGCAATTACTATAAAATTGTTTTTAATGTAAGTTCGAGTAACAGAGCTACCATCGATGTTTGTAGCCGTTCGGAATCTGCTTTAAGAAGAAGGTCCTAGTCTCTTTAGTTCTCGAGCAGCAAAAGAGTACATCACTGTTCTACAAAGAAAATTCAACAGTTTTAAGCAGTAATGGTTTATCATTTAAGAAGTACTTAATTATTATTGAATATATATAATCAAGGTTGGTCGGTTGGTTGTCTGGGGTTCGATTGCATTGGATCCTCAAGGAATATATTGTGTTAAACAAACAAGGAATATATTGTGTGAAAAAAGTGTTAAACAAAAGCCAACAGAGAGAAATTAAAAATTATAACCAAAACCATAAGGGGAAAACAAAAGCATCAAGGGGAAAAAAATGAAATAAATACTAGGTACAATAAACCCCTAAGACTTTCAACTTATTAAAAAATTATCAGAAAGGAATTATAAATTGAATGTCTGCAATTGATAAAAATGAACAGCATAAAATTCTTAATTAGATATAGGGGTAGGAATCTATATGTTTTAAAAACAAAAATTTGCTCTGGTGAGGGGGGGGAGGCTAGAGCCAATCAAGTCAGGACATTCAATGGGAATCTATTTAATGGTCATTACTATTTTAATTTTTACATCTGGGGGTAGGCTCTGCCAGCAACAGGTGACTGTGAATGTATCGTGTATGCCCGTTCTTGTGGTGAATTAAAATGAGGTGATACTTTCTAGACATTAAGGACCAGTCTCACCAAAATCATTTAACGGCTAATCGCGATTAACGCATGGTGCCAACCAATGGCGGAACTCAATTCTAATTTTAAACAGAGATTAATAGCGGTTAACCGTTAAACGACTTTAGTGAGACTGGCCCTAAAAGTGGCTAGTACTCGATTCTCTATTTAATATGGTTTAGTGTGTTTGAGGTAAGCGGAGCTCTGACATTTACAGGGGGAAAGTAAGTTAAGAAATTTTTAGCATCACAACAAGGCAAAAGATAGGCCAAATTATTCCTGGCAATCCTCCTTTGTCCACGAGCTCTTTAGCCAAATTCCCTACTTGAGACAGAACCCTTAAAGAATATAACTGAAAAGAGTTTGTCCAATAGGTTAAAAAATTTTGAATGACATAAATCAATGTCATATATTTATGAATTATTTATGAATGCAAAAGTAGCTAGTTTTTCTTTAGCTTCAATCGAGTTTTTAGCTCTTTGTTATAGGTTTAAAATTTCAAACATGTTACTCATACTTATGAATGAGGGGTTTTTTATAGATACAGTTTGTAACAAGGATTTAGCGGAACAGTTACACATAACGAGCATTTCGCGACATGGCTGTCAAAGGATTAAGAAGTTTTAAAAAATAAAATAAATTCAATGGCAATAACTTTCACGCATTGAATTCGGAGAAATCCCAGTGCCGTCATCCGACTGGATTTCGGTCAATCGAATAACTCCTGAGAACACGTGATCTAACAGTTTCTTTCTTCATTTTCAATTTGCTTAAGAACAGATTAATATCCGTTTCACGTCTTTTTTGGGATATTCCGATTACGCTTTCAAAGTCCCTTCGCAATTTAACAACTCGAAATTAAATTGCGAAGGGTGTTTTAGTGGTGACGCATTTGCAAATATACTGTCCGCAGTCTTTGAATCAAGCAAAGTTCAATTGCGCTAGTAAATCCACTTGATCCAGTTAAGCGACGCAAGCTAACAGCAATTAAAATATTCAGCTTCGTTTTGACAAAGATTAATGGCTGTAGCTAAATCTGGATTACAGAGTGAGAGGGGTTTTATCTATCGATCTTGAACGGAATTGCGTAAACTATAAATGGACAGCTTCGTTTAGAAATAAAAAAAACATGCCTGGATTATAAAATTGATTTAGTTTTCTTCTTTTGTAATGTAACACTTTTTCTTGTGCGTTGAAATGTCACAAATGTTTGATTAATGATTCTGGCATTCAGTCCAACGCGTGCAATTTTTATTTGCTTGTTGTGTCAAGTATTACCGCATCACTGATTATAATTGTACAGGATGTATATTTAAGAACTTAATCAGTATTTTTCTGTTGGACGCAGACATAAAATTTTAATATAAAATTAAGTGAATAAGATGATTATGCCTTTTATGATATTTTTAAATATAAAAAATAAAATTGCAAAATCTACATTTTGACACTTTTCCCTTTCTCTAGTATAAATTGTAATTCTTCCTAAGAATTGAAATACAAAAAGGTCCCCATGTGTGTGACACAAATTGACAGATTAAAGATTTTTTATGGTGTATAAGTTAAAGATTAATTAGAGTAATTCGAGATTGAAATCAGGATTACAAATTTCTTTTTATGGGAAAAGGAGTATGGAAATTTAAATTGAAACTTCTTCTAAAAACTGTAACAAAAAATCTCCCCTTAAACGGGATAAATATTTACTGATCATATATTTTTTTCTGGGGTATTGTTTAAAAATATTAATTACAAATAATCGAAGTTGAAATAGGGTTCCAGCCTTCTTTTTTATGACGAAATGGATATGGGATTAAAAGCTTAATTTACTAGAAAACACAGTCTATATTCATTTTACTATGGATATAACTCCCTTCCTATTTATAACCAAGGAATACCCTTATCCGTTTGTGGAGAAAAAGGCAGGTTAAGGAGTTAATTATACTCATGGTATATTATGTGATGTTGTGATCTATCCATGTGATTATCCATGTGTGTGAAGTGCCCCAATAAAATAAAAAGCTGAGACCTTCTTCCCTTAATCAATTTCACTGAGTGATCTCACAGTGCTTCTTAAATTAACTATTAAAAATTTGTATATATTTAAAAACATGATTTGCTTAGTTCTTAGTCATTAATATATATATATATATATATATATATATATATATATATATATATATATATATATATATATATATATATATATATATATATATATATATTATATATATATATATTCTATATGTATATATCAACAGTATATATATACACACACACACACACACACATATATATATATATATATATATATATATATATATATATATATATATATATATATATATATATATATATATATATATATATATATATATATATACGTGACAGAGTCCAGTAAACGTCACTTAAGTCTTGAGTACAACTTCATATCTTTATTTAAGTCTCATCACACACTACTTTCAGTTATGAGTAATGGCTTCTCACATTGGCGCCCAACTTCTAACAAAGGCAGGCTTCGCTGCTTCGGGGAGCTACAGGTCTGACGATGAAATGTGCATACTGCTCACTGCCCAGATCACTGCGCGTGAGCCGTATTTATGTGGCTAACTCCTCATGTCGCGTCACTCTCAATAAAAGAATCCCTAATTAAAATCTCTTAAAATTAATCTACATTTAAATTCTGATATATATATATATATATATATATATATATATATATATATATATATATATATATATACATACATTAGTTGCACTTTCTAAACAAATATGACAAAGGAAATATTTCGTAACTTCATCCCATTGTTATGCAGACACTAATCGCATCGATCACGAATATGCCACGAACGACGTACCTCCCGATGTCGCAAACAATTTGGAACATTATAAATACCTCATCACGCGACAATTAGTCCATAAAAATCAACCCAAATACTCCATATCCTCAGACGACTACAACAATCCAATTAATATAACTAGCAAAAATGAAATTGCTTGCATTTTTTTTTCATATTTGGTGATTTTTTTATCGCGCCATTATACCAAGCAGCTGATGCGTGTAATTTTTTGTACAAGGTTTCCTCTTCTGAAGAAAAAAAGATCCGCATTTTAATAATACAATTATAGCTCTTTCTTGCAGTGCTTTAAAGACTGTAGGAAGCTTAATTGGAGACTTCCGTAATATATTTTCCGTTACAATGTTTTTCGCTCGACACCGGAGGAAATTTAAGATTTTCGATTTTCAGCTTGAAGAGACGGCATAATCAGTTGTCGAAATTACAAGACCACAGGATATGTCTACACAATACGTATATTGTAAAATTCAGTGTTTCCTGGTAACTTCTGTAATAAGAGTGGGATTTTAGAATGAATACCGATAAATAACTAAGTCCGTTTTATCTGATATTAATTGCTAGTAAAAGAAGGAAATTAAGAAAAGAAAAAAAGGGATAGGAAAAAGAAGGAAACCAAAGAATTTATATAACTATTTTAATCTGAAAAACATTGAATTATTGAGATAATAATTCTTCGAAAGCAATAAAGTTAAAGACCAGAGTCAAAAAGCATTCTGTTTTACAGACAACATGTTAATCGAAAAAGAAAAAATGGCATGAACTCTAGTTTACTATTACATATTTAAAATTCCAGAATTACAGCAGAAAAAATTTCGAAGTGATACATTTGCATAAATAAGAACGAAATGGCTATGAGACCTGATTTTATATACCAATCCTATGAGACAGTTATTATAAACAGTGTGTTAGAACGTATTCTTTTATAATTTAAAATAAAGATAAAAATTGAAAGGCAGAATTTGATTTAGCAATTCAGCCTCATTTCATATAAAGATCCTTTTGTAGTGAATTTAGTTAGATGCTTCGAGATATATGTTCGATTCTACGTTTACAATGTCTTCAGATCCCTCAGTTATACAAGATTTCAAATTGTTTCTGTTTTGTACTTTGGTATCCGAAATATTATTTTGTTTGTTTGTCAAGAAGTTGTTCTTGACAACTTCTTGAAAATTATTTATTTAATATATGTTGATATCCTGTATACTTTACTTTGTGAATGGATTTTAATTTATTTCGGTAAGCCACCTCTCCCACAATGTGATTTTAATTTTAAATTTTTTTCCTACTCGTTCTTTATTTTATTAATATGCAGTGTGAAGACTCCCCTTTGTCCGAGCATGCTCCAAAACAGCTGATCGGAGTACACCTGTTTACCAGGACAATAGCTTGGCGTCGCAGAGTCTGGGATCTTGACAATCGGACTGAATAGACGATTACGCTTCTGATGGATCTCGTTAATGAATGCTCGGAAATTCAGCAAAGGGGCAGCCAGCGAATGAGAATTCAGCTAAAAAATATAACTGTAACTTTAGCTGGAGTTCTCAAGTAACTGGGATCTTATCTGACCCAAAAAACAGTTGGTGGGACCGTAACTGACCCCCCAGGTATAAAAAGCCTACAATTTTGCAACTAAGGGCTTTTCGTCATTTTTTACGTAGGTGTGTTGACCTCGTGGTGGCTTTCGCTTTTGTTACCGCAGCCAGCTTTCTAGTTCGGGAGATTCGTAAAGTCCGCTCATATAGGGAGCGTCAGAGTCTCGGATACCGAAGGGGGGATAAATTGGGTTTGAGTGCACCATGAAAAGCATCCCCACTTGTAAGATATTATCAAATCTCGTTTTTCATTCGACTGTGATCGTCGTGAGGAAGTTATACATTCAACCATCCTTTACAGTTCTACATGATTTGGGAGTTAACATTCCTTTGTAAATAGCTTAATTAATCAAGAATAAAAGTAAATTTCAAATTTTATCTTTGAATGTGATCCATTCTTCACGTTACCTCTCACTGGAGAATATTGAAGGCGTCACAGCAGATTCCATATCAACTTCAAAACACATTTGTTTTCATTTTGATAGTTGATTTCTACTTTTTGCTTCGTTCTTAGTGGATGAACAATATGTAAGTATAAAAGTATTAATCGTGACCCAAGTTGTGGTCGATTATAAGAGAAATAGTATTTAAAGGTATACAACATGCGTAACTGGCAATTTTTGATGGAAAATTAGAAATTTATTTGGATGATTATAATGTTAACTTTCAATAACAATTTTTCTTTTCTCTTTAAGATTTTTAAAATGGAATATATGTGTAACAATAAGTTACATTCGGTTCAGCTTTTTTTTTACCTCTTCCCATGAGCCATCATCAAAGACATACAGAATAGATCCGGTTTGAACTAGAAGAAACTTCAGACTTATCCCAACCAACAGAGCCGAACGATGGCCGAATGGTTAGGGTGCTGGCGTTCGGAACCGGAGTTCGTGGGTTCGAATCCCACTAAGGCATGGATGTTCGTAGCCGTTCGGAATCAGCTTTAAGCAGTAGGTCCCGGTCTCATTAACCCTCGTGTTGCAAAAAGTAGACCTTAGCTCTCCAAAACCAAACTAAAAGCCAACCATTAGAATACCCCATTGGTTTGGCGGGATTCAGACTCCTCCGTTCTTGAGTGGACCTCTGTTTTTTCTCCGCAGTGAAGTCTGATTTTTTTAAAGGACAAGGTTGTTACCAGAGGAGAGAAGAGGATGAACGCTGCTGGTATCTGCTGCTTGCGAGATAGACATTTTTTGGAGAGACACAAGAAAAAGGAAGAGAAAAGCTATTTTTTTAGGGTGAACGCCGAGTGGAGAGGAGTCTTCGATATCTACAAATGATAAGCTGTAGTCCAGTTGTATTCATTAGCCATTTAATTATATAAAACCATTTAATCAACACATATTTGTCCATGTGTTTTTTAATGAGTTTTAATTTTTCTTTCTCGAACACTAGGCCAACGTAACATTATTTTTTACATTATGACAATTTTAATTTTTAATAGACAAACTGAAAGTTGTCTTTAACTAACCGAAATTACACACATTAAATGGTTATTATTTATAAAAATAGATAAACTTCAGTTTTTACTTTGGAAAATATATTTCAGCTAAAAATTTCAGTTTAAATCTAACCCTATAATGCTAGAGACTTTTAAGTGGCTGAATTAAACATTTTGTAAAACAATTCTACAATTAAAACTTTAAATACACTTTGTTTTTTACCTTTTATTACTCAGAAATAACGTGATGATAAAAAAAATTGTATAACAATACAAAACTTATAACAGTTAATTTGCATAATAGAGTGAGTGTAATCAATTAAAAGCTAAATGAAGAAGTGATTGTTGTAGAACTACTGCTGTTTTTAAAATATAATATATGAGAATTTATAAGAAAATAGTTGAATTGTTGTTCCTTTGAGGAACATCTCAATAAATTTTAACACAGATCTGAGATCTTGTTTCATTACATTCTTGTGAGGAATTCTCATTGAGGTGTGTATGTAACCCCAAAAATATTTTTATTAATAAATTTTGTTCCACGACGTTAACGGTGAGTATAAAATATCGCCTGAATTTTTTCGCACACACACCCACTCACATATATATGTATATAAAATTTTTTGGAAAAATTTCTTATTTTTTCATTTTTATAAGTTTAAATACAGTAGAAAAAACGTTAACATATTTCTGCTGTTATTTAAAATATGATATTTGAACCCAGTTGAGCTTGCCGATTTTGGAAGAGCGATTATAGTAGAACGTTATGATTTTTAAATAGATTGTTCCCAATTTAAAGCATTCAATACTAACAATGTTCTACGCTTCCAGTTGTAGGAAATATACTACCACCATCAATTCCAGAAAGTACCTATAGTGGTAGATGAAAATGGGAATGACAAAAAGAGTGTCTTAATAATAGTTAAAATTAAACCAATAAAAATTGCAAAGTAGCCGTATTTATGACTGTAGCATCATTAACTAAGCTTCATGCCCTTACATACCAGAACATATTGTTACAATTTAACCATCTTGGTGCAAAGAATCAAAAATGCATACAATCCGTTAGGGTAAAACAATTTATGAAATTATGGATGAATTTTCACATCTGCACAACCTTCTGATATGCGTTTGTAGAATGTTTAAACGACTTCCGTTGTGTTTAATGCCGAAATATCTAAAAACAGTTCATTTCACACTGTTAAAATATTTGATAGTTGATTATTGTTCTTAAATATATCATAAGTGACATAATTAATACATAATTGAACATAATCGATAGTTTCTTGGTTTAAAAGGGCAACTCACCATTTAGCAAGATTTTGTAGTGGGAACAACCTGTGAAAAGTTCAGGAGACATTTATTGGATATATATAAGATTATAGTATCTATTAAAACGATTATTTATTGAATAGATTGAATTGACAGTTGTAATTATAACATAAATCTCCATATTTGGTGTTGTTGTTGTTACTAATCCCAGATTGTCTAGCATAGCTGGACGTTTATTTTTGGATTTATGGAGATTGTCTAGCATAGCTAGACAATCTCCATAAATCCAAAAATAAACAAAAAGACCCAAAACAATAGAGGATCTTGAAGGACCTCGTCCTGTTTCAAGTCCAAAGAAACTAAATTATGGGTCGGAGTCACCCTGCCAGTATCATACGCATGTCATTCAGGAAAGATATTCTGTCCTACTGGAAAGGGAGTGATCTGACATGACCACTCATGAAGCACAAGAAGGCCGTTTGATATTTTCTAGACGAAAGCCGAAATGACCCGCTCGGGTCTAAAATACCACAGGAGATTGGGAGGAATCCTTTCCAGTCGGTTTAATTCCATCTTCCTAATAGTAGAGATCTCGCTATTTGTGAGAGTCCCACAAGGGCTCAAATCTCCATATTTAACGCTTCTGAGTGGATTAGCTTTGTGAATGGAAAGGAGAAAATTATACTTAATGTAAACCAGAAAATGGTATTAACTCTTTTAAAGAAAATGTTTTCTGTGTTATCAAAGTAATAATAATAGTAATAATAATGGCCATAGGTAGAAATACTTGTTACTAGAATAATTACCTAGAATAATATGCAAAGCCATTTTAAAAGAGAATTTCAAATATTATATTGAGTCCTATAGAAACCAAGATTAAATTAATCTATATCTAATTCTTATTACACGAAATTTTCTCTTCGTCTATAAGGAAATAAACAAAAAGCAGCAAAAACAAATATTTTATGATTTCTATTTTCTGATTAATTTTATTTAAGTTTTTAGATGTAATCAAACAGCTTACTTAATTTATTATCTTATACTGCAGTATTTATAAAATGAAAAATATGTAAAAGTCGTAATTAACGACTAGAATACAATACTTGTGAAACGGTAAAGTTTAGTTATTTGTGTATTTTTCCTCTCCACCATGTGAATAACTCTTGTAAATACCACAAAATAAGTCCCCCTTTTCTAATGCTAAAGACTGTAAAACTCTTTTTCATTAGCCTATTTCCAGCAGAAAATGGTTTTTGTCACGAAATTGAGCACATTAGGTTGCATTAAGCAAGAAAAAAAATATCAATTTGTCTGCGGTTATGGATTATTCTAAAAAATCACCCTGTAATTACCACAATCATGTTTAAATTATAATTTCAATATGTAACAACTTTTAGCTCCACAAAAGTTATTTTTTTGGTATGTTAATATAAGCGGCAATATTTATCATTATTTAGCAATTGGAACTCGCTGAGCTGAAAAGAATGAAAGTGTTTTATTTAGGCTTTGCTTTACTTTGTTGGGGAACACTATTTTCTTTATTATCTTTAATGTTTTTAAACAGTACATGATTTTCCCACCCTCTATGTTCTGTAAGTAACCGGGATTATGAGTATTCTTATTATAATTACTGAAGAAAATGACTTTTTTTGTCTATAAACCATACGATAGATTATAGGAAAAATATTAAGGAGTTTGGTTCAGCAAATAGGATTCAGCAATGATTTGATTCAGCAATTAATCTTACTATTAGAAAACCATGGTAAATTTAATTCTTTATCTACATAAAGATGAGTCTTTGTTTGTATGTATATCTGTCTCTAAATACGGTTGCAGTTAAACAATAAGAGATAAATTCATGAGATTTGGTACAGCACCCTACAAAATTTCCCCAAGCCATTTTTTAAAGATATTAGATTCACATTTTATTTATTTTATTTGTAACTTTTTTTATAAGGTATTTCCTTTTATTCAAACATTATTTTCACAATTTTCCCCAACGATAAATTTAGTGATGATAATTTATAAAAATAATATAACTAGCAATCAAATGAAACCACGGGTGCACATTACCTTCATTGTGTCAACATTATTTAAAAAATTTTTATTACTCTAACATCATTTCCTGAAATATCTCATTCATTCATTGCATTTAAATCAGTGATTCTTTAAATTAAGATACTCCCCAATTAATTATTAATCGTAAATTTCAAGAATCATTTAAATATTTCCTATTCTCACTATATAATTAACTATATAACTATATAATTATTAATAACTATAACTATAATTAATAAGAAATGTATTTATCATTATTCATCATTACTTATTATAAACATAGTTATAACTATGATTATAATTTAAAAACTGATAATCAATATAATTATTAATTCATGTGACTATAATTAATCATTAAGTATATAATTTGCATTAACTTTAAATTTACTCTATGATTAATTTTTTTATTCCATAGAGGTTCAACGCCAATATTATATCAAAAAAATTGTATATAAAGTACTTATTTCATTTAGAAAAAATATTTTCTGAATGAAATGAGAATATTCTAAATTTTCGTTATATCTCGTTTATTTTATTAAGCAATTTTTCAAGATATTTTAACACATTATGGATACCCAAATCCACATATCTGCATCAATCGGTAGTAAATTTGATATAGGGTTGTGTCAAGTTCAATATTTTATTAATAAAGTGTGTATGTAAAGTACAGATTTCGTGCCGACAAAAATATTTTTTAAATGGGACAAAAGAATATTGTAATTATTATATTGATATTATTCGGTTAATAGGGAATAGACTGGGGGATAATGTTACTCTCATACTTTAAACTACATGTGCCCTCTGGGAAGTGTTAAAGAAGTAACGACTTTTTGCAAGATTGGAGCCTTGGAAGCTTTATGTGTTTTTCACTGGAATGCTGGAGGGATGCCACATGTAAAGAAGGTTGAACTAGAGAATATCTGTCGTAATTCCATCACAGTTGCGGCATTTCGCCTGGAGACCGGTCATGATTGTCTGGCCAAACACTTTTACCACATAAACATCTATAATTGCCCATTGTGCACTCTGTGCAAACAAAATTTTGATATGGACAAAGATCACCTTGCAATGTGTCCATCATTGAAAGAGGAAAACCTCTACAATTGATATTGGGAGGTAAGAGAGATCATGCAGTCGAACTACCAGATATTAATTTTCTTTTGTTTTTAAAAATTTTTTACTGTTCATGTTTTAATGCTCTTGTTTCTTATTGTAGTTTTTATAAAGACTGCTACTATTTTATCTTTCTGTAAATATTTACGGCTTTAATCTCATACATCTGCAATGTATGGAAGTCAATGATGTAGAATCATGAGCTTCTGCAACAATAAAAAATATTTCATAGACGGGCAGTATGAAATATTCAAGTTATTTTCCTGTTTGGTGCTATTATCTAACAATGGCTATTAAAAGAACATCAGACGTAACATCTAGAGACCTGCAAGCAGTGTCGCCTGGTTTGTGGCAAACGGTATGTGAGCGTCTATCACTGTCTTATTTAATCATTAAACATTTTTCATGTAAGTTTTTAAATAATTATGAAACATATTTGTGTATATATTATTGATGTAAACTGATATTATGATGGTAATAAAAGTTAAAACATTCGTGTTGCACAAATGTTTAGTTTTTATTTTGCTTCATTTTTATTGAATCATACTATTTATTTCACTATTGCATAGCATGTAATATGGAATACTAGTATCCTTTATTAACCTCCATTTATATGAAGTAATATAAGCTACAAATAAATTTCTATCTGCAGAAATGACAAAGAAACGTAACAGTAATGGAGAGAAGAAGAGAAAATTGTTGCAAATTAAAACCAGTCTTTAGTAGCTTAATGTATTTAATTATTGTAATCTAATTATGTACATTAAAATGAAAACAAAGTAATGTAATATTTATGTAAAAATGTTTGAGGAACAAATAAATAAGTTCTTATATAAATTTGTTACTTGAAAAAATATTTATTGCGAAATGTATATAGTCTTTCATATTAGACCCCTCCCCATTTCATATTCCCTGCAATAAACAATTGGACATTTTTTAATGGAAGTTAATTTTATTGAAATAATGTTATGGAAAATTAATTACAAATTCAAGTTTTTAAGTCAATTTATTAAGAAGGAGAATGGTTAAAGTTTTACACTGAAATCATAATTAGTCAAATTATAATATTACCTCAAATACGACGAAAATAAAAACTGCTATTCCGTATTACCCGAACCTACTCTTAATTAAAATTTCATTGAGCATACCTGGAAAACTGTTATGACATTCATAATATTTATTATGTTTTACATAAAGTGTCTGAAAATAACTCCAAATCCTTTATCAATCTCATTTTTTGGGAAAGCAATGCATTTGGTCGATTATGGAGGTTTAGCTTCAGTTTACCTTCATTTTAGGCAGTATTGTGTATTTTCCTAAAAGTTTTCAACATATGACTGCTCTTGCATGTAGATATATTAATTAACTTCCCATACTTTAAAGTTTTATTTCAATAATTATATGTTTGGTATACTTTAAGTTGGTTTATTACTTGATTTAAAGTAATCAGAAAAATACTTAGAAGATAATTTACATTTATAATACTCAAATTCTACAAAGCCTCGATTTTCTAAGAAACTACTCAACAGCAATCCACACAGAACCTAAGTTCTGTAACTTAGGTTAGTAACTGAAAAACAGGAAAACATTACCTGCATTCACAAGAAAAGTGAGACGCATATACCTACAAGAGCTGTGCCCGAATATAAGACTATTAATGCCAGCAATTAGAAAGCAAAAAGCAAAGAAAAAAAAACATTTGTTTCGAAATAATAGGGTCTTAAATTTTCTTATAACTATTTTCTCATTTTAATTTTTGCTAGCTATTTTTTTTCAAAAAATGTATTTTTGTTCTTATTGAAAATATTGAAATATCTGTAACCCTCTCGCTCACTTATATGATAATCAAAAGAAAACGAAAATAGTTGAGGAAATCAGAACTGCTTAAAGTCAATTCTAGATGACTACAACAGCATTTCCAAGAGTAGGATTAAGACTAATTCCATTAGAAAGACATTTGCCTATTCATTAAACTTCAGGATTTAAGACTTTGGAATGGCTTATATATTTTTATGCTTAAACAGTAACAATAATAGTAGTTTGGTAATCTTGTACACATAAAATACAAACTAACTTTCAATATTTTTAGTTCTTTTACTGCTTTTTAACACTGAAATGGTACTTAAAACTTGAAAGTATTGTCATTTTAAGAAAATTTTAAGTTACATTTATTTTTAATAGATTTACTATGCTCAAATCCTTAAAACAATTTCAGATATTTGATAAAATATAGATACATTGTGGTTTCTGTTATTAATTTATTAAAATTTCCAATAGCAGATTAAAATCTACTGTATAAAAAAGTTCAATAACAATAAACTATTAACAGCAAAAAAATAAATGAATGACAGTAAAACAAGTCTACATGAAAGTCTATTAATGAATAATCTTCATTTATGTCTAGTTTCAATATTTAGATGTCCTGAGTTCAGCGCAGGTTTAAACTTTGACGGTGTAGAATAGAAAGTGATCATCAGATACTTGTATTATTTTGGCTCCCTTGTTAGATGAGAAGTAGGCTATATTGATTCACTGAAGTTTGCAATGTACTGACATCTATTGCACAACAATTTCTTTATGGTTTTAATTTAATTCATTTATAATCTTTAGCGTTTTGAATCTCTGACTGACATAAAATCTTCATATGAAGAGATAATAAGAAGTTAAGCTTTAAAATCAGATAGTATAAGACATTTGAGAAACACTAATATTGGTTTTAGAGTTGTTATAAAGGGATATGTGTATATGCTTTTTTGTATCGAAAGCTTTTTAAACATTCTAATAAGAGTACAGAAATAGAAACATGCAAGTCAACCTGCATTAATATCATCAGTTAACAGTTATGGTCACTATAAACTGCAATGTAAAAATATAAAGCATATTGATTATAGATAAGAAGCATGTAAAGCTTCAAGGACACATTAAGACAATTACCTTTAATGGTAATAAATTTTTTATTACCTCTAATGACCTGTCGTAGCAATTAATGATAAAATCATATCTATCTTTATCGAAATAAACAAAAGAAAAAGAAATATTGAAAGTTAATTACATGTATCTTAGGTCATTCTATCCATCTTGATTTCATGACTTTTTCTATGAAAGAACTGAAGTTAGGTGAGATAGAACGATAACATTGTATATGAATTCAACATTAAAAAGTTTACAACCGGTCATTTGAAGGGTCATACTACTTTTAGTGTTAAGTATTGGGAGCTGTCTAAAGTTTAGTTACAAAGAAAGTAATGAATATTTATCAGAAAAAAGTAATTTAATGAATAATAATGTTCATAGATAAAAAGACTATATTGCAGTTCATTAATTAGTTAGTTCATTAATATATGTAACTTAGGAAAAATGTCAGTTTTAAACCATTAATCTCCTCTTAATCCATATTTTACCACATTTAAAATATTTAATTAATTTTTCAAAAAAATTAACATTTCAGAATAATTAGACAGCAAATCATCATAAACCTCTAAATTGTACTATAAAACAACTTTTTTTACAAACTGTCTTCTTTAATAGAATATGTTAAAATACAATGCTATAAATTCCGTAAGTCTGCTTTCCCGTTAAGCACTTTGTTTTACGTGAAATAGCAAAAAACAGTCGACTCAAAGTTCTAGATTTGGGATGTAGTTCCAGGTTATTTAGTACAGTTTTTAAGCTTGTATGGTTTCTTTCCATTTGGTCTTTTATCTGAAACATGACTGTTATTGATATAGTCTTTTTCTTTATTTTATTGCGTTCAAACAACTTTCTTGGGTATT
This sequence comes from Pardosa pseudoannulata, assembly GCA_032207245.1. Classification (NCBI taxonomy): domain Eukaryota; kingdom Metazoa; phylum Arthropoda; class Arachnida; order Araneae; family Lycosidae; genus Pardosa; species Pardosa pseudoannulata. The sequence goes on from CM063508.1 coordinate 46,434,587, forward strand.
TTTGAGGTACACATGTTTTCACATAATTTATTTTAGAATTTCTTTAGAAATCAAAGAATTCTAGGGATTGTTCTAGAGCCAACAGGTTCGGAATATCTTTTAAAATATAGAGTAAATAAAATTTGTATTCTACAAATTTTTATCATTAGTAAATTTTAGGGCTTGTCTTTTTTAAACTTGAAAAGAATTCTACTATATATTTGTACAGATATTTAATTTAACAAAACAAATCACGAAAGATAAATTATTAAAAATTGTTCAAATTTAAAAATTTATAAAAAAAGAATTAAAAATTATGAATGTTTAATAAATATTACTCATTAAACTTCAGATTTATGTTAGTAGTAGAATATAAAAATAAAAAAAGGAGTATGACTGATAAAAATGCAATAAAGGTCAGCTGTCCCATATATAGGATAATAGTAAAATATGGTGTAATGAAATTTTAGTCACTTTAATGAAATTTTAATTCCCAATTTATTAATTTACTTATTACATAAAAGCCATAGCAGAAGCATTCGAAAATCTGATAAAATATAGGTACGAATACATCACATTTTCTGTAACGATTAATTTATAGAGAAGGAATTCGCAGATTTCAATCCCATTGCTGGCATGGATATTCATAGCCATCGACTGTAAATAGTAGGTCCTGGTCTCATTAGTCCTGGTGTAGCAAAACAGTAGACTGTAGTCCTCTAAACAAAAGTAATTTAGAAGCAACGAAACTTTCCCTTACGTCAAATGATTTAAAATAGGAAATAATGATAAACAACCCACCTATACTTATCAAAATAAGTAAAAGCAAATTGAACGTTGGAAATTAATTATTATACTTAATATAAAAAAGTCCTAAAGTAAAATTATATAAAACAGTGGTCGGCAAACTTTAGAAATGAAAGGATCACTACATATATAATTCCTATTACGCAGACCATCAATTATATGATTCATTAATCAGCTAAAGTAAAGTAAAGTCACCAAGTAAAGTATTACTATTTTCAGTTACTTCATATTTATTTTCACTAAAGAAATACATAATATTTACTTACTTTTTCCCGATTCCTTATGGATTTTTTATTTATTTTATTTCATTCTGTAAAAGAAGAAAAAGTATTAGTAATTTAGAATCCAAGCTTAGGTACTATTTATTTTTCTAATAAATAGTACTTAAGATTAAAAAAATAAAAAGGATAATTCATAAGTTCTCTTAGTTTTAATTTTTTAATCTGAATTTTAATGAAATATTTTGTTAGTTGTGTTGGAGTTTATAATAAATAATCATCCGTTTTTTCTGCTGACCTTCAAATATTTTTTTAGGAACACTGGTAGTCGTGGACCACCATTTGGTGACTACTGATATAAAACGATAGTATTAATATGGAAATATTCTACACTATCACGTACCAGCAGGACTTATACGATCGTTAAGCCTTAAAGGTTAAAATTGTCTAGGCAGGATTATGCAACTGTACATTTAACTGGTTACAGTATTCTTCCTGTTAACTTCTTGGAACTTTCTAACATTTACTTCTAAAGAAAAGGAAATTAATTTAATGCTTAATAACAGCCTAACATTCAAAGCAGAATTACCCTTCATTTTAGTTCATAAGTACTTAATTTGACTTATGCAACACAGAAGCAGTCAAATGTTAACCTTTAGTGTCCTCTTAATGGAAAGGATTTATGTAGCTGAAAAGGTATGATCAACTTAATCTTTCTTGATAATTCTTAAATTACTGTCATTGTAAGATTAGCCTTGATAGGTATTTAAAAGAACTGATAAAATTAATTATAGATATAACAGTTATTTCCCGTTAAAGGTGTACCCATTTAAAATAAAGTAAAATTAATTATATATACTAATCATTTCTTTCAGACATGCTTAATGCGAATATAAGGTATTTCAATATAACTAAGAGCCAACAAACAACATTATAAACTTTCAAAGTGTCAAAAGGGAGTGTCAGGTTTTATAAATTATAGTTCATTTCATTCCAGAAAAGGAAATTCACCAGGAAAATAATTATGAGTGTCATTTAACTTCATATAGAAATAAATAAGCTTATTTGGGACAATTATTTTTGAGCTTGTTGTAGGATTGTATTTACTTCAATAACATCCATGCTAGTTTGAAATATCGATTAAAGAAAAGACATAGACGAGAAAATTCTGTTCTGATGGCTCTGATACTTCCAATTGTATGTAAACAATATAAGTTGTTAGGTAAAACATCTAAAAATATTAAAAATAAATATTTTCACATACAAATCATTAAATGTTGTTTTTCATTTATCAGATAGATCATTTATTCAACTTCAATAAATATTCTTGTTTTTGTCTTCATGTTAATAACAAGAAGAGCTAATAAAAGATTTATACCAAGACTGTTTAAATCGGAAGTGATCATTTGAATCAACAAAACTGGGCTTTTAAATACTCAAAAACTACTTCACAGTTACTAAAAAAAGTGTTTTATTCCGTAATACAATCATAATGGGCTTTCAATAATAAATCTGAAGTTACAATAGTTGAATAGTATGGCAACAGTGAATTACTTTATATACCTTGTCAGCATTATAAAATAAAATATACTTCAAATATGTCCTCCTCATAATAAAATTTTTCCTTATAATCATTATTTTTGCTTGCTTCAAATGTAATACCTCTAACTGATATGATCTGAATTATTTGATATTTATATGGATATATATTGTATATACTTATCTAAGAGATTTAGCTGAAAATGGATTTTGCAATACTTTTTCCGGACTGTGGCCCATTTTAGTAAAAATGACCTTTTCAATATGGTAAATCTAAAATTTTTAATAATACATATAATTAAGCATTTTTTGGTCGGTATTTTTTATTAATATACATTTTACTATTTGGAATTTTAGAATGTGAATAGTCATAATGGCTTCCTCGGATCTTTTCCCATCTTTCGGTATCTTCAGTGTGTTTCGCACTAGCAGCTGTTTGGAAGAAGATAGATAAACATACATAATTCCAATGAGATGTCAAATAAATAGGTACCACGAGAGTAGCCATTCTGTAATTGTAAGAGACAGGTAATCTTTTACTTCCGGTTGACAAAAACCCAAAATTTGATAGATACCTAAATTTTTGGTTATAATGTTCATATTTAAAATTCGGTTTCTATTAAGTCAAAAGAACTGGATTTGTCGTTTTCACAAAGAGGCACATCCGTCCCTCTACATACATACACACAGACTTTGTTCCAAAAAATAGTGCTTTCGGATTCAGGGACGCCCAAAACATGGAAATCGATCAAAATTTCAAGGTCAAAGTTTTAGATGATTACAATATTTTTCCTGTACAACGTAGATGAGAAAATAAAAACGGCTTAGATACAGAGTTCGTCCGGAAAATATTTTCATATTCAGTTTGGAAGGGTCAAAACATGAAGATCCATCAAAATATCAAGGTCAAAATTTTAGACGATTACAATATTTTCCCTGTGCAATGTGGATGAGAAAATAAAAATGGCTTAGACGCAGACTTCGTTTCGAAAATAGTGTTTTCAGATTCAGTATGAAAGGGTCAAAATATGAAGATCCAGCAAAATCTCAAGATCAGAGTTTCAAATTACAAAATTTCCCTTGTACAACGTAGATGATAAAATAAAAATGGCTTAGACACACACTTCGTTCCGAAAATAGCGTTTTCAGATTCAGTATGGAAGGGCCCAAACATGAAGATCCATCAAAATCTCAAGGTCAGAGTTTTAGATTACAATATTTTCCCTGTGAAACATAGATGAGAAAATAAAACCGGCTTAGACGCAGACTTCGTTCCGAAAATAAAGTTTTCTGATACAGGATGGCCCAAAAGCATGAAGATCCATCAAAATATCAAGGTCAAATTTTTGAAAGTTTACAATACTTTCCCTGTTCAACGTAAGTGAGAAAGTAAAAATGGTTTAGACACCGAGTTAGTTCAGAAAATAGTGTTTTCGACTCAGGAAGGCCCAAACATGAAGATCCATCAAAATCTCAAGGTCGAATTCTTGAATAATTACAATACTTTCCTTGTATAACGTAGACAAGAAAGGAGTAAAAATAGATTATATGAATCAGTAATAAGGAAAAGCTAATTTTCCTTCCGAAAAGATATTGGCATATTATGTGACTGTAAAACACTATAAAAATAATGAAGTGGAATTTCTGAATAAAAAGCAATTAGTGATGTTGGTATAAAAGGGAAATCTTGCCCTGCATTACTCTCAAATGATAAATAAACAACAACAACAAAAAAGATATATTAAAAGGGTAAATATCAAGAGAGAGAATTATTTCTACGATAGAAATTTTTATCTGAAATGAAAATCTTCCAGAACAAAGACCAATTGTCTTTAAACATACACCCTTATTATAATGGAAAAATAATTAATAAATAATTAAATCCTAAAAAATTAAATGCTTAATGATTATTCCATTTTGTCTGAACATGTAGGCGAAAGACGATTATGGTTCTGAAAACATTATGATATCCTTTGATCAGTGATAAATGGAAAAGTTCATGAAATATGAACATTCATTAATTTACAAATTAGAAATAATATGTTATTGAAGAAGAGAGAAAAAATAGGTTTAACCTAGAAATTGACCCAGTCATAACTGTCGAATATATATATATATATATATATATATATATATATATATATATATATATATATATATATATATATATATATATATATATATATATATATATATATATATATATATATATATATATATATATATATATACATTAATGAAAATTATAAATATAAGTTATATACACAGCAGAGTCAAACATATAAAGTTTAAACATTTTTTAATATATAATGAATCCTACTTAATGATTAGAAGTCATTTTAACATCTTATCAGATATAAATTATTAAAGGAACACTTCGTGGTAAGAGCTTTATTTGGAATCACATGGAAACGTAGCACAGTAAAGTGGAAACGTTATTAAGATAATTTTTATGATTTCATTCAATGTACCTGCCAGAAAAGGAAACGTGTGTGAGGTTTAGAAAATTCAAAAAATTAAAATTAAAAGATAATATAAACTCATACTCTCGAAAATATGATAGATTATTTGTAAAATTATCATTTGTCACCGCTGAACATGTTTGGAATGGTTCGAAGCCCTACGGTTTACTCTTTTGTTACACGAAGGTTTAGTTCAACCTTTTAAAGGTCACCAACATAAATTCTTTAGAATTTAATGAAATTAGTTTATAAATGTTATCAATCAATCTTATAACTGTAAAATATATGAATTTTTTTCCATTCTTTAGAGGGGTTTGCGTTAGAGGATACTTAGGATTTTGAGGAGTGGTTTAACTGACAAATCTACTCCCCTGTACAGCGTGAACATAATACTTTTTTAAATTTTAATTATATTGGAAGAACAAAATTTAAATATCCTTAAAATAGTATAATAAATAAATAGCTTAACAATTTATAAGTGTGTTTTGGATACATATTTTTATTTGGGGTCATAGTGAGAAAAATCGAATTACTGACTTTCCAGGTTTAGCAAATTTAAATACATATATTTCAAAAGGAAAAATAAATTAAATGTAGTGGTACTATCTGTTGTCGGTTTAAAATGTTAAAAACATAAAAAACGAAAAAAATTAATATATCTCCATAAAAGTAGAGAAAAATATGTTTAACAGGTGGTTTCGCTGCGGAACCACTGTCCAGTAAAGGATTAAAGTTCTACGATTTACTGTTTTGTTACATGAGAACTAATAAGACCATCTGTTTAAAGCGGATTCCGAAGTAGCATCCATTGGGATTGGAACCCATGAACTCCGGTATCAAAGAGCAGCGCCCTACTACTCGGCAATCATTCGGCTTGTTAAATGAAGATTCATCATACAGGGATTTACTGCTTACAACTCATTCCGACCAGGTACGAACATTCATTCTACAGGGGAATTCGACCCTACGAAAGCCGGAAGAAACGTCGTATGCATTTTGTCAACTTTCTGCTCGCTAAACAGAAAACTCGTTCGTAGGAAAATTATTAAAATGTTGTAGAAAAAGCGTAACATGCTATTAACTTTTAGTGCAAAACATCTCTTGCTCTTAAAATCTATAATGCTACAAAAATCTAGAAATGGCTCCTGAAATAATACTTAAGAATTTTATTTTAATAAGTATTTAATGGCAAATATACAGTGTGGTATTATAAAATTTTTCGTGATAAGTGAGTCAGTTAGATTAGTAAGAATTTTTGGTTGAATTTAAAGTGTTAGTTATTTTTAGAACATTAATTATGGCTGAACCGAATGTTAGGCAAATTCTTGTGCTGAATGTGGATGCATTAATTCCCATGTTTTGTGTTCTCATGAAAATTTCAACGATTTCTCAAAGAGGTCTACATTTTTCCACCAAATCAAATCTGAAGAGCTCCTGACATGCGTACCACCCTGGTACATCGCTGCAGATACACATCCATTTGCAGATCCACAAAGGTACCTATTATAAATATTTGAATCTGGAATCAGGTCCTCTTTCTTTTTTTTTAATTAAATGTTAGTATATGATTAATGTTGAATTTTGAATAATGTGGCACCCAGTAGAAAATTTGGAAAAGCAAATTTTATGAAGTTTGAATCAAATTTTTGTGCATAGACATATAAATAATATAACAATAAATTTTCTTATTTTTTATGTTAAACTATCAACTTTGTATGTGTTTATTTTAAGTGTGTAATATTTATTTTAGTAACTTTTAATTTAGCTTATTAGTTTTTTAAAAAAAATAAGTCTGTAGTCTCTCAGAACCGATGCCGAACGATGGCCGAATGGTTAGGGTGCTGGCCTTCGGAACCGGAGTTCGTGGGTTCGAATCTCACTATGGCATGGATGTTCGTAGCCGTTCGGAATCGGCTTTAAGCAGTAGGTCCCGGTCTCATTAGCCCTCGTGTGCAAAAACAGTAGACCGTAGCGCTCCAAACCAAACCAAACAAACAAAACCTCAGAACCGAACTTGTAGTTAAATTTAAAACTTAAATAATCTACACAACGCAAGACAAATAAAATTTAGTTTTTGACTAACAAAATAATAACCACTCTAAATTTGATCATAATACCTAAATTTAATGAGAGCTACACGACATACAGATAATATAGCAGTTCTAAAAATATATACACAGACTCTGTACTAATCTTCATGTTTTATTTATGTTTATTTTATTGTGTTCTGAAGTTTGAAGATAATATTATTTAGATCATGCTTTAATATCCCATACAAAAGTTTACCTTTTTACAATTGTGTATTATTTTTAATAACAAGGAAAATCTATAATGAAAAACCACAAATTACTGACAAGAAGAAAAAAGTGGAGGAAAGCTATTAATTTTTTTATTTTAATTTAATCTAAATTTTATAATTTCTTATACAGTTATCAGACATACAAAAAACTAAAAGATATAGTTCTATTAAGCTTTATTCCTTTAAACTTTTTTTTATCTTTTCACATATATTTCAGTATAAATTAGCCCAAGTCAGCAAAACAATTTCTATATCTCTAGATATAGTTTCTTTTCTTTCTTTGTTTAGGATGAAGTTTTACGAGGTAGAACATCTTCAGTGAAATAAAATTTTTGACATTATTTCGGTGGACGTTATAAGTTATTTTGCAATTTATTAATTTAGTGTTATGAGGCTTTGTAAAAGAATAATTTATACAAGAATAATTTGTTTAAAATGAATTTTAATAAAAATTTGCATTAACAATATAAAAATAAAATAATTTAAAAAAATTTCTTATTCTTGAAAAATTTAAAGTTTTCTTATTTTTTTCGTTAATTTTTAAAACTTTTCTCGCATTTTCATTCATATCTTTCTTTAACTTTTTTTTACCTTTACTAATATAAGAGTAATTTTTATGTTCATTTGCTATAATTATCCAATTTTTCACAAGTAGCAATTTCACAGCACTCAAAACTTTTTCAGGCTATGTAACCTTAATAATCAAATTTGAATTCATATGATTAATCATGGCTAACTATGTTGTGACTCTTAATGTAAATTGACCTTGAGTGTATCCACCCCAGTTGTAAGATGTTAAAACTGACAGCTTCTTTGTGCTAACTAGACAGAAAATTATAGTTATTAAATCATAACTAATTAAAATGTTGTATATTAATAATTGGCATTTTTTAAACAATTATTTACTAATCATTAGTTTGATTAACGATAAAATTGGCTTTAGTTTAAGTTTTTGACTTGACTAATAACGGGATGATTAAGAATTGACTAAAAACTAGCAATCAGTTGATGCTGGGAATAAACAGAAAATTACTATATTCAGAATCGGTTACGGGAATGCCGTAGAAAAACAAAGAAAAGGATAATGTGTTTACAAATTATATAAGAAGATATTAAATATAATTATAGGCTTATGTCAATTTCCAGGATGAGTTTCTTTTCGACATTTTTAAATACATTAATACATAGCTATAGTACAGGATAGGACAATTTCACACAGCAGTACACATCTCAACTTATGATCGTTTTATATTTAACTTAAAGGCAGCTTATTGGTTGCCTATTGACTATCGTAAACATGATAATGAATGGAAGGGCATTAAAGCTCTCGATGACGATGCATGAAATTTCTCTATTGTAGACTACTATAGAATAGAGAATTTCTTGGTCTATCTGCGATTCCGAGTGCAATCGAAGAAATGTTCCGTACAATCGATATATAGGGATACACACAGAGTAGCTTAAAGAGAAAAGAACCGATTCCATTTATTTATTTTCCGTATGCGAATGAGAAGCTCGTATTGTTCTCAATTATCTCTTAGAATCTCTCCCGTGATTTACTATATTTCGTAAGTTAAATCTTTTTTCCATTTTCTTGTTATATTTTTCTTTGTTAGATGTATAATTTGGCGAACAAGTGTAAACAGTTAATACGGCCCTTAATAAGAACAATGTTTGGGAACAAAACAATTACATTTTTCAAAAATGTTTTTTAAAGAAAAGTTTAAATTATTTTGTATATGGTTCCTTTAGGTTTCAACAATTTATTAAGTATACAACTTACAGATTATTATTTAAGAGTCTTAAAAACTATTGGTAATTTACTGTAACTATTCTACTGACTACTTCTGAATCGGAGAGATCCTTCTCAGCTCAAAATGTCTTAACGTAAAGACATTCTTAAGAAATACTGTGAGAGAGGGGACATGTTAAACGCTCTAGCCGTGTACTTAGTTGAAAACAGCGACACAGCGAAAAGTGGATTACGACGTTACCTGGGCAAAGCCCAGAACTGTCCCAAAACTATCAGAGTTCAGATAAAACAAACGGTGGAGAGGTGGGCTGAACACAAGTAAAAGTTTATTGTGATTGAAAATTGGAGAAAAATTCCAATTGGAGGGAAAAGCGCTAATTGGAGTCTGCTGTTTTCTTAAGTTTCAGGCAAAAATCTTTTAAGGAATCAATCAGTCCAAAGAAGTCATGTAATCCTAGGAAGTTTTTAATACCTTTTACTATTTTTCTTACCTCCTTGGTTTTGTTAAGTGGGGAATTGTGACTGCATTTTATGTTTTGGGATTCTATTATGGACAAGTCGGTGGGGTTGCTTGACACAGGTGAAGGATCTGTAAGTTTTTCGTTACTTACAATCTGGGCAAAAGTTTTCTTACTTTTTACAAGAGTTTGTTTTACTGAGTTATTATTAACATTAATCGGGGGTTTGGAGTGTTTTTAACATTACTTTTTATTCTGGAGAAATTCATGCAACCTTTATAACTTGCAGGGTGTTTACCACAGCAGTTACAGCATTTTATGATATCGGCCTCACCTCTAACACGAGGACAATCTAAAAAATGTGGTAAATCATATACCTATATGCAATGAAAATGTTACTGTTTTAAATCTTTAAAGGAAAAAAAACAGAATAGTAGATTTAATTTACAAATATTACTCTTGATTATTTTCTAATAAATGTTCAACGATAGTCTATAAGCAATATTATGGGTAAATTGCATTACATAGTAGAAAATAAAATGTTACAATTTATTTTACTTTCCTTTAACTTGTGAAAACATTTGTGAAATATATGTTAACTTCCTATTTAAGTCATATTTGCATATTTAATTTTTGAAATTTATTTTGTCAGCTATTATTTAAATAAACCAAGATTTACTATTAACTATACTTCCTCACAGATATGTTAGTTACAAGCAAACTATTAAAAAGGAAATCAAATACAATTTATTTAGTAAGTCTGTTGTTAATAAGATATGTTTCTAATAATAAATTACAATTTCAAATCTGTCTATATATGCATTAACGAAGCTATCAATTATATAATGTAGCATATCAAAACACTTCACTATTCAAAGAATAAAAGGACTACTCTATATCCAGATAGTTTAATCAGGTTTACACGTAATCATTCAAAAACAATCTTGACAATGCCAAGAATGTTCTTTTTTAGACAGCTGAAAAGAATAGATCATTGACGCCAAAAAGAGAGACGCTAGTGACCTATTTATGTGGTTATTGTTTATATCAAATTAGAAACTGAAAAAAGGTCTTTGACCATTTCTGCACTTGAGTTCCCCTCCCCCAACCGCTGAGAAAAAAAATAGGCTTTTCAACGTCAAAAGTAATTGCATGGTAGTATCAGTGATTGTCATGTGACTATATCGTGTATTTCAAGAGTAAAAATAAAACAAACTAGTAGATATCTTAAAACAAAATACAATTTTTGGATGAATCATTGAGTTATGATATTGCAATTAAATATATTGAGATCGTAGCCTTTTATTATCTACTTTAAAGGTAAATATCTAGAGCTAAATTTGTTAATTTGTCTCTAACCTTCTTTCTGAAAGTCACAGTTATAATTTCCTATTGTCAACTTGTTTATTAATATCTTTTTTGAAGATAATGTGACTATTAAATATTGAGATATTGTTAGTTCAATTTGTTAGTTTGTCTCTAACATTCTTTCTGAAAGTTATAGTTATACTTTCCTATTGTCAACTTGTTTTCTAATATCTTTGCTGGAGATAATGTGACTATTAAATATTGAGATATTGTTAGTTCAATTTGTTAGTTTGTCTCTAACATTCTTTCTGAAAGTTACAGTTATACTTTCCTATTGTCAACTGGTTTTCTAATATCTTTGCTGGAGATTATGTGACTATTAAATATTGAGATATTCAAGCGATAGCTATTGGAACATGTTTTCTGATATCTTTGTTAGAGATAATGAGGTTTAAAAACTTAAACATGTGATATTTTATTATTCACGTTTAAGCTAAATATCTAGAGTTAAGATTGATAATTTTTTGTTATAATCCTTCCTGAAAATAATAACTATACTTTCATATTGACTACTTATTTTCTGATAAATTTTCTGCAGATGTGACAGTTATACTTTAATAATGTCAACTTGTTTTCTGATATCTTTGCTACATATATGACAGCTATACTTCCTTACTGCCAACTTGTTTTAAGGTTTATTTGATGGAGATATGACAGTGTCACTTACAAACTACCAAATATTTTTTTAATATCTTTACTGCAGATGGCGGGACTGTTAAATCTTGCATTCCCTATACCACATAAAATCTTTATTAGCTACAGACCTCCTATAACATTATTTTTGTTTTCTGATATCTTTCTACATATATGACAGCTGTACTTCCTTACTACCAACTTGTTTTATGGTTTATTTGATGGAGATATGACAGTTTCACTTACAAACTACCAAATATTTTTTAATATCTATACTGCAGATGACGGGACTGTTAAATCTTGAATTACTCATACCACATAAAATCTTTATTAGCTACAGACCTGCTATAACATTATGTTTGTAAGAAATAAGTAACTTTCTACCTGGATATTTTGTTTTATGGATTTGTATGAACTCCAGAATTACAAATAATATATTCATGGAGGAACAAAGAGATAAAGCAAATATAATGTAGCTAATTCATTTATAAATGCGATTATGCTTTTCATAAATCTATTCATTCATCTAAAAAGTATTCATTCGTTTTGAATAGCTTGTAAAAAGTAAAAAAGCAAAAACGGCTATCACTTGGAAAGTTCTTTCCGAGGAGAAATGATGGGTTGGAAATGCACTGGCAAGTAAGACAAATTATTTTGACAAACAGGTTTATCTCTTTTTATAAGTTTGTTTTTCCTTTGACACGGATAAAAAATAATTTTGATTCTCTTACAGGACACACAAGGCTTTTGAAAAATTTTGAATAGATTTTAACACCAATTATTTACCAGAAAGAGTGTCAGTAGACTTGATAGCCTTTTGTGCTATAACCTATGTTCATACATTTTGTTAGCTGACTTAAAAATCAGCAGTCAAGGAGTCTGTGCATCGGGAGGGGGGAGCGTATTCAACTTCTTCCAAAATTTTTAGAGTTATACCATTTGCCAAAAATCTTATTGAATAAGTAAATAAATTAAAAATTTAATAATAAACATGTATCTCTTTCTACGTTATATAATTGCTGTATTTTTCAAACTTTTTTATATGTATTATTTCAAGGCCAGCTTATCTTAATAACACCAATGTTTCTTCTTAGACATTGCACAAATCTTTTTGTGATATTTAAGAATGGTTCGTAAAAATTTTTTTCCTCTAGCATTAACATATAATTATTTAACTCTCATTGTTTCATATCCAAGACTATTTCAATAGTTTAATTTATTAAATTCTTTTATTAAAATATTTGGATTTGGAATACGTAAATTTTGTAGAAATAAATGTTGCTTAAACATAAAACACTCTAAAAAGTAAAGTTATGGTTCAGATTCTAGATATTAGTTTTTTTTTTTAATTTAAATAACTGTGATAGTTTTTTAAATTTATTGTAATAACATTTCTATATTCTCATAATTAAATTCAAGAAGTTACTAATTCCTATTTGTTATTTGAATTTAGATCACTGGGATAGTTTATGTCTTTCTAATCACCATTAAATTCTATAAGTAAATTAAAAGTCTGTACATATATATTAGTCGGATTTAAGTAATAACATTTTATACTTTAATGGAGAAACTAGTCTTCCCTAAATATCATAAAATGTTTTTCTAACAAGAAACCTAGGATTTATTAATATAAACTAGTTTTGAATAAACATTAACGAAAGTTTGGAAAAACAATTTCAAGAGTTACATGATGTAGGATAAAGAGAGAGAAAATATATATTTTACATTAATTTTTAAACTTACTTGCTGATACATTTTTTGGGAGATTATACATTACTATCTGTGTAAGAAAGATATACATTCTCCTCAAAAATAATTTTATTTTGTATTGTAACGTACTGGAGATATGGTAATCGAAGCCGTCAATGAAACAGGCTAGAAAACTGTTTAATTTAGATTAAATATTTTATTCAGGCGAATAAATTATGTACAGCTATGTACAGATAGATTTCTAAATATTCTGAGATCTCGTGCTGAGATGACATTCACACAATAAGGATGCTTGGGATACCGGATACAGTATGGCTAGGGCTTCTAATCACTGGAATTGTTCGCTAATTAGTGCCGGTAATAAACACTGACACTATCACCTCCAGGCTGACGATTTGTACAGTCGGCTTCCACACCAATGTTTGAAAGTTCAGAGTGCGTATCACGCTGGGGTTCGTGAAGGAAAATTCGGGATCCAAGACGATCCAAATTGAGAGCAAAGGTCACTCTCGGCTACCTACTTCTATGCACGAAGTAAAAAAAAATAGCAAAATAACGGGAATAGAATTCCCAAGTCGAAGGTCGACTTCTTAGCAAACAGAGACGCTGGCGGTCTCTAATCAAGCAAACTCCAGAATCGGAGATACGAGCGGTTCTTCTCGAGCTACGAAGGCTCTATCAGGAAGAAGCCTCAAGAAGAAAAAGCTTCCTTTTGGCACCGTCATTCTTCTTTTATAGCGGCCCCCGGTTCCCCTTACGCGATTCTTTGGGAAACTTCCAGAACCAGGATGATGCAATCTTGCGGTCACCTCCCGCCTGAATCAGCAGTTTCGTTTCCATATGTGGCCGAAAAGCCGTCTTGAGATCAGCCGACACAAACAACATAATTGCCTTTTTCGCTACCGTTAATGGGCGACAATGTGCACTGTAATTATTTGCAATCTTTTCACAGAGTCTTTCCATTCAACATTCTCACAAAGCCCCAGACGCGCTGGCACTAGCACACGAACAGTTTTCAATTAAGTATCCACGTGTATTTAGACCACCCGTTTCTACCTGCCGCTAATCGTAAGTGTTCGTGGCGAAAGGTCACCTTCGGGCTCCTCGTTCTTTAGGGTCATGTAACGGATCGTTACAGTATTTAGCTTTGCTATTTGTATTCCTAAATTCCCATGCAAGTCACCGCTACAATCATTTATAAAAATCCAAAGCTTTTAAAAGTAAAAATACATTAGTTTCAGAAAAAGTAGCATTAGCATGAAGATGTTTATTTAAGGAAATATGTATTTAAAGCTAAACATCGGATGAAATAATTTGATAAAAACATCTCAAAATATTTTTGCTGTAACCCGTTATTACATGGAAAGTTATAAAATTTGCATGCCACACCAAAATAATTTCAACTATAAAAAATAAATAATACAAAAAGTACTGAATATTTGAAAGCATCATTTCAAGTTACTTTGGTTTTAGTACTTTAATAAAATCCCTTTTTACATCCCTGATCTGTCATATAACAAAAATTTCCCTCGCAGGAATATAAAATTTGAAACTGACCTTCCCCTGATTTTTTTCTTAAATATGCCTCTGTTATGTTATAATTCTTAAGGACTTAAGTTTTTATTTTCTTATAATATTTTGCCTTAAATGTTCATGAAATCACGACAATCTAAAGTTGCAAATAAAATACATATTCTTAAAAAAAAAAGATGAGACAAGTCTAATGTTATGGATTCATTTATAAACGGAAATGTGAATATCTTAAATTTACAGATACATTTCAGAATTATTAATCATCATGAAAAATGTATAACAAAGAAGTCAGCTATGACTAGAAAATTCTTTTGAATGAGTAATGATGGGTTAGATATTCCTTGGCAATCCGGACAAATTATTTTGACAAGCAGATTTTTCCTTCCTTTTATAGACTTGTTTTTCCATTAACAAATATGTATGCTGTATAATTGAACTTTTGTTCAATTATACGGCATAATAGGCTTTCAACAAATTTTCGACAAGTTTTATTAAGTTTTCAGTCAACGTCACATCAAGGAAAACAAAACGAGCATAATAAAAATTTTATGAAAGGATATTTCATTACAGCATAGTGATAGAAGGAAAATAGTTCAAGTATCGGATCAGTAATTTAATTGAATGCAGCTGTTTAATTATTTTCAAAACACTTGATACTGTAAGTCACTCAAGTAAACATTTTGAAAAATCTCTTAAATTTGATATTTGAACAGTTAAGTCATTGGACGGTAATAAGTATTAACCAAGGAAAAAATTTAGTGGACAAGTATTACAATGAGAAAATTTATTGATTTAGTACCTTTGATTGATTGTTACAGATTAATCAAAAGGCATATTGGACTTTCAACACTTTTTGTCTTTTTCTTTAGGGTATACAGATAATGTCTCAATAAGGAAAAAGCGAGTTTAGTGAAAACTTTATTATATTTCAGTATAGATATACAATGAAAAAATTAATATGCAGCACCAATCTTTTCAATTTATTATTTGAAAATTAGTTGTGGTGACAGAAGTTAAGTCACTGGACCGTAATATGTATTAAGTTAAGCAAAACTTAGTGAAAAACTTAAATAATGAGAGCGAGTTTAAAAGAATGTGTGTTATTTTCGTTATTCTTTCACCTATATTATTTATATTAGCTTTAAAAAATCACCATTTCTCCAATTTTTGAAAATTTAAATTCTAATTTTAATTTTCTTAAAAAATATATCTGAAGTCTACTTTTTAGTAAATATTTAAAATCAGTTATATAAAAAAAATGTATACCTATATATTTATTGTTCTCATTTTTAAATTATCGAATAACAATATTTTTGAAGTAATCTCTATTCATTTCATATTTTGTGCTTAACCTAAATAAAAGATTTTGAACTTTTTTCTTTGTCACATGTGTCTTTAAATATATTGCAGATTATATAGTTTGGTCTATTTAAACTAGAATATGAATGATAGTTTTAAATCAAAAATCTCTTAGTATGTATTAACCGATTAATCCCTTGTACTGGAAAAAATCATATCTGTCCCACTTTTTATTTTCTAAAGAGAAGAAAAAACAGAGTGTCACTGATACATTTTTATTGCTTCTAATGGTTAATACAAAAAGCTGTTAAGAACAGACTTTACTATGTGGCTCAAATAAAAGTTGGAGATAATTTCCTAGTTGGAATTCTTAAGCATTTAAGGAGCACATAATAATATAAACACTCGGAATAATACTTACAATTTAACACTGAAACACTTGAGACCTTGTTATTTGCTCTTAAGATTGGAAAGGAATCAAATGTGTGTTCTAATATTAAAGAAAGTATACAGATTTTTGGCCCTGGAGAAAAAAAGATATAAAGCAACTCGAGCTTTTTAATGTTACTCATATGAATAAACAGGACTTTTTACTTTTAAAGCAAAGCAGTTGAACAAAAGTATGTTTATATGTTTCAGGAAAAACAAAATAAAAAATTTTTGCGATGAATTTATTTCATTTTTAAAGCGTACATCAATTTCATTATTTTACGGACATACAAATTTCACATTTTCGTTTGAATTCTTCTACTTGATAAAGAATTGTTGTCTGCTTAAATAAGTAGTTTTCAAGCGCTTTCGAGTTTTGACCCTCTGTATGACTTCAGAATTTTTTTCTAAGTTCGCTATCTAAAGAAATTCTTTACTAAATACTCTACTGATGCTTGTTACTGCAATATATCTAATTGGGATGCTATTCCGATATAAGGTATTATTAACAGATAGCTTGAATTAATGATTTTTCCTATAGTTTAGGTAAAAATGTATTAAAAACATTTTAGGTCACATATACATCTATATATATATATATATATATATATATATATATATATATATATATATATATATATATATATATATATATATATATATATATATATATATATATATATATATATATATATACATATATATATATATATATATATATGTATATATATATATATATATATATATATATATATATATATATATATATATATATATATATATATATATATATATATATATATATATATATATATATATATATATATATATATATATATATACATCTATTCAACTAATCATTATAATTATGATACTCACCTCTTACTATGCCTAGTATATTAAAAAAAAACTAATAAATTCATTAAATCGAAGTAGAAAATACTCTAAAATCTTCACTTTATCACAACAATATTCAACTGAAATAACACCGTTATTGTCATCATTAATTCCAGTTTTATTGAAATAAACATATAAAGTGAGGTACCACACTAAAATCACATCACACCAACTTTTGATAATATATCACCATAAAATTTACAATTTAGAGCAGTTTATGTAATGGACTGTACTTGAAATTAGAAAAATGATGTAATATTTCACAGTTTTTCTTTTATACAGTACTCTCCTCAGTGCATAGCGATAAAACCCTTTGAGAACCACTCCCTTGAACAGTTTTTATCTAAGACTTAGGTTTCCTATTTGTCATTTAGGCTATCAGTTGGACGTTATTTCCTCGAAATTCCCATTTGGGCTGCTTGGTAATTCCCATTGCTACACTCAGATAAAGTGTAGCTTTAATAAAATTTGTATTAACCGCTTAACCCAAATCGCTCTCTGCAACGTAAGCAACTTCCTTTACTTAAAGAGAATTCGGTCCGACATACAAATACGAATCTCCACGACTCATCGGTCTTCATTGGCGAAAATTTTTTTTTGAACTGTTGTCAAGTACATTGGTTTTAATTGAAAATAAAAAGATAAAATCTATTCGGAGTAATAAAAAATAATTTGGTTGTTTCTTA
The DNA here is from genome assembly GCA_032207245.1 of Pardosa pseudoannulata. Classification (NCBI taxonomy): domain Eukaryota; kingdom Metazoa; phylum Arthropoda; class Arachnida; order Araneae; family Lycosidae; genus Pardosa; species Pardosa pseudoannulata. Next base: position 46,452,657 of record CM063508.1, read on the forward strand.
TGTGGTTAGGACGAATCTCTACGAAAAAAAACAAAATAAAAGTAACAGTAATATGGATAAACTTAATGATATCTACAACCATCTCAATAGCTTTTTTTGAAAATTTCCATTTTGCTATAGTTTTCTGTTTTGACATCCCTAATTTTTGTTTAAATGTTCAATTAAGCTAGTACCATGTTTAATATATTCTAAAATTTCCATGAAATGGTTTAAATAAAGTACTATACTCAGTCTATTTTATGTAGTAAAATGTAATAAAATTTATTTACAAATAGCTTTAGTGTTTATTAAAGTAAACTAAAAGCCGAACGATGGCCGAATGGTTAGGGTGCTGACCTTCGGAACCGGAGTTCGTGGGTTCGAATCCCACAGTGGCATGGCTGTTCGTAGCCGTTCGGAATTGGCTTTAAGAAGTAGGTCCTGGTCTCATTATCCCTCGTGTTGCAAAATGCCCACCGTAGCACTCCAAACCAAACCAAAGTAAACTAAAACTCCTCAGCGCAACAACCCCTAGGGAGCCAGGGCCTACTGTGGCAATCTCCGTTTCCGAGACTTAAGGCCCTGGGTGCCAAGCATAAGTTCTGGTTAGGTGGTCAACCTTACGAGGAATCCCCAGTATTTAGTTACCAAGCATGCCTGGTCCTCAGTTTGTCGATCCACTGAAGGGATGAAAGTATGAGTCAACCTTGCCCAGCCCGGAGATCGAACCCCTAACTTCTGTCGTGAGAGACCGAAAAGCTACCCCAGCCCTACCATTCTTAAAGTTAACTAGATGTGTATATTTTCATTGTGAATACAAAGTTATAATCAGTAGAATTTTTATAACGTATTTTGTACTTATTTTTGATATATATTTGGTAAATTCTTTTTTTTATTACTTACTCATGTGCAGTACTTATTGTGCCTTGTCCCTTTTTTAATGCAGAAATGCTGTATCGTTCAGAATATATATTGAAAACTTATGTGCATCGCATGAATTAATCTAGATGTAAAACCTGTAAATTTTGATTTATAAGTGATTGGAGTTCAGTGGCGTACGCAGAATTTTTTCAAGGGGAGAGATTCATAATTTTCAAGGGAGTGTTAATAATTGTAAAAGATAACAGCCCGCATAATTTCTACTAAAATTTTTATTTTTGCCATTTTGTCTGAGCTCAAGGGGGGGGTGTTTAAACCCTTAAACACCCCCTTGCTTACGCCCCTGTCGGAGTTTTCATTGTCTGCTTGTCTTGCTACCTCAGTTGTGGTTTATAGCAGTTTTGTCTTTTCAACCCACCTTGGCTTTAAGACATAAATTCCTTGAGGCTTAAAGTGGTGTTTGGAACCTGTTGATCTGTTGGGTTACTTTATTTTTAAGTCTTAGTTTAGAAAAAATGGGTTGATAGATGTTCACGTGAAATGTCAAAATCTGCTAAGATAATTCTTCCTGGAAGTAATAGAGGAAAATATGTGACTAGGAAATAGTTATGGCGGTGTTGGAAAAAAGATAAGATAAATGCGTTTCTAATAATTCAAGCTATCTTGAAATTTTAACTCAAAGACAACAAGATCACAGTATGCCAAAAAGAACTTTAAAATAAAAGCAATTACTGAATAAAAAAAGAAGTTAAAATATGATTTAAATATTAATGGGTTAATAATCCCTTCCAGTTTTGAAACAGGTAATTTGTGTTTTAAGTAGTATTTATTATCTCCTTTTGAGTTCAAAAACACTTAGCTGGAATGTGTTCTGATAATTTTTTATTACCTTTTATAAAATGGAAATAATAGCTAGGGATAATTATAAGCTTATTTACCAAGAATTTTACACTCCCATAAATCAGCACGAAGATTTTTTAGTCAAAGTGTCCTACTTTGAATGTTTGCTTCTCCTCTACAACATTGATTTACCCCAAAATGATTTACTTAACGGATTCTTTATGATGATCTTGATTTACGTTAAATTACCTTTAGCCAATCTGTATGTTGATAGTAAAGAAGAAGCTATTTTCTTCTTTTACGAATGAATGATATGGGTTACCTGTAGTTTTTATCGCTGGGCGGACAGCTAGTGATTTATTTTGAAGTTGTCGTGCTTACTTTTTTAAACAGGCAGTTCGATAGCCTGAAATACCCTGCACGTGCTTTAGAAAATTTGATAAGACTACTCAACTCATCTTGTCAACTGCCAATACAAAAAATCATAAATTACACCTCTTATGATTACAAGATAATAGGGTACTGAATGATAGACATGCATAAAGAATTTATACGGAAAATAATTTTATAGACAGGAATGACTTAATTTAAATGAAGGTAAGTGGAGCCAATTGTGGAGAAATATATAAAGGAGACTCTTTTCAACATAAATAGACTTCGTTTAACTGGTTTAACTGGTGAGGTCATAATAAAGTTTGCTTAAAGTTTTTGGTGTCTGGTAACAGAAATTGGGCATGAACTATATGAGTTTTTTGTAGTTATTATAACTGGGCGGACAGATAGTGATTTATTTTGAAGTTGCCATTCTGCTTACTTTTTCAAACAAGCAGATCTATAGCCTGAAATACATCATGCATGTTTTTACAGATTTAATAAGACTACTCAACTCATGCTGCCTACTGTCAAAACAAAATATAAAAATTACATCTCGTATGATTGCTAAATAATAGGGTACTGAGTGGTAGACATTCATAAAGAATTTAAACGGAAACTAATTTTATAGACAGGAATGACTTAATTTAAATTACTGTGTGTTCGACTAACTATGACGAAATATAAAAAAGAACTTCAAGATGAGTAGTCTTTGTATGCCTGGTTTAGAATTCTTGGGTGAGGTTATAGGAAAGTTTACTTAAGGTTTCTGGTTTCAAGCAAACCAATTGCAAATGAGCAATATGAGTTATTTGTAGTTATTATCAGTGGGCGGACAGGCAGTGATTTATTTTGAAGTTACCATTTCGCTTACTTATTCAAACAAGCAATTTTTTATCCTCAAATCCAGCGTGTATGTGCTTTAAAAGATTTGATAAGACTATCGGATTCATCTTGTTTACTGTCGATACAAAATATCATAAATTACATTTCGTATGATTGCTAGACAATAGGTAATGAAAGACAGACACGAATAAACAATTTAGACGAAACTAATCTTTCAGACAGGAATTATTTAATTTAAATTACCACAAGAAGGATCAGCCATGGCGAAAATTTAGAGGAGCCTGGCTTAGAATTCTAGATAATTCCTAAGAATATATTCCTAAGAATACTATTCCCATTAGGGGAATAGTATTCTTAGGTTTTCTGATTTCTGTAAACACGAGTAGATATATGGTCCACCTTTAAGAGGAGATAGTGCATTTTGATACAAAGGGTCGGTCTTACCTAAGTCGTTTAACGACTAATAGCGATTAAACCATAGAGCCAACGAATGGTAGGTCACAATTCTCCGTTTAAACATAGATTAAGCGCGGTTATCTTTAAAAACTTTGGGTGAAGCCGTCCCTTAATCTTCAATAAAACAGACTTTTTTAAATCATCATAAAATAACATTTTTTGCTAATTTTAAAATAAATGCTCTCTTATAATATCTTTTATAACAGTCTAACTTTGAAATTATTGTTTCATTTTGTCGTTCCAAGTTGTATATTGTTTAGAAAACATAAAAGATATACACTAAGTGAAAATCATTCCAGCACGTGCGTCTGTGCAAATTCTACGTCACATTTAGTTTTAATTAAATTTTATTTTCATTATCTCAGCTGAGACGCCTGAAAATGCTTCCTATTCAGCATTTCAACCTTCTTCATATCATTGAAGGTGTAACTAAGAAACCACATGACAATTTAAATTTTTAACCGGGCTTTTGGAGTGCACGGCAGTTTGTTCGTAAAATCTACTACAAGCACATGATTTAGGGTGAAAAATTAGAAAATAATTTTTTCTCAAGTGTTATGTATTTTTGTGATTTTGACTGAAGTGTATTATTTTGATTCTTATAAAGTCGAATACATAAACTTCTAACTGGTTTTTAGGGCATAAAATATATACAACCAGCTGATTCTTCCCGCATTCTTCCAGAAATATCAAAGGGAACACTAGAATTTGCGAGATGCAACAAACTTAGTGAAGAAGATATAGAAAGAAATATTATTAGTAGTGAATTTGAAATAGTTTATTTTGGATGATGAGGATGATAATAATAATGATTCAGAGGAAGGGGTTGAGGCGGACATTTTATGCTGGTAAGA
>CM063508.1:46459382-46461882 GCA_032207245.1 Pardosa pseudoannulata
TATATTATACTAAACCCGAGGCTTCCAACTTGTAAGAGCTTGAGGGCAACGTTTTCAACTTGCCCATACATGATTGCGTACTGATCTTTCATAATTAACATATTTTGGTAAAAAACTGCAAGTATGTCAGAGGTATTAGCAGGAAGTAATATGTATAGGTTTATTTATCTATATATATATAAATGAATTTGTGTCTGTCTGTCTGTATGTACTCAATAGACTTAAAATTCATGTATCCAATCGCCGTGAAAATTTGGGAAATGTTTAGGTATATCCCTGGGAAGGTTTGTGTAAATTTTTATTGTTCAAAATCCATTCCTTCCCCCTTTTTCGAGCATTTCATGTCACTATTCCAAGAATTATTATCCCCGGTTAAAAGCAAACAATTGAATTTTTAATTTATCGCATGATAACTAAGTGAAAGAAGCAATATTTTTAGCAATGTGACGTCATCCCAAGTAATTGTTTTAAACGCAGTTTTCCTCGATTAAAAGCAGAAGAATAAAATTTTTAATTTATTACATAATACATAGGTGAAAATGATATTTGTCTATCATTATGACGTCATTCCTTTAAATATTTCATTTATTCATTTCTTATTTTATATTATTTAAACATCGCCTGCGTAGTATCAATTCGATTTGACCTGAAAATTGAGATATATAGTGATTCACTTTCATTTCTATGTGACGCAAATTATAGCATTTTTATTTGAGAACTAATTTTAAATTTAATTGTTGGTTAATTTTTAAGTTGCAATGGAATGTTTATCAACAATATTCTAACAACAAAAAGTATAAATTTCAGTGACTCTCATGCGCAAATAAAAATCTATCATTTTAAATAGTTATCTTTATATCCATATGGTTGTCAATATGAATGTGTGTTTCTGTTTCATACAAAACCATGTGGTTCGTCATAAATTTCCTTAATTTTAGACAACATTTATGTATACCACCAAAATTGCACTGTTGCTGTCAAAACCTCTGCTTCCTATTCTATCACATAATATGGCAAGATCTGTTAACTTTGCTAATCAACGTACAGTAGTAATACAGTAATGTAATTTAGGGTTAAACTTATATTTTACCATAAAAAAGTTTGAGCAAATTTAGTATAAGACGAATTAGATTATAAAAACTGAATAATGTTATAATACACCTATGATAGAAATATATAAATATGCCAATGACTCGAACTAAACTGTGACGAATTTAGCGAGTTATTCACGAAAAATAAATTTTTGTTTAAAAGTAATATATTAAGTTCACCGTAGCGAAGCACGGGCAAACTTTCTAGTTAAAAATAAAGGTTTATTCATTTTAGCAAGCAGTATGAGATTCCTAAGTTTTATACAGCTTATGAATATTTATACATTTTAAATGTAAGAATAAACATTACAAAGCAGAAAATCGAAACAGAAAAATGTTTTTTAAAGCTTAAGGAGAATTATTAAAGCTGTTGTAAGACTAATAAATTTACGATTGCAAAAAAGAAGGAAATTTAAAAGAAGCCAAAGGCTATCGTATATTTCAAATCTAAGAATAAAGATTACAAAGTAGGAAATCGGAATAAAAAATATTTTTTTAAAGCTTAAGGAAAACTATTAAAGCTGTTATAAGATTAATGCATTTATAAAAAAAAAGATAAAAATAAGTAAAAAGCTATCATACCAGCAAACAATTGTACTTTGAAGATCGTTACTGAACAGTGTCAGTTTATTTAAATTAATATTGACAAAAGGTAAGAAAAAAATAACCTAAAGATAAATTAAAACTAATTAGGTCAACAGAAAATTTGAAAAATGATAATTTAGTTGGAGTAATGTGTATAGTAGTCCGCATCAGCCAATAGATGGCTACTCACTGCGAACTCTGCTAATGCTATCTCAGAAGATAAAGGAAGGACAAATTAGTAAGTACTTATTTTTAGTAAATTTTCACGAATAAAAAACTATGAAACTATGAATGGCCTGCCAGTTTGAAGCTTCTGCTCTAAAATACAGGAATTTAATGAAACATAGGCGCATAATTTTCTAGGCATACATGCTCTCAAAATATTGAACACGATTGATTAAATGCTTTATTGTCGAGAGGGAGGAAAAGTTTCTTTATTCAATAATTTAGTTGCTTACAAAAGCAAGGTTGGACTTTCTGTCACACGAGGTTTAATAAATTAAAGTCGATTCTGACTAGCCTCAAATGTCTATGCTAGTAGAGGGACCTTAACGTACAGAATCAGATAATAAAAAAGTCATTATACTCATATTTTTTTCTATTAGGAAGTTAATAAATCACTTCCGGCCTAATAAATTAGAATCACCTTGTAGATCAGCGATAGTTCAATGAGAAAAGGAGATCTCATAACCGGAAGCTTGTGGGATTGAAAATAGAGCCGGCCTTAGATCTGCCGTGTTCCGTAATGGTGGCTGCATGTAAAACAGAATCGTGTTCGCAATGTCCTCCAAGTTCCCAGACGATACCTCTAGAGATGGTAGGTT
>CM063508.1:46469382-46489382 GCA_032207245.1 Pardosa pseudoannulata
GTCGGATAATGACTTTAAAGGGTTCTCTTTTTCGAAAAAGAAGTTAGTGGGTTTACGATCTGTAGTTAAAGTGAACACTAGTAGCTTTTTAGAAACTGCCTTATACAATGTGTTCTGATTTAACAGTTTATTTTTCCGATGCAATGCAGATAAATATTTTTAAGCCAAACACCGAAGTGAAACTGTTACTCATTTAGCAATAACCCAGAAGCACGTGTAGTGCAAGGAATATTACGGATGCAAATAGCATTGCTCCGCTGGGTCCTCAGAATTTAGAAGCAGACACCAAGTAGAAAACCATTAGGCTTGACCTGGCAAATGCAGAGGTCAAGTTTGAATTTGGCAACTATGATCTATTTTACGCACCTTAGCGCATTGTGCGCAGACTTTCAAAAACACAAAGAGAGCTTTATTAATAATATTTGCTTTTTTGTAAACAATAGTTTTTAATTATGATTATCCACTTATTTAAATTTTTGAAAGATATCGGAAATCCTTTACCTGGGTATTGAATTTTCAAAAAATTCTAAAATAATGTTTAAAAATTCCATTTAAATTGCTATAAATGTTAAATAAAATAAACAGCAAAAGTAGGTAAATTTTTTGCAGGTCTATAAATACAAATACAAGCAAAATTTCAAATCAACATATGTAATAATTTTTTTATTTAGAGTGCGTGAAAATTTATAAAATACATTTTTCAGTTTAAAGTTTTACAAATGTCTGTATGAGGTCTTTCATCGTCACTTGAGATTAATTAAGCAAGAATTAATAATTTTTTTAGAAGTCAAATCATAAAGTTATCCTTAATTTAAGAAAAACCTGTAATTTAAAACAGGTGAAACTTAACAATTACAATTAATTATCAATAAAGCTAGGTTCATTTTACCAAAGTAAAATTTAATAACTATAAAAAACTTCCGTTTTTGAAAAAAAATATCTGCCACTTTCTTTTTTTACAAATTTCTCATTTTTTATATATTGTTTTAATTTTTTGATTAGAACAATTTAAGACACATCACAAAATTTTCTCATATTGGTACTTTGCGTAATTTATTGAGTAAAAATTTACGAAATTTCTTGAATAAACTATTTAAGTTCATACTTTATTTACGAAATCTGATAGCCTCATTCTTGTAAAATATGATTTCAAATTTGTTCAAGGATATTGCTATATATTTCAGGCTATTTTTATACAATTTAATATGCACTAGTTTTTAGTCTATACACGTTTCGATTATTTTTGAATCACAGTAATTTCAATATGATGTGGGTCAAATCAAGATATTTGTAAAGGAAATAATTTCAAAACATATACTAAACTAATATATATGTGTCATACTCCACCCAAAATCTTTAATTTCGAGGGGGAAATTCATTTTACCATTTATATAAACAATAGATAGCATTTAGATTATTTTTTCATTAACCATTAAGCATTAACGTAAAAGGTCAGTTCTTGAAATGTCACTCAAATAACGTGATGTTTCACAGTCAATATATAATTAGTGATTGTTTGAAAATCATACCCTAAGCAGTAATCATATATGTTCAAATATAGTCACCAGAGAATTAGGAACACTATTAAATAATCATTTCCAAAACAGCATGCACTCTAATTTCCCAGAAAATTCATTAAATTTTCATTTCTTTTTCCATTGTGCTCTCTGCTTTCGTTTTCACTATTAGGTTCTTGAAGGTGTCCTGAAAACTCCATCAAAGAATCGTACTATTTATCTAATTTTTCTCTAAAAGGGATTACAAATGGAGACGTTTTTCCAATGAGCAAGAAACGCATGTGGCTACCACACCCTATATTCTTAAATACGCATTTGAATTTTTGGTTTTTTTTCCAGCAAAATCATTTTTTCTCTCCAGCTTTTATGCAAGAAAGTGACTCGATAACATAAGGCTGCGATAACCCACTTCTTTCTGACAGATTCATGCCTGGAGGGTATAATATCGCCAACTAGAAAGATAAACCATAAATGTAAAGAAAAGATTTTTGGTTGTTTTTCCCACCATAGTTTGTTTCATAGTTCATTGCACCTTTACTATACGTGCTGTCCAGAACTCATTTAGGGGCATTGCAACAATTTAAAGATGTCTTTCTGGCAAGCGAAATTTTTATTTCAAATAATCTCCTGAAAAAAACACTAGTAAAGAAAACACCCAGTAAAGAAAAATACTAAATTATACACTGGTTGCAATTTCAATTTTTTTCTTACTTTACATATATAATTTTAAAGGGAAATCTGTAGATATTCTATGAATGTGTTTTAGTTTTTGCCGTGTTTTACAACTTCTTAGAAAAGATATGACACCCAATAAAAATATTTTAACATGCCACAGGAATTAATTAAAAAAACTTTTTCATACACATATTAGTTTTGTAATCTACTTAATTATGAATATGATTTATTAATTGTCATATTGTATAACCTCTTGTAAAAGAATTTAAACCCAATAAAAATAATGTTAAAATATACTTAGGTATTAATTTCGAAAAGTTATTTTTTCCTTCGCAAAGTTAATTTTGCAGTTTACACCATCGATATTATATGACTATATTATTTATTATCTTTTCATACTTCTATATTTTGTAACTCTATATTATGTTACTATGAGCATAGAAAGTAAACCTTTTTTCCATTATACTTTTACCATGTCACAAAATCTTATATACCACAAGAAGTAATTAAAAAAACTTTTTCGAGTACTTTACTTTTGTAGTGTATTTAATTCATATTCCATGAATATGGTTTATTTTTTTGCCATATGATCCAACCTCTTGAAAAATAATTTAAATCCAATAAAAATGTTAAAATATACTTTAGGTATTAATTTCTAAAAGTTATTTTTCTTTCGCAAAGTTAATTTTGCAGTTTACACCACCGATATTATATTACATTATTATTTATTTTCTTTTTACACGCCTATATTTTATAACACTATATTATGTTATTATGAACACAGAAAGTAAGCCTTTTTTCCATTATACTTTTACCATGTCACAAAATCTTATATACCACAAGAATTAATTAAAAAAAAAACTTTTCGTGTAACTTTAATTTTTTAGTGTACTTAATTTATACTCCATGAATATGGTCTATTTTTTGCCATACAATACAACCTCTTGAAAAAGAATTTAAACCCATTAAAAATGTTAAAATAAACAACAGGTATTAAATACTAAAAGGTATTTTTCCTACACAAAATAATTTTACATTTTACAAAATCTATATTTTCTTAATAATAATAATAAATTAGTATTATAATTAAGAAATGATAATAATTAATAATAATAATAATTATAAGAAATAATAATAATTAATAATAGTAATTAGTATAATAAATATAATTATTATTTATTATACTGTGTATTAGTTTTTGCCATATTTTTAAGAAAATATCTGATATATTTTCATTCCACACACTTATTATATAACACTATATTCTTTCACTATGAGCACAGAAATTAAGTTTCTTTTAAACCATATAAGTATTTTCAAGATTAATATAAGTGTTTTAAGTGTTTTCAAGATTTTCAAGTTTTAAATTTTTAAATAAAGCCATATTTTTACTAACCTAAAAGAACCTAGACATATACAAAACAAGCACAAAACTATACAAAAAAAGGAAACGTAATATGTTCACTTTTAATATTATGAGAATGCTTTTAAAGTTTTAAATAATTATTTATTTGGGTGCAATACAACTGATCGATTTTAAAAAATGGGTGTAAAGTGAAATAACAGTTATTATCACTGTCATCAGTTTCGTTATTTTTATAAATTAATTTATTATAATTTATATTTTTGTTCATAATAATATTAAAGATATCTTAGGAGATTCACTTCATATTATCAGCAATGGTAGCTAAAGTTTGCAATCCGATTATGTTTCACCACAGTCCTTGTAGAATGCTCCTTATTACTAAGTATTATGTAGTATAAATGTATCTTTTTAAAGATTAGAAACCTTCAACTTACATTAAAGTTATAGAAGAGTAAAATAAATTTGAGATCTCTAAAGCTATATAAAATATCTTCAAATCGTAATGATATATACTAAAATTAAACCAATAGGGAAATTTTTTGAACATCTTAAGAGACTTTATAAAGAGATTCTTTCTTTGCTATACTATTTGTTTAAGTATTCTTGTAATTAAGTATAGTTATATATTTTGCTTTACCATAAACGATCTGCTAGAAGTTACCTGTCAAACAATAATAATAGTTGCTGTTCACATATTATGTTATGAAAAAAGAACAAATTAAATTGAAATCTTAATAAGAACAGCATGAAATAATAGTCATTTATATATAATGTAGCATGAAAGCGGAGTCATTTTGCATATAGATAGGTTTATGTTCCATAATCGACACAAAATTACAATATTTTCAGAGACAATATTTTTATGGTTATTTCGTGGCCATTATAATGATAGCAAAATATACTTTAAGCATAAATGAGAACGTCTTGATGTTTTTTTGTTTTTCCACGCCTACTCCAAATGTTTCCTTTTTTATATTCTGATGCTTGTAATAAATAAATTATGGATAATTTTTTTACCAGAAAAAGACTAAGATTTAAGCCTAAAATAGAATACAAGCAGACTGTATTGTTCTAAATTTATTATACACAGAGAAAAACTCCTTTCTATTTCAAGATAACTATATTCAAAGACACGCCTCTAACACTTAGCTTTTTCCTAATACAAACATTTAACTTTAACTGTCTATTCCAGTATACTGGTGTTTAGTTTAACCCCTTAAACGCTTCATTTTTTCCTCGAATTGGATTGAAAAAAATGTCAAATTTTTTATTGCATATTTTTGTTTATTTTACATTTGTAACCTGTAAAATGTTAGTAAAAGTAATATTTCTAATCATTTTAAGCATTTATAACAACTTTTTACATTAAATAAAATAATATTTTTCTTGGAACTTGTCTTTTCTCTCTCCTGCAAGCCCACACAGAGAAGTTACCTTTACAATTATGCATTTAAAAAATACAAATAATTTCGATTACAATTACTACACAACTATTTTCGAATGCACATTCTTCAAGTACATTTTCTTAACCTGTTTTTTTTTAAAGATCACATTTAGTACGATAAATCTTGAAAGAGGGTAAGAAGCATAGTCCAACATCACAGACTGTACAAAAACACCTAGTCTCTTTTATAATTCTTTTGCCACTGTCATTTTTCTTCAGTGAACACACATAGCACTGTTTTTGGGGTCTCAGTTTAGTCTCCCCAAAACAAGTGAAAGTAAATTAAAAAACTCAAAGTGTTGTAATGTACTTACAACCTAAACACCAGTGTTCGTTACAAGGGGGAAATACAGAAAGAATATAATATTTTATGTTGAGATTCAGACATTTTTTATGTACATTCATTTACAAGTTGATCCTTGGTTATCATATATCATAATCAACAATTACTTCTATTTACACTATAATTATCCCAATTCTCTTAATAAGGAGTTATTATTATTGACAGAGGCCTAAGTTAAGTGACTGTAAATATTATTTTATAAATTACCTCCATTATAGTCACAGGGGAGCAGGCAGGGGCATTTCTACCTACGTCAGTCTTCAGTTGGTGCAGAGGGTCAGGTAGAAGCTTTTCTCATACGGTGTTGGTTAGGGCGCAAAGGACTAGTTGGTGATGGTGGATCCTTGTCCCATTTCTCCCGACTTCAACTCCTCTCCTTAACTTCGTTTCCAAAACTCCTCACCTCGGTCCCAACGCCCCTTTTTTCTTCCTATCCAATCCCTTGTCTTCGGGAAATTTTCCCACATCTCATGCCCTTCGGGAGTGCAGGTGGGCTCATTAAAGTAGCCCCTTTTGTGCAAGCTGACATTAATTTTTAGCCCCTGCTCCCATAACATACATGTCTGTGCGAGCTTGACCGTTACGCTGCTATTCCGTGATCTATACCTTCTCTGCAGGGGACCCTAAACTTGACGTCAACAATTGGAGTCCTAAATTCCTCTAGAAAAATCCTCCCACAGCTGTGCATGCACGTGCAGATCACCGTGGGAAAGTACCTCGGTACACAAAGATAAAAAAACTCGCGAAATACTGCAAAACCTATCAGAAAGCCAGAGCTTTTAAACCAAACAGAATACACTTCAGAAATATATTGTGGACATCTATAAGGCTAATTTCACATTAAAAATACAAAAGATACGACGAAAACAGTGAGAACTGCAAAGAAATCAGATTGCCCGTACTCAGTACGGGCAAATCATTAAAGGCACGGTAACGGGGTCCAAACGGTGTACATGCAAATCAGGCAAGGGGTTACTATATCTTTGGTATAAACTTATTTTCCTATGACTATTGCATAATTGCATAGTACAGACAAAAATGAAACAAAGAATTTCAATTATTAAAACGGAAAAAGAGTTAATAAATAAAGTAATCAAATTCCATAAAATTAAACAAACTTTAGATAAGGAAGAAGAAACATGATGTTGGCAAATTTTATCACTTTCTTTCGTTAAAAATATTCATTAAATGATATGAAAATCGGTAAATAACTTCTTTCTTTGAATCAAAATGCTTTTTAAAAAAAAAAAAATAAGTAAAATTGCGTAAAATCACTTTACAATATGTGCTTTAAAATAAAATAATATTGATATTAAAAGAGATAAGGTAAGCCCAATGTAAGTATAAGGTAAGTCCAATGTAAGTATAAGGTACGCCCAATGTAAGTGTAAGGTAAGCACAATAGTTTCTTTAAAATTTATATTTCTCAAAACAGGTATTTTTGCAATTTTTATCCCTTTTAAAGTTTTTACGTTAATTCATCAGAAATTCCAACAAAGTTTTCATTAAACACTGCTGAGATATATTATAATAAATTTAGGTTTTTATTTTAAGATTCATCTTCATTATTCTTTAAAATTCAGTTTTAGAAAAATCCAAATTTTTCATGAAAATACTACATACAAACACATAAAAACATGTCATGTAAATTGACTACTCAATAATATAACAATATAATAACCTAAAAAAATTCAAAAAGTTTTTTTTAAATAATTATAAGGCAAAATTAGAAGAGAAGGGCTTATGGTATTTACTTTAAGATTCACTTCAATTGTTTTTAAAATTTAATTTAATTTTTGAAAAATCCAAATTTTTCATGAAAATACTACATACAAACACATAAAAACATTTCACCTAAATTGACTACTCAATCAAATAAGAAGATAATATCTAAAAGAAATCAAAAATACTTTAAAAAAATAATTATAAGCCAAAATTAGAGGAAAAAAGGAAAAATAAAGAATCAATTTAATACTAGCAAAAAAATTCAAAAAGTCCCATTTGAATAAATTATTAAATTAAAAAAATATGATTATTTACTATTATTCAACTAATATGTGTATAAAATTTCATGAATCTTAAGTTAATAATTTACAAAAATGGTGACTAAACTCCGTTTCCTTAATAGATGTATAGATAAAAATAAAAAACCATAGTTTAACTTGCATTATGCTTTACTTTGTACATCATCGTAAATCAACTTTCTATGAGCTTATAAAATTTCGTCAGGATAAATATGAAATCTATTTAAATTAAAATTAAATAAAATGCTAAAAATTAGAGTAAATATAAATCTTTAAATGTACATAGAATTGATAATATAATAAAATTAAAAATAAACATTTAGGGTTTTGACAGTTAAAGTAGTGAAATATTTTAATGGGGATATTCTAGAGACAACCTTGCCTGTTCAACGAGTTCAAGGTATAATATAAATGAGCGTAGGATTCTTAGATAAAAGAACTGAAAGAGAAAAAAATCTATCAGAGTTCTAAAAATTTTACATTACAAAGTTCAATAAATATTTTCTAATTAAATTTTCAATAGAATCAACAAACGATTGAAATATTAAAAAAAAACATTTAAGGAGTGTAGTATATTGTGTTTATTTTAAAATTGTTAAAGATAATACTACGTTATATTGATCCATATTTTCTTTTTTCTTTTAGCAGGGTATTGAAAACCAGATTTAACTGAAGTTTCTACACTCCTGTCTCTCCTTTTGTCTAGTATGCACACTGAACTCTCAAGGAGAGAGAGTTTTCAAATTATAAATACTGGAACCCGTTCTCGTTGGGAAAATGCCAGGACAAGATGGAATAATGTATACTAAACTGAATTTCACAACTCAAAATGAAGGTCTGAATGGAAAAACTGATATCAATGTTATTCTGAATATTTCCATTAACTGCTGTATAAATACACATGATAATTCACGACTGAATTTTACGCAATGTATAAATCAGGTAATATTTCATTTGTGGCTTATGTCCAAAACTAAAACTGTAATAATTTACTTTTGAGTCGTAGGAAATGTATTTTTCCCCAATTAGAGGGAAAATTAGGGTTGAATTTAATTTTTTAGGTTACTGTTTCGTCCAACACCCATGATGCGTCAGCAATTGCTTAATATTTTTTGTAAACTGTGTTTATTTTGTAACCGTGAAGCGTAGCGCCATTTGTAAATATATGTAATACAATAGTGTTCGTTGAAAGCGAGTGGATTAAATTGGCCATATATTCTGTTTTTTCTTGGTTTTCTTAAACATGGATAGTTTGGACGACGTTGGGAGTGAGAATAGTCAAAGTCATTGTAAGTAAAGGCTTTATTCTTTTTAATCATAAATCTTATTGGGTTGTCAATTTATCAACGCTGATCCAATCCATATTCATTCAATTCTATTTCATTGTGTTTAAGTATTTTAGTATCCCCCTCATTCACATAATTCTTATTTATAATACAGTCCACTAATTCAAAAAATCTCACAGTTACCTTTTAGATAATTTAGATACTTTAGATTATTTTTTAGAATTTTATTATGACAATCTCATTAATCCCTTCTGTATGGCTCATTCTGTAAACCATGCCATATATTTTATCAACAGGTTTATCTGCTTATAAAATTATCTTGGAAGCCGAGTAGTCTGTCTTATATAAAATATACTAGAATATCTTCCTTGGTGGTTTCGATTGTAATCTATCTGACTTTAACATAGTTGACCAAAGGTTAAATGATTTCAGAAGAGATAAATCAAAGATCAAATGTCGCCCGAAGATTTACTTGGAGATCAAGCAGTATTAGAGATCAAATAACAGAATATTATTTAGGCTCAACCCTTTTTGAGAGTAGATTTTCTGGTCTGGGAGCAAGGTAAAGCTGATTACTGATGACACTGACATGTTGTTTTCAGTAAAACGACCTAGCTAGCCATTTGTCTGCCAGGTGGACATCATAGTATGTATTCACGTTAATCTCATGTATGTGAAAGAAAAACACAAGGGAAAATTAATTGCAGAATAATACCACTATATTATGCATTTTGAATAACATTAATATCTCCACGCCCTTATACACAAATATATCTCCATCCAAAGACAATGTCGATAGCTACAGGATGTCCACTGGATCATGTTTGCTTTTAAGTATATAATTATATAGCAATTTATAATTTAAGATTAACTTCAACTTAACATGGTACAAAAACGAACTTGTTCAGTCTTATTAGTAAGTTAAAGATGATTTGCAATTAAGTGTGGTACAAATACAAGAAAATTTAATTGGAATTAGTTGGAATCAATCATGATATACAGCTAACAGGTAGATATTTTAAGTCAAATGCTGTTTTACAAATCAATTTTGCTCTGTTTTTAAGTTATAAACTTGAGTTATGATATTTTTCCTATTGTTATTTCTTACAGAATTTCCATGCATTGTCATGTTGAAATGTATTGATTGAAATGAATTAAATGACTCAATAATTACGACAGAAACACCATTAAGAGAAAGGTGGAAACAGGAGCGTTGCACTCGAATGTCTTTTATTGTTCATTTGTCTAGATTTACATTCTTATAGTCGGGTCTATGTCAAGGTAAACATCTAAAACAATAACGGAAGATAAACATCATGCTAATTACTGATTTCAAGGAGACTACCTATTAAGTAATGTATATAAATTGAGGATTATGTCATTCAAAGAAATGATATCTTTGAGTATGAGTAAGTACTGGTTTTAAGTGAGCCATTTGGAGCCGCTGTAGCTCAGTTGGCAAAGGCAGCGTTCTCGTAATTAAAAAATTGCGGGTTCGGGGCTGGAGCCGGCCTAAGTTCTGCCGTGTTCGATAAAGGTGACTGGGGCACGTAAAATATGTTTGTGGAACAAAGTCCTCCAAGTTCTCAAACGATACCTCTGAGCTTTGAGGACTAAGCCGGGGGTCTTCTGCTTGGTACCTGCTTCTAAATTACGAGGACCCAGAGGGGGTAATGTTACTCGCTTCCGTGGCATACCATAAGTTACACATGCTCCCCGGGTAGTGCTAAATGAGTAACAGGTTTGTAGCCTTGCTAAAGTGTTAGGATAATGTTTACATCACCTGCTGCGTTGGAAAAAGGGGAACCGTTTGAGTTTATTTGAAGTAATAACAAATTTGCACTTAAAAGTTACTAAACTTAAAGTCTTTGGCATTCCAATGATAGATTATTTACTTAATGTGTTTTTTCATCATAGATTAATTTTTGTATAATTATTTTATTGTGTATATTTACTAGCTCAAGCGAACGCTTCTTCAGCATAAAGGATCATACATGCATATGCAGAAGCCGAACATCTGACCGCTAATCATCAACAACAGCCATAGGCAAAGGATAATTTTGTTAAAATGTTTGCTTTAAAGGATATAATTATACAGAAATTTATGATTTAAGATTAAATTTAATTTAACATAATACAAAAACGAACTTGTCCAGTTTTATTAGTGAGTTAAACGTGATTTAACTCTTTTCAGCATATTTGTAGGCATGGTTAGAACTTGTTGCCGGATGAAGTCACTTATGATCTTTAACGAGGTGGGATGATCGCGGTAGACTTAGGTGATCCCACAATCAATCATCACAAGGAAGTCAGGTCTGAGAACTTGGGAAGACAAGCATGACGGAAGTGGCGTCTCTGACGTGATCTTCACCAAGCGATGTGCACAAGATATCTCTCAGAAGTGTAGCAACATGGATGAAATACCAATATGCATATTCTAATATAGTTAACTGTAACTGTGCGTGTTAATAGTTACAACAAGGGAACAATGGAAATAATTAAATATTTAGAAGGATAATATAAAACGTAAAACCAACAAACCCCAAATAGTAAGTTCTATATTTACGTTGTCTTTGCATTTTATAGTGCATAGATTCCAGCACGAATGTTTCACCTTCTCTTATTAAACAGATAAAGAGTTTAGACAAAACCAAAAGATATTAGATTTTTTTCAAATTAGAAAAAACTGGTTAACTAATATTAATGATTTTGTTCCTACCTTTCCTTTAATGTCCAATATGACACATAGAATGTGAAATCATGTACAGCAGTGGTTCTGAAACTTTATATCGCAATGAACTCGTTTTTAATACACATAGATAAAACCCCTTAATAGTACTTAATATGAAACCAAGGGATAAATTTTTATGACTAATTAAACATAAAATTAAAATTAAACAGCATAAAACAGTATAAATAGTTAGATAAGGCTTAAAAAGGTGAGATGGAAGCAAACATTTTTTAATGATAGAATGCTCTGATGGAAAGTTTCAATGGGATAAATGTCTTTATGATTTGATTTCATTTATTAATTGACTATCATAGATTTCTATAAAGTTTAGCTGTATTAAAGGAAGTTTCATTCTCATATCATGCTCTTCATCCATCATATTCCAGTATTTAGTTTCCGATAAGGCATATGTAGAAAAGCCAGTTTCGTAAACCCAGATAGTTGCAGATGGTAACAGCACAGTGGATAATGATATTGTACAGCGTCGCGGATAATGATGAATATTTTCTTTTAAGGAACACCAGAATTCTGATGATTACACTGTTTTATAAAGTGATGATATTCAACATTCTGAATTCAGAGATGATGAATACAGCTCTAATTTTAATTAGGAATTTTCATTGGGAGCAATGTGTCTCAAAGAAATATAAGTTTTCCCCTTTCATATTATAACCATACACGAAGAGAGAAATTCGCAGATATTATCGTTAAAAAAGTGATAGATAACGTTATTTTAAAATATATATGCTTAATACAAATATTTTTATTAAAAATTATTTTTGGTGTTCTCTATAACTGGAAACATTTCTACATCATGTGAAACAGAAATGCTTGCATGAAGTAAGGAACACACAAGTGTGCACAAAATAACATACTCCATTTAAGATTTTAATAGCTTATTGAATAAAGAGAGAAGTACTTTCTGAAGATTAATATTTAACATGAATCTCTGCTTAATACTGTACATTATATGTAGCTTTATATCGGGGATAATCATGTATATGAGAGTTTTTTATAATGTTTTTCTTTTCTATAGTTGTAAATATGGTAAAAAATAGTTTATATTTTCTTCACAATTGGAAGTGATTATCCATTATGTAAAAGTAATCATATTTTTTCTCTTTTCATTCAAATTAATTTTCTATGTGAAAAAAAAACTGGTTGTTTGCAATATGGACTAGATATGTTTTCAGAAGTGATAAAACTCATTTAAGAATTTTAATAGTATATTCAAACTGCGAAAGACTTCAAACTGGGTTTCCTGGAACTTTGACTGAGATTTCGCAAGTGATCTCTATTTGCTTAATCAAGGCGATAAAATTTTAGTAAAATTTTAATTTTTATAAAAGTTTTAATTCTTAATGGAAGTTTACTTATAAAAATTAGTACAAATAAATACTTTATGGATAAAATAAAATCTTACATTTTGTCAAATCGGGCTTCCTGGAACTTTGTCAAGGATTCGGTAAGTCATCACTAGTCAAAACGCTAAAATTTTAATTATTACAAAAGATTGAATTCTTATTTAATTTTTAATTTGCTTAGTCAAAGCGCTAAAAACTATAGTAAAATTTTAATTTTTATTACAAATTCTATTAATAAAATAATTTTTCTTGTAAAAATAAGTATAAATAAATATTTTATGAATAAAATGTTAGATTTCATCAAACGGGTTTAATGGAATTTTGATAAGGTTCATCAAATAGTCCCAATTGTCAGAGTCAAAGCTTTAAAATTTTAGTAGAAGTTTAATTTTAATAAAGATTATATTCTTAACGGAAATTTGTTTTGTAAAATTAAATAAAAAAAATATTTCATGGATGAAATAAAATCTTAAATTTTGTCAAACTAGGTTTCCTGAAACTTTGACAGGGGTTCCGCAAGTGCCATTTGCGTAATCAAAGCGATAAAAGTTTTGTAAAATTTTAATTTTTATAAAATATTTAATTCTTAATGGAAGTTTACTTCTAAAAATAAGTATAAATAAATACCTTATAGATAAAATGAAATCTTACATTTCGTCAAGTTGGGTTTCCTGGATCTTTGACAGGGATTCCTTAAGTAATCCCTATTTTTTTAGTCAAAACTCTAAAATTTTAATAATTACAAAAGATTGAATTCTTATTGAATTCTTGATTTTCTAAGTCAAAGAGCTGAAATATATAGTAAAAATTTAATTTTTATAAAAAATTGTATTAATAAAATAAGTTTGCTTGTAAAAATAAGTATAAATAAATATTTTATGAATAAAATAAAATGTTAGATTTCATCAAACTGGTTTCCTGGAATTTTGATAGGGGTTCTTCAAACGATCACTATTTACATAGTCAAAGCTTTAAAATTTTAGTAAAAGTTTAATTTTAATAAAAGATTATATTCTTGACGGAAATTTGTTTTGTAAAAGTGAACATAAATAAATATTTCTAAATTCTGAATGGAGGATAAAAATAAGTGTAAATAAATACTTTATGGATAAAATAAAATCTTAGATTTGTCAAATTGGATTTCCTGAAACCTTGACAGGGGTTTCCGTAAGTGGATCACTATTTGTCTAGTCAAAACTCTAAAATTTTAATTTTTTACAAAAGATATAATTCTTATTTAATTCTTAACTTGTTCAGTCAAACAGCTAAAAAATTATAGTAAAATTTTAATTTTTATTACAAATTCTATTAATAAAATAATTTTTCTTGTAAAAATAAGTATAAATAAATATTTTATGAATAAAATGTTAGATTTCATCAAACGGGTTTAATGGAATTTTGATAAGGGTTCAGCAAACGATCACTATCTGCATAGTCAAAGCTTTAAAATTTAGTAGAAGTTTAATTTTAATAAAAGATTATATTCTTGACGGAAATTTGTTTTGTAAAAGTGAACATAAATAATTATTTCATGGATAAAATAAAATCTTAAATTTTGTCAAACTAGGTTTCCTGAAACTTTGACAGGGGTTTCGCAAATGATGACTATTTGCTTAATCAAAGTGATAAAATTTTAGTAAAATTTTAATTTTTATAAAAGATTAAATTCTTAATGGAAGTTTACTTCTAAAAATAAGTATAAATAAATACTTTATAGATAAAATGAAATCTTACCTTCCGTCAAATTGGGTTTCTTGGAACTTTTACAGGGATTCCGTAAGTGATCCCTATATGTCTAGTCAAAAGTCTAAAATTTTAATTATTATATAAGATTGATTTCTTATTGAATTCTTGATTTGACAAGTCAAAAAGCTAAACATTATAGTAAAAGTTTAATTTTTATAAAAAATTGTATTAATAAAATAAGTTTGCTTGTAAAAATAGGTATAAATAAATATTTTATGATAAAACAAAATCTTAGATTTCGTCAAACTGAGTTTCCTGGAATAGGGGTTCATCAAACGATCCCTATTTGCACAGTCAAAGCTTTAAAATGTTAGTAAAAGTTTAATTTTAAAACAAGATTATATTTTAAACGGAAGTTTGTTTTGTAAAAGTGAGTATAACTAAATATTTCTAAATTCTGAATGGAAGTTTACTTCTAAAAATAAGTAAAAATAAATGCTTTATGGATGAAATAAAATCTTACTTTTCATCAATTGGGTTTCCTGGAACTTTGAGAGGGATTCCACAAGTGATCACTATTTGCCTAGTCAAAACACTAAAATTTTAATTTTCTCAAAAGCATGAATTCTTATTTAATTCTTAATTTGCTCAATCAAAACGCTAAAAATATAGTAAAATTTTAATTTTTATAAAAAATTGTATTAATATAATAAATTTGCTTGTAAAAATAACAATAAATAAATATTTTATATTTTATGAATAAAACAAAATCTTACATTTCGTCAAACTGGGTTTCCTGGAACTTTGATAGGGGTTCAGCAAACGATCAATATTAGCTTAATCCAGGTTTGGTCAACTTGTGGTTCAAGAGCCACATGCGACTCTTTGAAGGATTATTCGTGGCTCTCGATAAATGTAACCAAGTTCCCTTTTTATTTTTCGTGTTATTATATTTTAAAATATTACAATATTATATGCTGTAAAAAAATCGGTTTATTGGATTTCAAGAGAGAATTCTCAAATTCTACAATTCATACCGATTCTATGCATAATTCGAGAACATTTCGTTACAAAATATTTAAAATATCCTGATATTATGAAAAAATGCAACAAGTTGTAAATTCATTCGCACAAAGCAAAATTTATCGGCAATTTTTTGAAAAATTAAAGGACGAAGAACTTCCAAATGATATTCAATAAATATCATTTCTTTAAAAAAATTAATACCTTTTTTGCATACCTTTTAAATACGTATTTAATTGCAGCTCGCGAAAAATTTCAAATTTTGAAAAATGACTCGGACCATCAAGGAGCTTGGTCACCCCTGGCATAGTCAAAGCTTTAACATTTTAGTAAAAGTTTAATTTTAATAAAAGATTATATTCTTAAAGGAAATTTGTTTTGTAAAAGTAAGTATAAATAAATACTTCATGGATACAATAAAAACTTTAATTTCGTCAAACTAGGTTTCCTGAAACTTTGACAGGGGTTCCGTAAGTAATCCCTATAGTCAAAACGCTGAAATTTAAAATTTTATAAAAGATTGTATTCTTTAAGAAAGTTTGATTGTAAAAATAAGTATAAATAAATATTTTATGTATAAACTAAAATCTTAAATTTCGCAAAAGCTACGTGATTTAAATACGTTAACCGAGATAAATTACGTATTAGAGTTATATATAAGTAACCGTTCTGCCTCCCCTTAGCTGTTTCCCAAAATGCTTATGGATTTAAATTATCTGCGATAAAGCCCAGCCTTTAAATTGTAGAATATACCGTACTGTAAAACATCTAATATCATTTGTTTTCAATCTATGTACATGAGAAATCTCTCTATTTGTACGTTTTGCCAGACTGCTACAAAAACAAAACACAAAAAAACATATTGGATGCTAATGGGTCATTAGGTTGCAGATTTCATCATTTATTCCAATACTTTGCTATAGGAAACAATCACAGGCAAGTCATTAAAATAATTTTCTTTTCAACAAATTGCTATGATTTATAATGTTGCTTTTCTTTATTATTTATGCAGTATATTTCAGAGAACCAAAAACCTCATTAGCTACCTTGCCGTTCAATATATACAGGGTGTCCAAAAACGACCGCATAAACTCTGCACAACTAGATTCGTCGTTGGGAATACGTAAAAACTGCCCAAAGAAACACTTCTGTACGATCTATAGCTTACGACAAAAATATGAAAAACAAAGTGTGGCGTCACTGAAAAAAGCACTTTATTAGAAGAAATAAAACACTTTATTGGACATGTCAACAACAGAATTATTCGAAAACGGCGAATGTTTTAAACATCATCGTCTGCAAATATACGCAAATACTGCATATTTTTTTCAGACGATAATGTTTAAAAGGTTCGCTGCGCATATCACTTCATGTATGCGCGAGCGCCATGGAATGACGTTAAGCAATCGTTAAACTGGTATTTAAAAGGCTGCATCTTGCAGCTACCGGTAGTCTTCGTATGGTGGATATGTATTCCTTTCGTGACTACCGCGACATGTACCTGATATACAGCCGATGTAATGGAAATGCCTTACTAACTGTTAGGGAGTATGCCCGTGCATATACTGCTGTTGATATGTTCAATAAAGTGTTTTTTCTTGCACAGGAAATGACGTCATACTTTTTTTTTCTTGTAAACTATCGATCGAACATAAGAGTTTCTCCGGGGATTTTTTATCTACTCCCAAAGAGGGATCTATCTGTGCAGAAATTATGCGGTCGTTTTGGGACACCCTGTATATTAGAATGTTTGCATAGTGAAAAAATAAAAGTGCAATGATAATTTTGTTGAATTTGAGTAGAATAAAACTTTGATATCCTATTATCTGCTCATATCAAGAAGTTTTCTTCTTATGGATTTTACGTAATAACAAACATAATTTTATGTTATATATGGTATAGTTTTCTATATGAAAATTTTTCAGCCAACGCTAATTAATTAAAGTTTGATTAATGATAAATTTAAATATAAAAAAGTAGGAAGGAAAAAATATTTTTTTAGAGTTCAGCCTGTGAAGAAATAAGAATAAAAGTCATTCATAAGTTTTCTTGCCCTTGAACATCTATCCAATAAACGTCTGGGAACGATTTTTTCGCTTCTGTAAAGAATGGAGAACACTTTTAGAGGTCAAGGCGAATGGAAAACTTCACCTTTCGAAATTGCTTAATTTCCTCGCAGTGCGCTGAAACGAAGCAAAGTTATTGCTTCAAACCTTAGATTAAAGAATAAAAACCTTATAAAAATATAGGTCACTAGCGAGAAAGTTAAAGAAAAAAAGAACACCATCTGAGATCGAAGTGTCTCAGAGAGGCCACTTCGGAAAGTAAAAAATAATTCTTTGCTTGTACCAGCTTACTAATATACGTGCAAAGACACTTTCCCACCACTACTTCTAATTGCCATTCTAATAACACAGCTCGAGTCGTATTCAAGCCCATATTTTTGGAGAGAGGAAGAAAAAAAAACAACGGAGGAAAATCTCGAATGTGTAAGTCACATCCTGCCACTGCCACCACACCCAGGTATCAACAAGGCCTGCCGCTATGCATCCGGTTTAAAAACGATAAGTTCTGAAACATATGAATTTTTAACAAACAAGTCTAACGAGTCTAGACATCATGGTTTTTGGCTTTTTATTAAGGAAATGAGCGTTTCGCGTAATTAAGGGATAGCTCGCGACGTTTTCAACTTGGGTATGATCTTTTTTTTTCTTTCCTGTTTTAAATGATCTCTTTTTTTGCGGAAAAAATGTTGATTGGAACAGAATTAACGGGATAGTCGGAGGTCAATATAATTTCAGAGAAATGATATCGGGTAACATGAGACCGTAGATTAAGGGCTACGCATAAGTATACATGTCTTATTAGGGAAAAAAACCCTGTTCTTACATAAGGTTTTATATCAGTCTTTCAAGGCAAAGGAGAAAGTAGAGCACGGATAAAAAAATTATGCATTACGTTCTGTATAATTAATTCCCAATTATATAGAAAGAGAAGAATAATTGGCTTATATTATTCCCCTCTTTCGCTTAGAGAATCATGTTTAATAGCACCAATAACCTTTGATAATTAGAGAAAAGTAACCAAAGCCTGCAAATCCAAATAATATATTGCATAATCAAAATTGTTTACCTCTGAGCCCCAACGGGAACAAATATTAATAAATTTATTTGGCTTATGTAAATATGCATTTAAAGACAGAAAATATGCGTCATTTAGTGCAGGTATACTAAGTGAATATTTTATGTACATATAAATTCTGAAGTCAATTATTCTACCCTATTAGCTCTGAAGGAATTTTATTTAATAGAAAACCTAGCCTTTAACATTTGATGGATGATATACAAGCTTACACCTGCTATAATAATAATCATTGGAATTCAACTAGAACAAACTAAAGCTTTGTATTAATAAATTTAGTAGATATGTGTATATATATAAATATATAAATATATATAAATATAAATATATATATATATATATATATATATATAAATATATAAATATATATATATATATATATATATATATATATATATATATATATATATATATATACATATATATATATATATATGCATATATATGTATGTATACATATACATATATGTATATATATATATGTATGTATATATATATGTATATATATATATATATATATATATATATATATATATATATATATATATGTCAGGATTTAAATTGTAGATTAATTTTAAAAGATTTTAATTAGGGATTATTTACTGAGAGTGACGCGGCGTGAGGAGTTAGCCACATAAATACGGCTCACGCGCAGTGATCTAGGGCAGAGAGCAGTATGCACATTCCACGGTCAGAGCTGTGGTTACCCGTGGCAGCTAAGCCTGCCTTTGTTAGAAGTTGGGCGCCAATGTGAGACGCCATTAAAGATGATTGATGATTAGTGTGCTGTGAGATTTGAATAAAGAATGAAAATTATGTCAGGACTCTAGTGTCGTTTAGTGATACCTGATATCTATATCTATCTATCTATCTATCTATCTATCTATCTATCTATATATATATATATATATATATATATATATATATATATATATATGTATATATATATATATATATATATATATATATATATATATATATATGTATATATATATATATATATATATATATATATATATATATATATATATATATATGTATATATATATATATATATATATATATATATATATATATATATATATATATATATATATATATATGTGTGTGTGTGTGTAATCCAATAATTATAAAACTGCTGGACATTATAACCCCTATTATTTTTACTTGACCGGGTTATTGAGCAAGAAGAAGCCTAATCAGCTAACAGTAATAACGATGCAGTCGGGCATTGAAAGCGTCTGGAACAAGTCTAATTAAAACTTTATTTTAGAGCTGCTAAAAAGGGCATCTTTACTAGTCAACGACAGACAAAAGAAAGACACAAAAATCAATCTGCTCAAACAGAGGTGTACCCAAGATCGAAGACAGAAAGAATTTTTCCCTAGGGACAAGAAACT
>CM063508.1:46491882-46494382 GCA_032207245.1 Pardosa pseudoannulata
ATATCCTATTATACATAGAGTAACTTATACAAAAATATCATTTGAAAATCTTCAAAAACTGAAAATATATGCTACTTACTAGTAATTTCTAATGTGTTTATACTTTTAGTTTTAGAAAAATTTTAATGGAATTTTTTTTAAGTTACTCTATGTATATTACGATATTTTTAAAATCCTTTATAAACGTCTATAAAGAAATTTTCTTTTAAGTTATTATATAGAATAAGTGTCATACCTCTTAGCAGCGATTGAGTTATTCTAGTATTAGAAATAGCTGAATAAATTTCAAAACAAACCTGCGTTTCCTGTTAAAAATTGTTAGATTTATAATTTAATCTAGATATCTGATAAAGAGGATCCACTAGCATTTAAAGAATTTTTTGAGGTAATTAATAAATGCTCTTAGTTAAATCTATCTGACTTTGACATCTTTAAAGATATTTAACTGAAATTTTTATATAGGGCATCCTATATATTAAGCTATATTTAAATACCGTCACTGGTAAAATATTACCTATTAATAAAAAATATGCAATATTTATTTAACAATCAGTAGAATTGTATTCAACTCAGTAATTTGTATTAATTAAACAATATAAAGTTTTAGTACTGCCATCTGGTGATAACTGGTAGCACTTTAATATTTATTATACTGAGATTTTTAGTTATATAACAAGCAAATTACAATGAAAAATGGAGGTGCATAACTAGATGTAACAACAGTCCTAAACACAAATTTAAACATACTACGGATAAATTTTTTCGATTTACGTCCGATTACTTCAACATATATAATATTGAAATTTTCCGTTATATATACTTAGATTGCAATCGAAAAGACAT
This sequence comes from Pardosa pseudoannulata, assembly GCA_032207245.1. NCBI lineage: Eukaryota > Metazoa > Arthropoda > Arachnida > Araneae > Lycosidae > Pardosa > Pardosa pseudoannulata. The sequence continues at coordinate 46,492,726 of CM063508.1, forward strand.
TACACTAGTAATTAGTATAAAATTTTATGATTATATGCCCAATAAGTTTTGAAAACCTTCAAGTTTTTTTATGTATTCATAAGAGATTAAGGTATGTTTAATACTGGTATTTCCGTTGAAATGGGATGACTGAAGTCTTCGTGATCACAATATATCAATTGCATTTTTATTCTGTATATCCAAAACAGTTATCAGAATAAACTAATAATAATTTTTAAGTATGTAACAACAATAAATCAAATAATTAAACAATAAAATAATTATTTATAATATATATATATATATATGTATATATATATATACATATATATATATATATATATATATATATATATATGTATATATATATATATATATATATATATATATATATATATATATATATATATATATATATATATATATATATATATATATATGTATATATATATATAATATATATATATGTATTTATATATATATATATATATAAGATTGATCTAGATTGATATATAATAAATTAACTATTTAATATAAAAATAATTTCAAGCATTTTACTTTATGCTAATATTTTTTAACCTTGAACCCACTTTTAACTCTAAACATACCATATAACGTGTCAAATGCGATGGTAAATGAATTAAACATTCTTATTCTTTGTGTTTGCAATACATAAAAATTGACAATATACAATTTTCTTTAATCATAATAAAGTTTATTTGTCTATTACCTTCCAATTTTCATATTTCACACATTTATAATCAGAAAAAAATAAAGTCTGGTCAATTGACTGGCTATAGTAGAAATAGGTATGTATTAAGTGTTTATGTTTAGTGTTAATTAGCTTTTGAATACTTTCGGCGTTGAAGTTATGAGAGTACTACCTGGCAAAGTATTTCCCTTCTACAAATACAATTAAATGCTGATGTAACAACATTTGAATAATTGCATAGGTGAACGACACTAAAAAGTAGCAATTTTCATCATAACACACAATTCACAGTAACTGAAAAATTGTCATTCTGCTAGAAGCTTTTCGCAGTACTGTTTTGCAGCTTAAAGTGTGAATTACTTTTCTTACCGCGTAGTTTTCCTGAAAGTGAATCCTTACCAAAACAAGACAATTAGAATAATTTTAATCAATTAACATATTCTCTTCTTATAGGCTTCAAAAAAACCAAAAATGCCCACAGGTTCAAAGCACTTTCGATTCGACAGTGGCAAGTAACCTCGTCTCCAGAGGCCGGAACAAATAAGGATACGGCCTTCGAAAAAATTTCTTGTTCTTTAAAATCTACGTTGTTTTCTTCACTTGTCAATTCAAAAACGGGTGTTTTCTTAACACCTTCTCGTGCATAGTAGAGATAGTTGCTTTCGGAACATGGTTTAAGATAAAAATCAGGTCTGTGAATTATATAATTGCTAAAGCGTAAAGCGTTATTAGTTCGAAAGGCTTTTTATCCCAGAAACATTTCAGGGTAAAACCGCGGTTTTTCCAAAATATTCGATTTCCTTAGAGTTCCTTGTCGTGAGCTGTGCGGTAAATACGTTTTAAAACAGGTGAAGGGGAAAGTTTTGCTACAAAGTATTTTTTTCTGTAGAGTGAGCACTGTTGATTCATAACAATATGCAACGCATTTAAAAGGGTTTTTACCAGCTTGCAAACTTAGTGAAATTA
>CM063508.1:46506882-46538718 GCA_032207245.1 Pardosa pseudoannulata
ACTTGTAGTTTTTTAAAGTTTTGCTTTCAACTCGATAAAATAATTAATTTGGTGAGAAATACGAAAATTTACAAAATAAGGTATGAAATCTACTGGAAACTGGATAATTAAAAAGTTGAAAAAATATACATAATTTGCAATATCATTGGAATTTGGTTGAAAGAAATTTGACTGTATATGATTCAGATGATAAAATAATATTTAATGTAAAACATTAAACAAGAGTGAAAATTATAATAAAACAATAAATTTTTAAAGAATTTTAAAAACACTCGCAGTGTTTTAGGAAACAGTAGTTTACCGTGCAATAAAAAAAAACACTTTCGAAAAACAATCACAGAGGCATCTGTGTTGGTCTTTCGAAGGTATTTATCTTGATTCGTGTCATAGGGGAAAAAGAAAGATATACCATTAATTTAAATGAGCGAACTGCCTCATTTGGAGAAGAAAGTATAAATTAAATGGGCGTCAGAAACAAGCTGAAATTTAGGGAATAAACCTCTAGGGTAATACTCGGCCTATATCCTTTTTTTGCCAAAATGAAAGACGGAGATAATAAATTACACTAAAGAAAAGAACTCTATTGTACACAATCAACCTATTTATAACCAAATTAGGTTAGTTTAGTTACGCGTAAAGCAATTCGTCCTGTTAGAAAGGGATGTATGCTTTATCATTTGGATCGGAGACTCTGGATAACATTTAGGACATGTCGTATTATGATAGAAATATTTGCCGCTGTGAACGATTCGTGAGTCACGAAGAACCGATAAACAGATTTTTTGGGCTCAAATAACGGTGGATTGAAAATTTAAAAAATTCGTAGGTAAAAGGTAGTGCTATTATTATACTTTTCAGGGATTTGGTATGTGCTGTGAATGTAGCTTAAAAGTTGTTTTTTATTTATATTATTAGCACATGGCCCGTCATATGACGCGATCAGTAAAATGTTTAATTTTTCAGAATTGCACCCTATGAGGAAGGTAAAAAAGGTCTGTTTTTTCACTGAGAATTAAATAGAAAACAATAAATTAGAAATATTTAAAAAAACATTACAAAAGCATTTAAAAAAAAGCAGTATTCCATTATATTTACGGTGATTTCCCTTCTTGCTGTGTCTATATATTTGTCATCACCGTGAAGGGAATGGACAAATAAAAATTCCGATCATGCAGTCAAAACAAAAAATATGTATAATTTAACAAGCATACAAGAAAGATAATCAGTGCCAATTTGTATTTATTTATTTATTTCCTTTAATTTACTAGCATGTAGCCCGTCATATGCCGGGGTTAGTAATATTTTTAATTTTTCAGAATTGTAAAGTATTCTATGAGACAGGTAAAAAAGGGTCTGTTTTTTGGCTGAGAATTATCTGGTACAAGATCAATAATTTGTTTATCCTCATACTCCTCTAAAGCTTTCCGATACTGTGAATGTAGTTCAGAAATGCGTTTAATTCATTTAGAAAGATAATTTGAAGTTTTCTTAGCTAAGTCGTAATTATCGTTTAGTTCTTTCCAATTTTTTGCCACAGTAATTAATATAAGTAAAGGAATGAAACTGTCATTTCCACTACACCGTCGAGGTAGATAGAATTTGTTGTTAATATCGGTGATAAATGTTTCATTGCAACAAAAAATAATCGATGATTAAATTTTAAATTATCACATATGTACCTTATCTTTTATGTTATTTATTTCCTTTAATTTATAAGCAATATATATATAGTATTATATTTTAATTTTAGAATTGTAAATATTCTATGAGATAAAAAAATTTGTTTTTTGGCTGAGAATTATCTGGTACAAGCTTAATAATTTGTTTATAATATATTAAATATATATGTATTTTAGAATATTAATTCATTTAGAAAGATAATTCAAAGTTTTTATTAATACATAAATTATATTAATTTCTTCCCAAATTTTTTTGACAATAATTAATGGAAGTAAGTTTAAACTATATTTTATAAACCCTATCAAATTATATATATAATATTATATATATAATATATAAATATATAAATATATATGTGTGTGTGCGTTGTGTATATATATGATTTATATGTATATATATTATATATATGTATATATAAATATGTATATTACATATAATATAAATATATATATATATATATTATATATATATAAATATATATATATATATATATATATAAAAATATATATATATATAAATATATATTATTTTATATATGCATTGAGAGAGAGAGAGAGAGATGTGCATAAACAGACACCTATATTATTAATTACAGCTTCATTTCTTTGAAACATGATATTTTCTAAGAATTGTCTTGGATCTTTCAAAATTATTTCCTCTATCTTCTTATCAAAGTACACTGTAAATGCAGTTTTTAGACGATTTTGAACTTTTACTTTTACCAAGGCTTTCAACCCAGAGGTATATCTCTGTATTTACTCTCATTCCACCTTTGACTATGTCACTAAGCCATTCTACTCGTGCCTGCTCGTCTCAGTGTGACTTGGATGATTGCAAAACTACCTGAAGGTACAAAATATTAGGACAGTTTAATAGCAATAAACATTAATAATTAGTAACGCTGAATCCTTGCATTTATATTCCCTCAAAAATGTTCATCTTTCTTTATAAACATGTTTATTGGGAATGAAAGACAATCCATCATAATGGTGACACAAATTCCTGAACATTGGATTCTAATCCGCTTATTGTATGAGAATACTGAAATAAAACACAGCTAAGAAACATCTTCTTATCAGAGATTACTGTAGCGGAATATGTCTTCAAAAAAGTAAGCATAATAAAACAACCATTAAAACCCTTTCAATTACAAGAGTTCGTTCTCAATCTGTCACGTATTCTATCTTTAGTTTTATGATCTTACCAATTACCAGTACCTTTACGGAAATTTCATTAGTCCCCGGATATTCCATTAAACTTTTCAATAATGAATTTATCCTTTTAACGAGTCTTCGACTATTGATTATTAATCACCGTCAAAGACTTCTTTGAAAACATCCTATCACAAGATATCGAGTGTAGTATTTTGACTTGTTTAATCTCAGTTCGTGACTGGGAAAGGGAAGGTACTTCCTTTGAAAGTTTGCCTTTTCAAAAACTTAACACGGAACTTAGTCTGTCAAACCGAATTCAGTTTCTAATGCTTAGATGATGTAACACAATTACTATTTCCATCAAATAACAGTTGGAAAAACAAAATAATTTAATTCTTTTATTATGCTAATAAAATAGGAAAACAAGAAATCATAAAAAATTTCGCTTATTAGATTAGAATATCAAGACCATAGATAACTTTAAAATGTTTTGTGTTGATATATTTTATTAGTCTAAAAGGTTCTTCGAGTAGATATTGCAGAAATAAACTATATATCAATGATTGAATCCGAATGAGTAAAAATTACCTGCCAAGGGTTCCTTATATTTTTGAGGAAAGGTTGTCAATGCAGTTTTCTAGTTATTAGGGATTTGAGTTCAGCCAGAAGTAAGATGCTGCTCTAGTAGTGAACAGAAACTATGCTTGATTCATTATCAATAATTCTAATGAATTTGCTTATAAAATGCAAAAACCTCAAGCATTTATTTCAATAATAGAGATTTCTTATATAGTTTTACTCAGCTTCCTATTAATCTTATGATGATATTTATAGATTTCTGAAATACCCGAGTCTAACACAGTGCATACATGAGATACATGAAATTTTGACCCATATGAATTTGATATATCTACTTTAAAACTTAACCCGAATAAAGAAATTTATAAAGAAAATTAGGTTAGAAATAAAACCCCACCTGTAAATTTCTTTTCAGCTTTTACATCCAGGATCTGTTGACCTCAACGGTAAAATTTCTGGTTCTTTATCCTCATCTCCCTTTACTAGACAGTCTACAGCATCATATAACCAAATAATGAAATAATAATATGCATGTTTCTGTATGTAAAAAATTAAGATTGTTTCATTTTTTTATAAGTTTAAAGCTCTGATGTATTCAGCATGCAAACTACTCGCTTACCGGCCAGTTTGTTGAAACTGATTTCTAAACCAATGGGTTAATTTTGTTTAATGTTTACCTACGGCTCAGATTTTAAAAATTCGTGAAAATTACATACCAAATGATAAAACAGTAATATCTTTAGTACGCTGTCATTTCCTATATTTAAATTTATTTCTGTAATTGCGTTTGAGAAAGACTAAGATCTGTGACACCAAAATGTCTCACAGATCAATTAAAATTAAATATATTTTTCACAATGTTTTTTAACTCTTTAAGTGGTTATTTTTTTACCAGAAATACTCCCAGAAAAGGCATATTTTTATTGCATATAATTATATACCATACTTAACAGAATAAGAATAACAAGAAATTTTATATATTTTTTTTCACTTTTAATGCTTTTCCAACATTTTTTATTTTACAATTTTGGAACACAACCCCCCTCGAAATGTTTGCTTTCCTCAAATACATTATGCATGCAATGAAGAATAGTTTACAAATTCTACAAAAATGTTTCTCATACATACTGTGAATTTTGAAGTTTACACTTTTCCAAACAGTTCAGAAGTCTTTTTGTGTATATGGTACAATTTTAAACATGGTGTAATGTAAAGTCCTACGTCGCAATCAGGACAAAAATACAGTGTTTCTTTTCGAATTCTTTTTCAATTCTCATTTCTTTTCGAGCAGCACACTTCACGTTTTCTTGCAGGTCTTAGTTTCTTATGTGTGGGAACAATTATTTCCAAAAAATGTCTCTCTGTCAGTCTTAGAAGATTACGTTCCGAACCTGGCCATCCACGTCAGAAATTTATTCTCGGATTATAGCGAACCAGAAAATGAGAGAAGAAAATATGGATGCCCGTATGACGTACGGTCAAACCAGTTGAGGCCAATTTCGGATAGCAGGTACACTGTATGGGCAAACCGCTTAAGAGGATAAAAAGGGAATTATAGTATCCTTAAAAAAGTGCTGTTATATCAAATGGTATAATTTATTAAAAGAAGTATTAAAATGTGCAATCACCAAATGAAATTTTAATATTCCTATAAGTTAGCAATGACTGAAAGCAATACAACATGGTAGATACAAATCCACCTTAAAGATGTAGAACTGAACTCGTCCTAAACGTGAGAAGTAATGCATTTTTTTTACTTAATATAGTAAATCAGTGGTGCGCAAACTAGGGGGGTCGCGACCCCTGTGGGGGTTACCAGAAGTGTTTTTGGGGGGTCGCCAAATTTTTATAAAATGCATCATCTCTGCATGCTGCTGAAAATAATATAGATATATTTACATTTAAAAACATCATTTCCAATCACATTGAAAAGTTAAAGAAAAATTTTTCGAGAAGATTCAAGGATTTTCCCGAAAACGATCTTGTTGGATTCGTGATCCATTTTCCTTTGACATATATGCAGTTCAACTCTTCAAATTAGTGAGAAAGAGCAATTGATAGATCTAATTAGTGATTATACTCTTCGAAATCAATTTAAGACTCAGCCTTGCCAAAAATTTTGGCTATCCGTGGAAAAACAATATCCCTTTTTATGCAAGAATGCCATCAGAGTGTTAATACAATTTGCATCAACGTATTTATGTGAAACTGGATTTAGCAAACTAGTTTCAATAAAAACTAAATACCGCTCGCGTTTAAACCCTGAAGATGATATGCGAATTGCAATTAGCAACATACATCCAAACATCGATGAGATAATTAGAAACTTGCAGCCACATACATCTCATTAAAGGGCAATTTACTGAATTTTGTGTTATACAAAAAGTATTTTCTTAAATTATAAATAAAATTAATATGAGTCAAATATGATAATGTTTTTATTCGATGAAACGAAAGAAATGCTCGAAATATACATCGTATTTGTGAACATTTATCTCTAGGGGTCGCCAAAATTTTTCACTCTACAAAAGGGGTCGCAGTCGAAAAAAGTTGTAACACTGTAGTAATTAAATCTCTTAATACTTCTTTAATAAATGGCACAATGTTATGTCTGAAATTAAATATCTTTCCTAATATAGGCAGGTTACATTCACAGTCTATAAAATTTCATATTTTAATTTACCCTCAGGAATCCATAATTACTTAGATTTAGAATATTCATTAATTGATATATTTGGAAAAAAAATGATTCGATCCTTAATGAATTAACTTAAAAATAAGGTCAAATGAACCTGGTGCCTGTGGTGAAGGGTTAAAATTGCTTCCGATCGGCTACAAAGATATACTATATCGATATTAGGTGTCACCACTCAAACTGGTACTTAAAGCTACCTTGCTAGTTATTCGACCGTCATCTGATGATTTAATTTTAAATTGACAAACTAAGAAATCTTAGAAGGACGCAAAGAAATGCACATGAACAAATAGAACTAACTGTCTCATTCAATTTGACAGTTGTACATAAAAAATCTACATACAAGTTTAATAATACGTAATATAACGCCAAAAGAAATGAAGTTTCGTGTTCACTTTCATTTGAATTGTAAATGTCTTGCAGAGTGTAATACATAAATTTGAAATTTATATCTTTGAATCCCAGTGTAAGATATTTTTATACAACTATTTAACTACTGATTTTCATATATGTTATTATACATTAAGCCTATTATACAGATCTACTATGTATACATATGTAACCGGCGAAATTATTCTCGCCGATTACAAAAGAAAATTTGGCTCCTATTACTTCGATTGCCCGGGCTTACTGGACAATATAGAAAATTTAAGTGATTTGCTGAGCTGTGATAGCTCAGTCGGCAAACGTAACATTTTTGTAACTGGAGGGTTGAGGGACTGGAGACTGGGCAGGCCTAAGATCCGCCGTGTTCGTTAACCCGTTCCCGGTTTATTCCGAGCTGAACTCGGGCAGGTGAAATGTACCATCCTGGCTCATCCCGAGTGTAGCTCGGGCACTGTGAAATTTCACACTGTGCAATTAGTCTTTCCCGAAATATTTCACATCAGTTTTTTATGGTTTCGAATGCTTTTGTTTACTTTTCTGGCTACTAGATTATTTGCTGTTCAAAGAGAGACAGCAGGGGGAAGAAGGTAAGGAAAGAAACAAGGTTCTACTGTCCAGATTGCGATACTGGACTCTGTGCAGTACCGTGTTTTCGATTGTATCATACACGATCAAATTTTGATTAATAATTTCATGATCATTTATGTAAATGCAAAGGATATAAATAAAATTTAATTCAAGATAAAAACTAGGTATTCTAAGCTGTATATTTATACTTAGTGTGCATTGACTCCAAAGTCTAATATTTTCTTTCACACAGAAAGCCAACTATAGAGGTAAATTACTCATTTATTTAAACTGATATTTTTACATTAAATTTTATTAAATGTTGTATGCGAATTATGCTATTATGTTTAAAAAGCTATATATGTATAAAAATAAGCATAAAAATTGACATATTTTGACCCATAATTACGAAATAAAATGAACCTTGAAGGGGTTAAAGGGGATTAAGGCATGTAAAATATGTTTGCGGTCACAATGTCTTACAGGATTTGAATCAATACCTCTGGGAGTTTCATGCTAAGCCTATGGGTCTTCTTCTTGGTTCCTGATTCAAAATTACGAGGAACTACTTGAGCAAATGTCGTACTCTCACCCCTGGAGTGCTCATTTAAACGAAAGGCACACACCTTTGGCTTAATACGAGTAACTTATGGTTCAATCGTGCTTGGTTTGAACAAGTGGCATACAAAACAACAACAACTACAAGTGATTTGTAGTCGCTGCTCTATTAAAAAGAAGCGAAATCCAACGTTGTGGAACTTAAATTTATTGAGGCTAAAAATATATGTCTTTACAGGGCAAGAGATTTTGCATTGAATTCTCAGGAATACACACTACTATCACAAATTTCGAACCTGACCGTGGACGATAACATGAATTTTTTCCAACAGGTTACTCAGTGTTACTGGCAGTCAGAAAAGGACTTTGATAATTTAAGTTACCTCGAGAAGAATGTATACAGCAATCTAGACATTGGAGGAAGGCAACAATTTCTTGGGATCGCTGGAAAATATTACCAGACGACAAAAAAAATCAGCATTTATTCTAGCGTCAATTTTCAGACAAGAATAAAAATAATTCAAGTCGGTTAACACTGTTTTCAATCTGAAATTATACTGCTAGAAAATTAGATATTCAAGAATGAGAAGGTCTAAAGGGAGGGAGGGTTTTAGACAGATATTTTAGGTGTAATAACTTTTATATGTTAGATATATGTAATATATCAAAATTATTAGATTTAAAATATCTCTCTAAAATTCTCATTTTCCCCTCCTCAATTCTTTTATACATATTTTCTCAGCCATGGAATATTTTATCTAAAGGAGGGTCCACCACTTAAAAATTTTTGGCAATTTTATTTGGCTTTTTTAATAGCAAAATGTCTTTTTGATCATTCCCTTCTCTTCTCTTCTCAGAGTAACATGTAGTTTTCTTAGATCTTAAATAAAGTTAAAGTACGGACTTGTTGCTTCATTTTATGGAATGGCCTGACTCAGACAACAGACATCTTATGCATCTAGCGATTTAATAGCATTACGTACTGAGGAGTGGATAATCATGTAGCTAAATGTCCAAGAGATAAAGATTCCGCAGCGTTCTATAGCGGATAGTAAATGTAACTATAGTGGCGAAAATGTAAACAATAGCTTAAAGATTCTAAAGATCTTTATTTTTTACTGGTAGAAATTACAGCTGGTTCAAAAAAGGGCCACATGTAAAAATTATTTAATCAGTTCTAAGCAGTGTGGTAAGAATGTAATCTCAATCATTCATATCCTTCATTTCATAGACACACACACACACACACACACACACACACACACACATATATATATATATATATATATATATATATATATATATATAATATCAAAGTTATTACCCCTAAATTACATATATAAACGTCAGCATTTTTTCCTTCACGTTTTTAACACATAATTTCCCAGCCATAAAATATCAGATAAATGAGTGATCTTCGAGTTAAATTCTCTTTATCCATCTCTCACAATTAACAGTGAATTAAATGCAAATTTTCTGCCCGCTAGCCACATTTTTTTAAGTTTACCAGAAAAATGATATTGCATCTGCGATAATACAGTTAATGCTTGTGTGCTTTTCGAGCTAGAGTAATTGATTAAGGTTCACTCTTGCCTGCCAATAACTTCTGATCCATCTTTAGTCTCATGGACACAAAATCCCTTCATTTGCTCGCTGTCGAGCAGACAATGGTGAAAAATGTGTAGATTCTATGGAGGGTTGTTAAACTGAAATAAAAAATGGTTGGTAGACCAAATTCTTTTGATCTTCAATGAATAAGAAGTTTAATAATTCTGCAGATGTGTTTCTGATGTCACAATGACTGCAGCTGAGTTACATAGCCAAGCATTAACAGCAAGAATCCACCTTTAGACTCATGGAAACAAAATCCCATCTTTCGTTCGCTATCGAGCCGGCATCAGTGAAAAATAAGTAGTTTTTATGGAAAGTTGTTAAATTAAATAAAAAATGTTAGGTAGACCAAATTGTTTTGATCCTCAATAAATAAGATTAACAATTATGCACTTATATTTCTAATGCCACAATGACTCCAGCTATTACATAGCCAAGCAAGCCCTGGAAACTAAAAATATTAGCCATTTCTCGATGTAATCGCTATAACATATTTTCACTGGTGAGATATGTAGTGTTGTGTGTTCTGAACGCTTTGGTGTGTTTGAACCAGCTACCGTTCCACATAGCATTATAGCATTAGCCAAACATAAACTAGAGGTTATTCAAAAAATGAGTAAGAAAGACTTTCCTGGTAGTTATAAACAAAGAAGTGCCCGCAGAATAGATTTACCCTTGGACATTGCAACATGCTTCTAATTTTTTATATCAAATAATCGCTGTGTTACTGAATTTCTATATAACCCTAAATGCTTCTGTAGAAAGTATATTTCCCACCCCAATTGTAAATGTAAACATCAGTTTCAACAAATAAAATTATATATTCTTGAATGCTATTTTTTAATTGATCCTAAATAAGAAATCAGCTGGAGAATTTCAAGAGGAAATTAAATGACCCACAAAAGAATATAAATATGTTGAAAATTGCACTTGATCATTTATAGTATTAATCAAACTCTTTAGAGAATTCGAGTACTGTCGAGTCAGAAGTGGTATGTCCTAAAAGTTTCCTTAAAAGGAACGATATTAAGCGAACTACTGGACCAATCGTCTTGATACTTTGTAAAATAGCTCTTTACACCGTATTACACTATTTATTCTACAACGTTTCATTAACGTACTTTAATTAGAACCAGAAATATCTTCGGAATTGGATATTGGGTCATTATATTGGAATCGCTGTTTACATGCTGAAAATCAATTTTGAGAAACGAACGATATTAAGCGAACTACTGGAGCAATCGTCTTGATACTTGATAAACTAGCTCTTTACACCATATTACACTATTCTGTAACGTTTCATTAACGTAGGTTAAGTAGAAAACGAAATATCTTCCGAATTATATATTGGTTCATTATAGTGAAATCGGTGTTTACATGCTAAAAATCAATTTCCTTAAAAACAAAGTAAAAGCATATTTAGATCTCTTAAACGCCTACAAGTGGAAAGTACCGTTCAGATGTACAGATTTAATGGAACACTTTGATTAGTTAAAAGATGCAAAAAAAGGCAAAATTATTTTATTAATAAACGTACTTTACACATATGCCCACACCCGTTTCGCAAAATAAGTTCTCCTGTAAAGTAGGGAGGGAAAGCAGCTGCATTAGTGAAGCAAACAACTACTTTTTTTATTTTGATTTCGTGATCGGCCGATGAGTTGGCCGACCCGAAAGTTAATGAACTTGTGTGTGTCTCCCTTTTGCAACGCCACTTGGAGCACGTAAAAACACGCTGATATCGGTAGAAACAATATCTGAAATCCATGCAGCTGGCTGTCAAGGGAGAAATTTGCAATCTATGGAGGGCAGTTTTGATTTCCTGCTTAGGAAAGATCACGAAAATGTCGGTCGTCTAATTTTTGAGAAATTTGAATTAAAAACCTGAAAAACGATATCCACGTGCGATAGAGTGTAAGGTGAAAACTGATTTATCTCGGTAAAATATCTGGGAAGAAATAAAAAAGAGGTGAACTGGGTCAGCCGAGTTAAGAGAGAAAGATTAATAAATAGGAAGAAAAAGAATAAAAAAAAGAGAAGTTACACTTAGTCGTAAATGGTTAACTCACGGCACGAACTATTTAGAACGTAGTCGATTTCTATAATTTTGTTTCTAAGTTTTCTAGATAAGTATTTATCTTTTTTTTCTGTATGAAGTGGTTATGGCTACATTCAACACTTTCTCTGAATTCTTGCACGATTTTATGTAGTAGAACCATTCGAAATACACACTGTTACATGCATACATATATATAAAAATATATATACATATACATACATACATACATACATATATATATATATATATATATATATATATATATATATATATATATATATATATATATATATATATATATATATATATATATATATATATATATATATATATAATATATATATATATATATATATATATATATATATATATATATATATATATATATATATATATATATATATATATATATATATATATATATATATATATATATATATATATATATATATATATATATATATATATATATATATATGGTTCAGATGCCTCTGGATTTTGTCCGATTTTGAGGAGATGAAATAAAGATTATGTTCGGCCACAACGACTGATGTGTGTATTGACAGACGTTTAGCGGGACACTTGGCAGCCCAACATGGCCGGACTGGGGAAAATAATAGGGGCTAATTAAAAGAGGATTTCAAGTGTAAAAGTTCGGGGTTGGTTGGTCTCTGTCCGATTACTTACACACACACACACACACACACACACACACACATATATATATATATATATATATATATATATATATAATCAAGAATCATTTCCAAATTCTAATCTTGCATGTTAAATCATTCTTTAAATCGCCATGGTCTGTCGTACTGCAGATGTCAATGGTAGTTGGCTCAAGAGGCGCCGTGACCTCAGCCCTCTTTATGTGATCCCCCTATGAATAGTCCTCGTGGTCACTGAAGAACTATTTACAAGTACAATCGATGTTAACGATGCATCTGGGGCTGTAAGTGCTCTGTCCTCAGTTTCTGTCGTTTCTCAAGGCCGACCGCTTAATTTTTAACACTGTGTCCACCTATTTCTGCCAACATCGTGTAACAGTTGCAATTATACATGTCAAACTTCGAGTCATTTATCGGTTAGACCAACCGGCTTCCCAACAACACGTCCTCACTCAAATGCTGAAATCTACGTATATCATTTGCTCACCTGTAATCTAGGCATAGTTACGGTCTACCTGAGTACACCGAATGAAAATCTAATGCATAATCCAGGACAGAAATGAAGAATTTCTGACCTGGAATCGAAATTTCTCCTCTTAAATATCCTGCCAGTTGCGCAGATAAGATGCGCAACAGAGGCATACGTTCATTAGTTAGCTGCGAAACTTTAAAATTTCCATTTACTTTTGAAACCATTATGAATTTCAATTAGTGTGCAATTTACTTTACACCTTCTCAGTGCGCTGTCTTTTATGTATATATATATATATATATATATATATATATATATATATATATACAAAAGCAAATATTATAGTTATGTAATGTAAAAGAAATTGCAAGACGAGTTATTAACCCCTTGCAAATGACACCCGAAAATGACCGCAGACAACGCAAATGTGCCAATTTTGGAATGCCCGACTTCAGTACGGGCAAGAGAGAAAAAACGGTATTTTAATGAAACACAAAATCAGTTTGTCCAATGCATAATATTTAACGTGCCATTTTCCCAATAGATAGAAATTCTTTCTCGCAATATGTCCGACAGTTTCCATTTTTCGGTATTTCTCGGATACTGTAAAGGATTTATGAAATTCAAAAGAATCAGAGGGACATGGAATTCATTTGATATACATAATAATATTGTAGTATAAATTTATTATAATTATCCAGGAAATTATGTTATTTGATTTATTTTGCTATAATTGGAGCAAAGATTATGTTATCCATTACCAATTCCCATATATGTAAAAAATTTAAAAATACGAGGCGCATCCAGAAATTAAGTTTCTCGATGTTTTCCTTTTTAAAGTAAATGTAATTAGCGTTATCAATTGCGCGTGCTTAAAAGATCTATGGCGTATTAGTCATATGCGAGCTGGACAAGTCCCGATTCATGCCAGTAGCGGGGTACCAGTGATCCGAAATGGAAACTCTAATTCCTTCTCCAACCGCCTGCAAGGTTCGGTCGATGATCTTAAATTCGTTTCAGTTCTGTCAAGTCCATGACCAGAAACGGACACCCGAATACAAAATTCAATGCTTAGGAGCAGCACGACGGCGACAAGTTCCTCGACAGGATAGTCCCGAGCAATGAGACTTGGATTTCGCACTTTACCCCGAAAACCAAGCAGCAGTCAATGCATTGGCATCGTATTGAATCTTCGGTCAGGACCAAATTCACACAGACGTTGTCGGTACGTAAATGGATGTGCACGGTGTTCTAGGACAGGAAGGATGATTCCATTCACAGGCGGTAGAGTTCTACGACAGAGGTATACAGAAGTTAATCCCACAGTACGACAAGTGTCTCAATTATGGTGGTGGCTATGTTGAAAAATAGCTGAAACATTGCTGTAATTGTGGCCAATAAATATGTCCGTGAAAGTGTGAGTTATATTTTTCTTTTAAATAGGGTAACTTACTTTTTGGATGAACCTCGTAGTAGTTATTTCGTTTAAAATTTCATTTTTCTTTTTTCAAAAATAATCTATTTCTAACATTTTAATAATAATAACAATTAAAACTAAATAAAAGAAAAAAAATTCTATTTTAGCTCATTTTTTTCAATTATATTCCACAGGCAAGGGATGCATACTGTGCAGTATATAATAGCAGAACAACACTTTTTCGAAGTCTCTATTAGGCAATGAGAAAGCTTACTACTTACTTGTGTATGACAGTATTTGAAACGTGTTTTCGAGTTCTTGGTGCATTTGAAAGTAAAAGGGGTAATTTTATGTTTACGGAATATAAAGATTCTTTGATTACGACTTTGAATTTAATTGATACTATGTCATTTCGACATATTGCAACTTTAAATAGTTCTAAATCATTTCGATAAAGTAGTCTAAATCTGTTTTCTGAATTTTCTACTACTCAATGTTTTTTAGAGTTTTGACTTATATTATATAAATATGTGTGTTCGTAGTAAGACGGATTTAACGATGGGTGGTTGAAGTCATGGCTCAGAAAAATGACTCAGTTTTAGTCAAAGACCTTTATGAACAGAACATTGGAGGACGGGTTCCCACTTCATCATAGGGACAGGAGAAACTGAGAGGCCAGCTCACGAAAAGTTCAAAGTAATAGGCCTTTAACACCTGGGTCACCATCTCAGTCAGAATCTCTGTGAAAATCTTTAGGGGAATCTGCCTCCGATAGCGATAATCTCCTTTTTGTTCTGGAATTTTCTAATAAATTGGCCACTAGGGAGTGTAAAGCTTTAATTTGTTAGATCCCATCCATGAGAGCGTAAACTGTAGCCCCAGTAGTCAATTTAGGTTAAGGGATTGGAAAAGAAAAGAGACACTGGCTTTTTTGCCCTTGACTTTAGATTTGAAAACCCCTGAGAATTTTGTCGGACCTTAATGAGAGCCATCTTTGGGGTTTTGTTCAAAATACCTACATTAGCTTCCCGATCTAGTTTACTCTTTCTTCTATTTTTATATATAATTGAATACACACACATATATATCTCTTTCTCTCTCTCTCTCTCTCTCTCTCTCTCTCTCTCTATATATATATATATATATATATATATATATATATATATATATATATATAAAGAGAGAGAGAGAGAGAGAGAGACCACTGTCTAGAACTTCCCTTTTAATTGTATTCAGCCATAGAACACTTAGTGTGCTTGTTTCCATTATATTAAAGGGCAGTCTGTAAAATAATAATATGAGCAAACCTAGAGGAACAGATACTGAATGAAATGTTTTCAAAGGTATTGAATACTTCATGACTTAGCTGGTAATTGTTCATTTCCGCTTTTCATGATATTTACATTGAAATTAAGAGATTGATTCCTGCCTTAAAGGCAAAAAGTGAAATTTCGAAAACATACTATTATCCTGCAGTGAAAGAGCTTTTCCAAGAAAACCCTATCGATGACAGAAGCTCTCGAACATTTTGAAACGAAGCCATTCTACAGAAAAAAATTGTTTGCGTTAATCTTCTTACCCGGATTTTGCCTAACTTGTTGTTTACGGTTGGCTAAACAAGTCAAGGCGAAAGAAAGGAGCTGCCATAAAGAACAAAGGAGCGACAACCCCCACTTCTTTCTATAACAAAGAAACGATTAAACGTATGGCGAAATTTTGGGAGTCTAAAAGTTCTCATTAGCATCCAAGGCACGTAAATAGTAGTGCTTTTTTAGTTTGACTTTGAACTTCGTGTCATATCTCTGACTCAGCCAGGATAGCATTTCCAATATCTAAAAGTTTTTGGTTCACTGAAGTGTTGTTACACCTTTTGCTCATTTCAGGCCATTTAAAACTTTATAGCTTAAAGTGCATAGGTTTATATTTATGCTACTGAGGATTATATCGAATTTACTGTTTATGTCATTTGGAAGTGTATGAAACCATAGAGGATACAACCCGATGTATTCAGTCCAAGTCAATTCTAGCAACACCTTTCATCCTATCAAGTATCAGTCTGTTTTTTTCACGATCTGTGCTCAGCTGTCTCTAATGACATTGCTAAAGGCACCCTTAAAATCAAATTAGATTAATTGAGAGAATATCTAAGAGATTTTCTCAAGTGCTTACACTCTCTGTTAGCTTCTGACAGAATATTTAAATCTACGATCTCTACAATGCAACAGCCTGATCTGTAAATAGGTAGGATTGGTAGGTAGATAGATAGGTATCTGTAGATGAGCTTGATCTGTAGTTAATCGTAGGCATTCAGTTTTCGAATTATATTACTATTACTAAATATTTGGTTGTAGAATTAAAGGAAATGTTACCTCATGAACTATGTTAGCTTATAGTTTTAGAATTCTGTTCTTTATTCTGTAACATTCGGCAAATGTATAGTGCTCTACAGCAGAGAACATTCTACATAGTAAAACGTGTCAGGTAGAATGAACCTTATTTTGGAACTTAGGTAATTAAATTAAAAACACCTATTCAAAAAACATTGACGCAATCTCATTAATATTACATAGAGGTAGTAAGAAGTTTCACATATACACTTTATTAAATAATATGAGTATATATATATATATATATATATATATATATATATATATATATATATATATATATATATATATATATAATGGTTGAATCTATATGCTTTCATAATCTATATGATCCTGAAGTTACTTCGAAATAGAATGATGATCATATTGCTCACATTTGCAAGGAAGTTTACAAGAAAAATATAAGCTGTTTGAGTCCCTGACGGTTTTGAAAAAATTCCACACCGTGCAACCACGCTTTATCTGCATGAGAATGAAAAGACCCAAACAACACTATAGCTCTTTTTTTTTAATTTATGTCGATAAATCCCAAGCGGCGCGATAGCACTTCTTCGATTTTATATTCTAAACATGTATGCTTCAATAATGAACTATTATTATAGTAATGTGATTATTGTAAAATGTATCATTTACTTAAAAAAAAAGGAGCTGCGTGATGTACTTGCGTTAGTGAATCTCAGAACTCGTGACTTCGACAGTCGATGGAGCATCATCAATGGTCCACAACACTCAGAATATGCTAGGGTTTTTTTTGACGTAAAAATGGAACAGCACTGCTTGGGACTCAATGGTTAAATGCAATAGGAGAATGAAAACTGATGAATGTGAATATACTCACATCCATTACAAATCTTAGCACAAAGAGTCTAGATTCCTTTAATATATACCACAATTATGGATGTTTGCAAAGATCCTTTATTCGTATGAAAGCTCTAAATCAGGAAATTATGAATCAAAGTTATAAAATATTCTTGGAAGTATGAATTTCCTCATTTATGCTAGGGATACTTTACAGGATTTATGCTTTGGAAGTCTGCAGTTAATTCAATATTTTAGTTTCTAGTACCTGTAGATAGGTAGGATCTGTTGGTAGATAGATGAGTATCTGTAGATGGCCTTGATCTGTAGTTAATTGTAATTATTGAGTTTAAAAATTGTATTACTATTACTAAATATTTATCTGTAGAATTAAAGGAAATGTTACTTTATGAACTATGTTAGCTTATAATTCTATTCATCATACCGTAACATGAGGTAAATGTATAATGCTCTACAATAGAGAATATTCTACAAAGTAAAACGTATCAGGTAGAATGTACCTTAATTTGGAAATTATATAATTAAATTAAGAATACTTATTCAGAAAATATTGACGCTAGTTCATTAATATTACATAGAGTAGTAAGAACTCTTACATATACACATTATTAAATAATACGAGTATATATACAATTCATTAAAATATCCTTGGATGTATGAATTTTCTCGTTTATGCTAGGGATGATTTACAGGATTTATGTCTGGGAAGTTAGCAGTTAATTCAATATTTTAGTTTCTAGTATATATAATTATTTGATGATTCAGCACTCCTATGTGAGAATGCAAAGTTTCAGGATCAATGCTTAAGAACTGCGTAATCTTTCATCTAATTCATGAAAAAGAGAAAGAACTTAATCCATTTCAGATTTATCCCTGTCATCATAGATTTTTGCGCTTTATCCCTGAATTCTAATTGCATTTTATAATCGATAACAGCATAATATTCAGATTCTACACTTCGATAATTGCTATTGATGAAAAATGGGGCAAGCGGTGTTATAACAAGTCGATACTGATTAAGATCAAAGATTTTCGAGCTGATAGGAACTATCCTTTGCCTTCTAAAAATACTCCGAAATGCATAACGAAACATGTTGTAGTTCTCAATTACTCCGAGCTACTTACCTTCTTTTTATGCACTATAACTTTTACTTTTCGATCGTCTCTAGAGAGTCTAGTTAATAGCGGAAGTTCACACCCTTGCACTTCGTCGTGTGTAGGAAGTTCCACTGGCCTGTATTTACTAACCATCATTTGAATAACCCAAATATGAATGTATAATAATTTTTTCAAGTTTGATCATAATTCGTATAATCTCGTTCTGCTTCTTAAGCATAATCATTTTTTTCGCGACTGGAAGGATTTCTGGGGATGAACTCTAGATTAATGAGGAATTAGTAGGTTGTTCTAATGATCTAGAAGAAATTCGGGTTACACAATTAAGAGGTCTTTGCATACTGAGATAATTTGTGTGGTTAAATCTGTGAATTGATTAGGATTAAATACTTGGTAATGAATTAATTTTAAAGAGCTGCGCATATGATGAATATGCTGATGAAGATTACCTTTGTTATCCTCTTTCCTCTTAATCTGTTACTTCCATAAATTTCATCTTATTACCAAATTTTATTACATAACGAGAAATCGGCTGTTGCGTATTTAGCAGAAATTTAACTTTATTTTCGATTTCGATTTCCGCTATAACTTAATAACGTCATACAACGCAAAATTTTTATTATTAAAATAAACTGTCTCAGTCTAAAGGCATAAAATTCATGATATGCTGTATTAATTCAGGATATTTATTCATCCACACTTATAAAGATACATATACACACATATAAATACATAAATATGTATGCATGTCATAAAAAGAAAGCTGACAGTAAAGTAGGATGTTCAAGAAAGAAATATCTAAGATAACATAAAAAAATAAAAATATAAAGTTAAAATGACTATCATATTAAAACCTACAGTGGGTGGTCAAATACTAGTGACACTCAAGTCTTTTTCTTTTCGAATTTAACTTTTTTTTCTTGAGAAAGTTAATTGTCTTTCTGTACTATTGCTATTGGTATCATTATTTTGTTTTTCATAGATGGCAGCACATGCATTCTGTATTGAATTTGAAATAAATAATTATGTTTTGATTATTCTATGTTGAAAACTATGTTGTATTGAGGGCATATGGAATAATTAGGAATCCTTTTTCTTCAAGGTTTTCCTATCTGAAATTATAAAAACATAAAGAATGTTTTCCTTTATAACACAAAATATTCGTTAAACATAAAGAATATTAGTGATGTACACTCGCTATATATTAGGGGAGAATTTTAAGTTTATGATCAGTTTACCTTAATATTCTCCAAATTCTTTTATATTAGTGCGTTTAATTTTGGAAAATATGCAGATATAGGACTGTCATAACTTTACTCTACACATTCCAGATGGACATGACAATTTTGAAAATGTTGAAATAATAAAAACATATCTAAGCTATCTGAAATAACAAAAACATAAAGAATGTTTTCCTTTATAACACAAAATATTCGTTAAACATAAAGAATATTAGTGATGTACTCTCGCTATATATTATGGGATAATTTTAAATTTATGAAGAGTATATCTTGATATTCTCTAAATTCTTTTATATTAGTACCTTTAATTTTAGAAATATCCCCAACAAAATATGCAAAGATAGGACTAACATAACTTTGCTCTACACATTCCAGATGGACACGACAATTTTGAAAAATGTTTTGAAGTCTGCCGTTAACCCAATTAAAATAAAATGTATGCAAGCAAACTCCCATAAATATGCAATATAAGAAAATGCGGCCTGAAGTGGAATACCATTACCCGTACCGACCAGAAATTCAGAGAATTCTTCTTTCTTTTCCAAACTTCTTAAAAAGTGTGTGGCTGCAATGGTAAACTGTGAAATAATTTAAATTTCCAAAAGTGAAATTGGGGTGCGTTTGGAAGAGAAGCAGCTGTTTGATGTCGAATTATAAAAAAAAATTCTCCTCCTTATACCATAAAAAAGAAGGGACTGCAGTGGGTCAGAGGACATTAGAAGCAGCTTGGATTCTATTGACACATCTATTAAAATAGTGTAGTTCAGAAATAAGTATTTATTTTAACTATTATAAATTATACAGCCAAGTTTGTCAAGCAAATCAAGTTTTTACATTTTGAACGATAAAATTTCAATGGTTCAAGAACTTTCTGGCTGCAGTTCCATAAATACTGTTTTTGAAAAAAAGATTAAACAGTCGGTTATTGTTTTAGAGCAGAATTTCTTTCTTTCTTTGAACCCGACTTGCAGGGCAATCATGTAATTAATCGATGTGATTTACTTGTCTTGAACCGGTGTTCTATTGGTGACAAGAAAAATATTGAATCTTGGATTGTTAAATATTATCTTGAATCTTCAAAAAGTAATATTTTATTCATCTTGCTCTCCCATTGCGTCTTTTCACTTTTATTTATATGATATATCGAATAAGTACATATTTATTTCAATTAGTATGATTATGTAGTCTGATATCTCGATGAAATACAGGGGAACATATGGTGTGAAGAACTTTGAGGTTAAAGTACTACAAGCAAGTACTGGGAATTCGACTACTGTTACAACTCGAAAAATGGTTATGTGGTGATGAAAAGTATATCTTTATGAGCAATTTGTCACTGTAAAACAAAGCTGGGAGTTTTTCTCAATTTCTGGCAACAAAAAGCGTCATCATTTTGCCCTTGACTTGAAATTTAGCTAAGAGGAACACTACACAGAATATGTATTATCTCACCAAACAAGCAACTGCAAAGTAAGTGATCACCACCAAGTGACAATCCATTAAAACTCTCACCAGAGAATGGCATCATAATACCGACCTACAAAAAAATGGTATACACTAGGTAAAGCAATTAATAGTTTTAATTACAGGTCAGAGTGGAACCACTAAATACTAAGATTATATGTATTGAATTCGTATTAATATATAGAAACTTGTTATTTTCAGAAAAAATAAGTAGCTTCAATTACTTAAATTACTGTTTATATGATCTTAATAATGCACTCTCATAAATAAAAAAATACATATAAAACCTACACTATAAAATGTAAAACCTGACCACGGTCAGCAATAATTTAGCTATCCATTGTAAGAAAAAATTCGCAATATTGGCAAATTTGTATTATTGGCTGTATGCGTTTGTGTCATTGATTGACTGCAAATGATGATATGAATTATTACTAACTACTTAATTACTAAATTCAATATTAACTAAATTCACTATTACAATATTGCAAAGTGTCCATCTTTGATAGAAGAAAACGTCTACAATCGATATTAGCAGGCAAGAGAGATCATGCAGTCAACACTCATAGATAAATTTTCTTTTGTTTTCATGTTTTTAATATTTTATTGTTCGTGTTTTAATGTTCTTTTTTCTTATTGTAGATTTTAAAAGTTTGTCACTATTTTATCTTTTTGTAATTATTTATGGTTCCAATCTCACATATCTGTGACCTATGGAAGCTAATGATGTATAAACAAGAGTGTGTTTAATTTTCATTTCCAATGGTTGTAGTAGATATAATGTATTGGTATTCGTTAATAAATGCCTTCGAGCATCCTGTTGCATTCTTTTTCCATTTTTGCAGAATAATATGTTTGCCATTTCATTTTATTAAGCTGGAAGTAAAAATAAAATTTACATTATGATATCTATATATTTGAAATTTAATAGTTAATATTAAAAAAAGATAGATATGGAAAAAGATATAGAATCTTAACTATCAAACATGAATTCAATTCAAACCTGCGTGTTTAATGATATTTTGAATAATTTCAAACTTAGTTTTAATTAAATACGTTATTGCTGTTATTGTAAAAATATTTGCAAGATATATTTCTTTACAAATGCAGATTTATTAATGGTTGAAATACATTTTTTAAAACTGCGTCATACATTAAGCTGTTATTATGCATTAGAAGAACAGTTGGGAGAAATTCCTGAAAAGAAAAAAAAATTAAAATTGCCGTTATTAATGGGTTTAGCCCTATCTGTATGCATTTGAGTAAACAAAGTATTTTAATGTTCTTTTTCTTCATTGTAGTTTTTTAAAGTTTGTTACTATTTTATATGTTTCTTATTATTTGCGGCTCTAATCTCATACATCTGTGACGTATGACAGCCAATGATGTATAATCAATAGTTTGTTTGATTTTCATTTCTAATGGTTGTAGTAGATATAATTTATTGGTATTCTTTGATAAATGCCTTCGAGCATCAAGTTGCATTCTTTTCCCATTTTTGCAGAATAATATGTTTACCATTTCTTTTTATTAAGCTGGAAGGAAAAATAAAATTTACATTATGATATCTACAGTATTTGAAGTTTAATAGTTATTATTAAAAAAAGATAGATATGGAAAAAGGTATAGAATCTCACCTATCAAACAGGAATTCAATTCAAACATGCGTGTTTAATGAGATTTTAAATCATTTCAAATATAGTTTTAAATAAATACGTTATTACTGTATACTTTATTACTTTATTTCTTTTTTTCCCACTGCAGTTTCTTAAAGTTTGTTACTATTTTAATTTTTGTAATTATTTACGGTTCCAATCTCATACATTTGTGACGTATGGAAGCCAATGATGTATAATGAAGAGTGTGTTTAATTTTCATTTCCAATGGTTGTAGTAGATAGAATTTATTGGTATTCTTTGATAAATGCCTGCAAGAATCAAGTTGCATTCTTTTTACATTTTTGCAGAATAATATGTTTGCCATTTCTTTTTTATGAAGCTGGAAGGAAAAATAAAATTTGCATTAAGAAGTTTACAGCATTTGAAGTTCAATAAGTGATATTAAAAAAGATAGATATGGAAAAAGATATAGAATCTTAACTATCAAACATGAATTCAATTCAAACCTGCGTGTTTAATGAGATTTTCAATCATTTTAAACATAGCTTTAATTAAATACTATATTGCTGTTATTGTAAAAAGATTTGCAAGATATATTTCTTTACAAATGCAGATTTATTAATGGTTGAGATGAATTTTTTAAAAATGCTTCGTACTTTAAGCTGTTATTATACATTAGAAGAACCGTTGACAGAAATTCCCGAAAAGAAAAAAAATTAAAACTTGCCGTTATTAAGTGGTTTACATTTGAGTAAACAACGACATTTGAGTAAACAAAGTGTTTTAATGCTCGATTTCTTCATTGTAGTTTTTTAAAGTTTGTTACTATTTTATATGTTTCTTATTATTTGCGGCTCTAATCTCATACATCTGTGACGTATGGCAGCCAATGATGTATAATCAATAGTTTGTTTGATTTTCATTTCCAATGGTTGTAATAGATATAAAGTATTGGTATTCTTTGATAAATGCCTTCGATCAACATGTTGCACTCTTTTTTCATTTTGCAGAATAATATATTTGCCATTTCTTTTTATTAAGCTGGAAGGAAAAATAAAATTTACATTATGATATCAACAGTATTTGAAGTTTAATAGTTAATATAAAAAAAGATAGATATGGAAAAAGGTATAGAATTCCAGCTGTCAAACTTGAATTCAATTCTAACCTGCGTGTTTAATGAGATTTTAAATCATTTCAAATATAGTTTTAAATAAATACGTTATTACTGTAATTGTAAACAGATTTGCAAGATATATTTCTTTACTAATGCAGATTTATTAATGATTGGGATGAATTTTTTAAAAATGCATCATACATTAAGCTGTTATTATACATTAGAAGAACCGTTGGCAGAAATTCCTGAAAAGAAAAAAATTTAAAATTGCCGTTATTAAAGGGTTCAGCCCTATCTGTATGCATATGAGCAATCAACGTGTTTTAGTGTTCTTTTTCCTGACTGTAGTTTTTTAAAGTTTGTTACTATTTTATATTTTTGTAATAATTTATGGCTCTAATCTCATACAGCTGTGGATGGTCGATTGGTTAGGGTGCTAACCGGTACCTGAGTTCGTGTGTTCGAATCCCACAATGGCATGGATGTTCGTAGCCGTTCAGAATCGGCTTTAAGCTATAGGTCCCTGTCTCATTAGCCCTCGTGTTGCAAAAAGTAGACCGTAACACTTCAAACCAATACCATTACATACACCTGTGACGTACGGAACCCAATGATGTATAAACAAGAGCTACTGCAATAAAAAATTTCTATAGGTTTTTGAATACCTATTAATATTATAAAATACGGACGCCTACATATAGCGCTGGAAATTTGTCTTATAAAATACTGTAATGATAAGTAGGAAATCAGGTACAAAGGAAAGGCGTGAGTGAATTTATCCTCCCAAACGTCAATAGATGTAGTACTTCCTGGGGATTATCAAAACACTCCTCAGCATAAATTCTAGGACATCAGGTAAATGAATACTAAAAGGAAATTCATTACAACACTACTGATTCATAACCGTTTACGGCAATATACATTGCATAAATATTTCCTTTAGGAAATTTTATAATCATGTGATCGCTGACGTTGAAGAGATAGTGTGCGAAATACTCTGTATTATTTTTGATTTTTGAGGATTACTTGAGGAGTGTCAGTAGAAAATGATACGCTTGACAGTAATCTGATCATCTGTGTTTAAGAGATGACAGCTTTACACAATCTCAATTATGGCTTTTCTGATGGTAAGACACAGGTAGGAAATTTGGTAGGGTGTTTTTTCTTTAAATATTTTCACTGATTTACGAAGACTTTTTAACACTAAAGCTGTAAAATATCCCCATAAGTATTTTAAATTGGTATAAAAATGTATTTATCGTCGCTTTTATCAGATTGAATCGCATAAGCATTGTAATCCACATCTATGAAGTACAAAAGACAAAAGAATATCTAAACAACAAGAGAAATTATTCTGTAATTTACATGGGATTATATCGTCTTTCTCCTCTCTATTTTTTCTTGTTGGTTTCAGAAGCTGCCATTTGGAAGATATAAGAGGTTTACTGAAACAACTGGAGATCACACATGTAATACTGTAGCATAATTAAACGTCATTGTTATAATATTACATTATTAATAATATAAATTAATATCATTAGTGTTAATATTACATTACGTTATAATATTACATTAATAATAATAGAAGTTAATATCATTAGTATTAATTTCAATTTATGTTATAATATTACATTTAGTTATGTAGTATTATAACATAGCTAAAAATATTAGAAAAGTCTATTTCGTTTACTTAATAAACATTCTTAGATCTATTTTATTTGCTGATTGAATCTAGAAATTCGAGAAATATAAAATTCCAGAAATATTTTTCCCATTTTTTACGTTTCTAACAGCAAAAATTCTTTAAGTTTGGTAATAATTTAAATATTTCTTATTTAAATTTTCCCTTCCCAATTCGCACCCAGTTCTGTTCTGCTTACACATAATATTTGTAAATGACGTTAGAGGCTTTTTAAAGACACATTTGTTTTAATATATTTTGTTTAAAAGTATTAAATTTCAAAGTAAGTCATGATTTGTTCTTACACTCAGTCAACGGATAAGTAACCATTCTTTATATATATATATATATATATATATATATATATATATATATATATATATATATATATATATATATATATATATATATATATATATATATATATATATATATATATATATATATATATATATATATATATATATATATATATATATATATATATATATATATATATATATATATATATATATATATATATATATATGTATATATATATATATGTATATATATGTATATATATATATATAATATATATATATATATATATATATATATATATATGTATATATATATGTATATATATATATATATATATGTATATATATATATATATATATATATATATATATATATATATATATATATATAGATATATATATATATATATATATATATATATATATATATATATATATATATGTATATATATGTATATATATATATATATATATATATATATATATATATATATATATATGTGTATATATATATATGTATATATATATGTATATATATATATGTATATATATATATGTATATATATATATATATATATATATATATATATATATATATATATATATATATATATTATATATATATATATATATATATATATATATATATATATATATATATATATATATATATATATATATATATATATATATATATATATATATATATATATATATATATATATATATATATTATATATATATATATATATATATATATATATATATAAAGGCTAGCCAAGTGAAATATCCCGACTAGAACAACGCAAAAAAATGAGACGTTGTATTGTCTGAAAGAATTTACAAGATGGTTACTAAAGTCATAAGGTCATAAAATCATTTAAGGCAAGTGTAGAAGGTAATAAACCAAGGGACAACAAGACCCTCAAAGTTGAGCAGCACAAATAGTCGGGTTCATAATTTTCCCAATCCAGGCCTACCAATAGTATGAGCATACTGTGAAGACTTCAATGTTCTCGAGCGAAGAGGTAGAGTGCAGAAATATCACAGTCAAGATAAAATTGGAAATCACCTTTATTTATTGAGTGAATACGGCTATATACAAGGGGATTCTAATCTCCCAAAACAAGTCGAAATGCAAAGCATTGTTGCCTTCATACCATCACCACGACAATCACAGTCGAAAGAAAAGAGATTAAATAATCTGGCACAACTGGGGAGGCTTTTCCAGGGTGCAATACGAACCCAATTTATCCCCCGTTCGATATCAGAGACTCTGACGCTCCCTATATGAGCGGACTTTACGAATCTCTCGAGCTTAATCACTAGAAAGCTTTCTCCGGTCAAAATAAGTGAAAGCCTCCACGAGGTCAAAGCACCTACGTAAAAAAAAGTCGAAAAACCACGAGTCGAAAAATTCTAAGCTTTTTATACCTGGGTGTCAGTTACGATCCCGCCAACCGTTTTGTGGTCAGTTAAGATCCCAGTTACTTGAGAACTCCAGCTAAGGTTACAGTTAGTTCTTTTAGCTGAATCCTCATTCGTTGGCTGTCCCGATTCCAGGCAATCCTCCGGGAGTCATTACCCTCAACCGATCAGGGCGTAACTCATAAACTGGACAATATGGTGCCCTATTGAACCCCGGTTCGCTATTGTACCCGGTCAGAACAGAAGTCTTCAAATCAGCTGACTTCGGTAGTTTCTGGACAAAGGGGGGGGGTCTTCACAATACCAAACAAGGATGATGACAGGGGTTCTAAAATATACCCATCCATTTTATTCCAGTGGTTTCCAAACTTTTTGTACCTGCACACCCTCTTTTTTAAATGCCCTTCTTTTGAAAATCTAATTTAATTGCTACTTACCTGATATTGAATACCTAGTTATTAATTTATTTAATCGTCTACAAAATGATGTACCATGTTATGTATAAATGTAAATTAAATATTTATTATAAGTAATCTTAATTTTAAGTAGAAGAGAAGTGAATCTTAAAATCTGGAATACATATCATAATAATTTTTTATTTCTAATGCAGCAGCTTTTTGAATATTATTCTAACGCTATACAGAAATCAATGTCCAAGAATTAAATCTAAAAATCACTGAACAAAAACAAAAGAAAAGACAACCCCACAATAATATAAAATGGTAAAAAAAAACAAACAAATTAGTCAGAAAGTCTTCTTGCTTTCCAATAAGGAGATAGGATCCATGGCTTCGATAGGGCAGGACATACGAGGAGGTGCTCAGCTGTCACCAATGCATAGCGGCGGCAGAGGAGGCCTGGAGGGCTATCCACCAAACAAAGTCTGTACAGATGGGCGTAGAGACAACCATGTTGAATAGTCAACCGAAAAGCAGCCACGACCCAGGGAGGTTCCGAATGGTATTCTTCCATGGTTTTTCTTCTATTCGTTTCTCTAATCATGACTGATGCGTTTTCTCATAACTAATAAAACATAATTATATTTTAATGATTTGACGTATGGGCTTGTTTTTCAGCATATACTTTCTAAAAGAGCGGGATTGTTGTAGATGTTGCTCTTCTTAGTTCTTTTTCAAGCACTAAACATGATCGATATTTCGTCTTCAAAACAACTACTGGGGAAAAACCATTTTCATATAATTATAATGTCACATGAGGCAATAACATTTCATGAGCTCTGTTCGTTAAAGCGGGAAAATTTTTTTTACTCCTAGTCAAAACTCAAAATTATTATTTTCTTGTTGAAACATCTGCTTTAATGTGGTTTCTCATTCATTCGTATTTCGATATGTTAGATATGTCCAGCCCTCTAGGGAAGAGCGCCCCGAAGTCTGGAAACCTATACCCTACGCCCTAAGGAAGATATCTAAATGACAACAAGAAGTAAAAGTAGGTGATTAGATAACGTGCATAAAGACTTGCAGATTGTCTTCGAAGCGGGTCCCTTCTACAATAAGGTCTACCATTTTTAGATATTAAAGACTGGATTATGTATGGAAATGAGTGCTGGACTATGAACAAATCTGAAGAAAATAAGTTATTCATATTTGAACGAAAAGTAAAGAAAAATATTTGGAGCTGTGAAAGAAAATAATAATGGATAATCTGTCATATTAATGGACTTCACTTGAAACTCGGAGAACCAAATATTGTCAAAACTGTAAAGATATATCAAATAAGATGGTTAGGACACATTTAAAGATACAATGATTTAAACCCAACAAAAATGTCACATTTCAAAAAATTAACGTAAAAAGGATAAAGGTAGACCAAACACTAGATGGATTGATACAATTGAGAAAATGCAACAAAAAACAAGTCTGGATCCCATTGTGGATTCCTTTGTACTGCTTCAAATCCGATAAAACACGTATTGCTAAAGTATAGCAAACCTTGAAATCATTATCTCCATCCCACCATTTTTTATATCTTCTACTCATTAGACTGATATTATTTTAATGTTTTCTTATATATAATCATCATATTAATATGATATTACATTTATAATTACTTAATATTAAGGGGTCATATGACTGTTAAATCGACAAAAATTTTGATTTTTCAGAAAAAAAATATGTGTGAAAAGGAATTCAGTTCCGAAAATTTTAAAACAATCCGCTTAAAAAATTCCAACAGTGAGAGGAATTATGAATAAAAAGTGTCAGCTGTATGCTATTGTTTACAGTATATAGCTTACACGTTTTTAAATTGTTTTTAAACGTATTAAAATTGAATTAAAGTTGTAAGTTTAAATGTGTTTAATTTAAACTTACTTTAACTCAATTTTTTTCAAACTCTTTTTTTTTTTCATGAAATTTTTAGAGGTGTAAACAATATAATTCTTGTCCGACTGAATGTTTATTTTCTTCTATACTTCCCAAAATATGTTTTTACTTGCAATGATAAATTTTTAAATTTCCTATATAATAATAGCCTAAGTTATCTGAACGTCTGTCCACGAATTTATGAAGAGATTAGACTTGGATAGAGACATCCATATTGGATCCTTGATGAAGTAGGGTTAGCAATATTCAAAGCGAGTAAAGTTTACCTTCTCATATCGGTTCGATTCTAAAATAAATTGGTATAAATATACTTCATATCACAGCGAAAAATGCTGTCATCTTTAACACGTTCTAAATCTACCCCTTCAAAAATAACATTTTTTTCTAGCATTGTGATGTCATTCTTTTAACAATCTCATTTAATCATTTCTTGTTTTAAATTACTTAAATATCATGTGCATTATTTTCATACGTTTTATCACTGAATTTAGAAATTACTTGTATATTTGGCTTAAATAATAGATTAGGTACATATGTGATAATTTTAAATTTAATCATCGATTATTTTTTGTTTCAATGAAAATTTTATCACCGGTATTAACAACAAATTCTATCTACCTCCAGGGTGTAGTGAAAATGATAGTTTCATTCCTTTACTTCCATTAATTAATGTAGCAAAAACATTTGGGATAATTTCAACGTAGCTAAGAAAACTTTGAATTATCTTTCTAAATGAATTCAACGTGATTCTAAAGTACATTCACAGTATCGAGAGACTTTAGAAAGTATGAAAATAAGCAAATTATTGAGCTTGTGTCAGATAATTCTCAGCCAAAAAACAAACCATTTTCTTACCTACCTCATAGGGTACATTACAATTCTAGAAAATTAAAAAATTTTCTGATCTCGTCATATGACGGGCCATATTCTATTTTTTTAAATATTAAAGCAATCTGGTAAAACAAAAACAGTGAAAATAGACTTCCCACCAATTTCAAATACTTATGCGAATATAGGAATGGATTTGTTGGGCAAAACTTCCCCCATAATTCAATGAAAAAATAAAAGCTTTCCAAATTTCTTATCTTGTCATTGGAAATCAGGAAGGCCATAACTTGAATTGTGTAAAGCTATTATCTCTTAAATACAGTTGATCAGATTATTTCCAAGCGTATTCTTTTGACACTCCACAAGTAATCTTCAAAAACAAAAATAATACAACGTATTACTTTCTGCACGGTATCTCTTACACATGAGATGATTGTATATGTGTAAAATGCACTAAAGGAAATGCTTTTGCAAACTGTATTACTCTAAACGTTTATGAATCAGTAAAAGTGTAATGAATTTCCTTTTAGTATTTATTTATCTGATGTTCTGAAATTTATGTTGAATCGCTGTTGAAACGTGCATTGATAATCTCCAGGAAGTCCTAATTCTTTTGAAGTTTGTGAGAATACTTTCACATCATTCTTCATTCTTGGAAAAGAACCTGATTACGTACTCTGTCAGAAGAGTATTTTAAAGGGAACATTTCAGTGCTGTACACCCAAGCTGCATAAATTTACTAATCATTCAGCAAAGGACTTCACTTACACATGAGATGATTGTATATGTGTAAAATGCACTAAAGGAAATGTTTTTGCAAACTGTATTACTGTAAACGTTTATGAATCAATAAAAGTGTAATAAATTTCCTTTTAGTATTTATTTATCTGATGTCCTGAAATTTATGTTGAATCGCTGTTGAAACGTGAATTGATAATCTCCAGGAAGTTCTAATTCTATTGACGTTTGTGAGAATACTTTCAGATCATTCTTCATTCTTGGAAAAGAACCTGATTACGTACTCTGCCAGAAGAGTATTTTAAAGGGAAAATTTCAGTACTGTACACAAAACCTTCATAAATTTTCTAATCATTCAGCAAAAGAACTTCACTTACACATGAGATCTGTTACACATGAGATGATTGTATATGTGTAAAATGTCCTAAAGGAAATGTTTTTGCAAACTGTATTACTGTAAACGTTTATGAATCAGTAAAAGTGTAATGAATTTCCTTTTAGTATTTATTTATCTGATGTTCTGAAATTTATGTTGAATCGCTGTTGAAACGTGCATTGATAATCTCCAGGAAGTCCTAATTCTATTGACGTTTGTGAGAATACTTACACATCATTCTTCATTCTTGGAAAAGAACCTGATTACGTACTCTGTCAGAAGAGTATTTTAAAGGGAACATTTCAGTGCTGTACACCCAAGCTGCATAAATTTACTAATCATTCAGCAAGTGATTTCATTGAATTTGAAATACTTCTCATTTAGTATTATCAAATATAGGACAATATGTGGTAATCTCATCAACAGGATATAATTGGCAACATGGTATAATTTGGAAAAAATTAATAATAATTTCAACTAAGATTCCATTAGAGCAGCCAAGTTCACACAATTTTAATTATC
>CM063508.1:46538818-46548818 GCA_032207245.1 Pardosa pseudoannulata
TGCAAAAGAAAAGTAGAAAAAAAATAAGAAACATAGAGAATGCGTCAAATAAATATGCTTTAAAGGCGGGAGAAAAAGCATTTTACAGGATATAATCTACTTAAAACTAATGGCTATAAAACAAGATTAAAAGCGATTGTGTAGCAACCAAAGTGTTTAAGCAGCAACCTGGAAAGAGTAGAATTAAGCACAGGAAGTATTTTTGAAATGGAATTATGCAAGGAATTAATGTCTGTTAACATGACCTCTTTATTAAAAAATAAAAATTCCAAACTAAAAAACAGACATCGCAAGTCTTAAGTTTGCATGTATCAATTAAAATAAAGGAATACTTTATCAAATCTGAAATTTTCTGTGAATGGCACATTTTTCTGAAAATTTTTGGAATAAAGAATACTTTTATTTTTATTGATTACTTCAATCTTTTTATTTTCTTTAGATAGTCTTTCTTTTAGTTTCGATTAAGTCTTCTTTAGGTCAGTAAGTTTGGTAGTTTTCATGACATTATGTTATTTTGACAGATAATTTTCTATTTTGTTTTGCCAAAGTAAGTTCACCCCCCCCCAAAAAAAAAAAAAAATCTTACGCTTTTTTTTTCAGGTACCTTTTTGAAAATATTTTTTCAAATATTATTTTTTCTTCAGAATTTACTAAAGTACAAGCAATTTTAACTTCGATACAAAATGATTATTATAATTATTTTTATCATTATCAGTTGATGGATTAAGAGGAAATCTTCCTTTTCAGAAGTTATGTTTAAGAGAAACTTAATACATCTCCTTGTTTTTCTTTGTTTAAGTATATCAATATACTGAGATTAATCCTTTCTAAGACCATAGTACTTACTCAAGTTGTAAAATAGCATAAACTGATTATTTAAAATGTTGATTATTTCTCAATTTTTAAAATGTCTATAGTAACCACTCAGGTGATAATTATATTTACAACATCCTCAGAAATCTCTCTCTCTCTCTCTCTCTCTCTCTCTCTATATATATATATATATATATATATATATATATATATATATATATGTGTGTGTGTGTATGTGTGTATATATATATATATATTTATAAATATATATACATGTATATATATATATATATATGTGTGTGTGTGTATGTGTATATATATATATTTATAATATATATATATGTATATATATATATATAATATATATATATATATATATATATATATATATATATATATATATATATATATATATATATATATATATATATATGTATGTATGTGTGTATGTATATATAAATAATTCCATGTGTAATTTTTAGTATTTACAAAATATAAAAACTTAATATATAAAGCCTTACAAACCAACGCGCAGTGGTAAACATATTTGAAAAAAATATATATATCATTGAATATATCATTTTTTTAAAAATAAATTTTGAACCAAAAGATATTTTAATATACCATTACTAGAAAAAAATGGACTATTAATGAATTAAATAATATAAATTAACAAAATATGGAGTCCAATTCATTGAAATTTATTGTACTGCAGATATATATATATATATATATATATATATATATATATATATATATCTATATATATATATATATATATATATATATATATATATATATATATATATATATATATATATATATATATATATATATATATATATATATATATATATATATATATATATATATATATATATATATATATATATATATATATATATATATATATATATATATATATATATATATATATATATATATATATATATATATATATATATATATATATATATATATATATATATATATATATGTATATATATATATATATAAACATTCATATGAGTCTGTGTATATGTATAATATTCATACAAAACAACAGTTAGATATTCATAAAGAAACCAATAAACATTTAATTGTTGATTACTACTGTTGCACATCATTAATTTCAAATCTGTTATTTTATATTTGATTAAGTTATTATAATTGTTATTGTATATGTGATATTATTTTGATATTTGTAATTTCATATTTGACTAAGTTATATTCAATAAGTTATAACTGTTATTTTATAATTTATTAAGGTTTATTTAATATATTTGATATTTTTTCAGATTAATACGGATGATCTATTCATACAATTGTGTAAATTTTTATTCTAAACATTTTAAATTTTAAAAGTGTGCCACTAAATTTTGGAAGAAAAGTAAAAATACTTAAAGATATGAATATGTACAGCTAAATCATTTAACGTTTGGTTCTGAATTAATTCTCCCGCATACGGCAATAAACACCATTGAAGTTATTAAGTTGAATTAAAAATACAATACAATATTTTTGACAATCTTTAATAAAAATTGATTGAATTTATCATTATGGAAACATTCATTACTTTTTATGGTCTTTTATACTTTGAAAATGTATGATTTACATTTCATTCGTATCCTATTCTTAAATAAACACGATAAATTTGGATTAATTTCAGAATATGTTTCTTATTTTTGATTAATAGAAAAAAAGTTGATTATTTCCTTGCAAACGATAAAAATGTATGAGAGTTTTAAAATCTTTTCTTGTTCTGTCCTTGAATGATAACCGCAAATTTCGATTAAAATCAGAAAATCTTCCTTTCAGTATTAAACAATCAAAGCTTTCATAGTGGCGCCATCTTGTGCAAATAATCAGATCCCCAGGTAACTTTTTTTTTAAAGGAATATAAAACTAAAATATGATTATTATATGAATATTTTAATAAATGCAATCAATGAACTTATTTTAAAGGATAAACAAAAATATATCTCGCACATTCTCAGAGGTGTAATTTTTGTTGCCTTTTATATTTATAAAATAATACAACACATACAAAAACAGGTAAATTTTGAATTATTACAGGTGAAATTAATGATTAAATAGTAAATGGCTAATGAAAAATGCACTAATATTTTAATAAAAATTTATTTAAATCATCAAAATCTTATTATTAATTTTACCAAACTTTAAAATTGGGTTACCAATTTGAAAGCACTCCTGTTTTAGAATAACTAATAATAACAATATAATAAATGGAGAAAAAGGCGGTTTGCTGATTTTTCTATCTTAAACTGCAATTTAAATCTCAAAAATATAATATTTTTGAAGCTAATAATATTTATGAAAAAAATTGTAGTACTTATTCTGATTTTATCTATTCTCTGCTTTATCTGCAAGAAAAGAAAAAGTTAAGATATAAATCCAGCCTACGATTTCTCTAAATTTTTAGAAGATCATAATATTTATTAGCTTACAAACGCTTATGCGTATTACCTTTGTTTGCACAGACTTCCCTGCAGAAAATTTAATAATTCTCAAGCACATACACACAAGTGTGACAATGACTAATAAATGAATCTAAAGAATTGATAATACTTAATAATAATTTCACTGAAGAAAAGATTAAACTATAAGCTGAATGTCTGTTCATACGTATATATAGACACATGCATGTAATAGGTGCTGCGAGCTACAGTGGGCAGAAAGCTCTCCTGAACGTTTTTGATTGTTTTTATATTCTATATGGAAAAGAATATTGTAATCAATTGTGTCATTTAATACAAATTTTAACAACTCGAAAAGAGTGACACATTGAATTCTAAAGCTGTTTCTTACCTAAAAATATCTAAAAAAAAGTAATAATCCATACTTAATTATTTTTCTGGAGAAAGCACTGAATTATAGCGGAATGTCTGTACATACGTATAAATAAACAGACACAAATATTAGGTGCTGCGCTCTTCAGCGGTGGTCAATCTCTCCAACACTTCCTAGATTTTTTTCTACATTCTATATAGAAGATATTTAATCAACATTGTCATTTTATAAAGATTTCAACACCCGAAAGGAGTGATATGTAATATTCTAAGTCAGCAAGCTACCTAACAGGATACAACAGAGGTGGAAGTCGTAGAATTTTTTTTAATGTGAAAAAACGGAGTGCTAAAGTTTAAAAACATTTTGTTTAGGCATAGATGTTTAACTCCTAGTGTAATTCAAGAATAAATCGGGGAAGACGCACTGAAAGATTAAAACAGGAATGATCTTGGTTGTAAGCAAGAAAACCCACTTACAGGACTCACCGTCTGTAAGATCAACACCTGCTGCTGTTTTAATTGTTATTTGTAATGTTCGGTGTAGTGACGTCACAGTGCAAGAACAACAAATCATTATTCGCTCTAAAGAATGATACAGAATGATACGGTCAGTCGGCCAAACTAATGTTCATCGCCATTTGCAGCTATCTATTCAACAGAAAATTTAATGTAGAACATAATACAAAATTAACTTAAATATTTTTGTCCGTATTACCATATACCTCAAGTATATAATCTACAAGGAATTTTTAAAAACTTATACCTGAAATCTACAAAATTGATAATTAAAAAAAAACAAAATCACATCACAACTTAAGAGAGGAATGAAGAAACTGAATCTGAGCAGAAGCCTGTAAAGTAGTTTTTCTGTCAAGTCTCTTGGAGATCATTTCTTTCGCCCCCGTGTTTATATTATCTCTATGGTTAAGTTTTGGATAGTGATGTCACAGAGCATGAACAACTAAGCATCATCTTCTCTAAAGAATGATACAGACTCGGTGTAACTAATGTTCAACGCACTTTGCAGCTATGTTTAACCGAAAATTTAATCTAGAACATAATACAAAATTAACTTAAATATTGTGTACGTATTAGCATACCTCAAGCATGTAATCTAGAAATACTTTTTTAAAAATCCATACTTAAAAGAGGAATGAAAAAACTGAATCTGAACAGAAGCCTGTAAAGTAGTTTTTCTGTCAATGCTCTTAGAGATCAATTCTTCCTCTTCCGTGCTTACATTATCTCTACGGCGTCTTTCCTTCTTCCTGTGTCTGTATCCTTTTTTCAAGGAGTAGACTATTTTGCGTATTAGTAACACCATTTTTTTTTTTTTGAAAAATGTTCAGAAGGACAAGTGAGCAAACGAATATGCTATTTTCAGTGATCTACAGAATGTGATCACATCTCTCAAAATAATCCGAGACTTATAACCCAGTTCTCATCCCTATAATGGGAAGGAAATAAATTTTGATTTTGATTTCATGTCATTGGATAATTTAAATAAACAAAATCAAATCACAAATTAAGAGAAGAAAGAAGAAACTGAATCTGAACAGAAGCCTGTAAAGTAGTTTTTCTGTCAATGCTCTTAGAGATCAATTCTTCCTCTTCCGTGCTTACATTATCTCTACGGCGTCTTTCCTTCTTCCTGTGTCTGAATCCTTTGTTCAAGAAGTAGACTATTTTGCTTGCTAGTAACACCATTTCTTTTAAAAATGTTCAAAAGGACAACTAACAAGCGAATATATTATTTTCAGTGATGTACGGAATATGGTCACGTTTCTGAAAATAACCCGAGACTGATAACCCAGTTCTCATCTCTATAATGGAAAGGAAATAAATTTTGATTTTTATTTCATATCTTGGGATAATTTAAAAAACAAAATCAAATCACATCTTAAAAGAGGAATGAAAAAACCGAATCTGAGCAGAAGCCTGTAGTTTCTCTGTCAAGTCGGTTGCAGATCACTTTTTCCTCTTCCGTGCTTACACTATCTTCATGGCGTCTTTCCTTCTTCCTGTGTCTGAATCCTTTGTTCAAGAAGTAGACTATTTTGCTTGCTAGTAACACCATTTCTTTTAATTTGATTGATAACCCAGTTCTCATTTCTATAATGGCAAGGTAACAAATTTTGATTTTGATTTCATAACATTGGATAATTAAAAAAAAAAAAATCAAATCACAACTTAAGAGAGGAATGAAGAAACTGAATCTGAGCAGAAGCCTGTAAAGTAGTTTATCTGTCAAGGTTGTTGGAGATCACTTCTTCCTCTTCTGTGCTTACATTATCTTTAAGGTATTTTTCCTTCTTCCTGTGTCTATATCCTTTGTTCAAGAAGTAGACTATTTTGCTTGCTAGTAACACCATTTCTTTTAAAAATGTTCAAAAGGACAACTAACAAGCGAATATGTTATTTTCAGTGATCTATGCAATGTGGTCACGCTTCTCAAAATAACCCGAGACTGATAATCCAATTCTCATCTCTATAATGACAAGGTAATAAATTTTGATTCTGATTTCATATCATGGGATAATTTAAAAAACAAAATCAAATCACAAGAGAGGAATGAAGAAACTTAATCTGAGCAGAAGCCTGTAAAGTAGATTTTCTGTCAAGGCTCTTGGAGATCACTTCTTCCTCTTCTGTGCTTACACTATCTGTTCAGCGTCTGTCCTTCTTCCTGTGTCTGTATACTTTGTTCAAGAAGTAGACTATTTTGCTTGTTAGCAACACCATTTCTTTTAAAAAATATTCAAAACGACAAGTAAACAAATGAATACGTTATTTTCAGTGACCTACAGAATGTGATCGCATTTCTCAAAATAACCCGAGACTGATAACCCAGTTCTCATCTCTATAATGGCAAGGTAATAAATTTTGATTTTGATTTCATGTCATCGGCAAATCTGTGGCGTAGTAACGAGTTTCTCTTATCGGGATCAAATTTTTATAAATAAACAGTCTAATAAAAAAAAATCAGCCAATTTCTACTGAGAATGAAATATTTACTATGATTTAT
Source organism: Pardosa pseudoannulata (assembly GCA_032207245.1). Classification (NCBI taxonomy): domain Eukaryota; kingdom Metazoa; phylum Arthropoda; class Arachnida; order Araneae; family Lycosidae; genus Pardosa; species Pardosa pseudoannulata. The sequence continues at coordinate 46,545,467 of CM063508.1, forward strand.
AACGTGTAGCCAATTATCGAATTTGATATATCCTAATTGATAAATTCTTTACAGATAATATTAGAAGTCGCATGATATGTTTATAATAAGCTTATGGATTGACAAATAAGAGAAGACTGATTTTTTAATACACTGTAGATTTTTTTTCGTTTGAGGGATTGTATATAGTAGCTTCATTATTCAGTTCAAAATTAATGAATGATTTCGCAGATAAACGGTTCTATCATTCACGTGCTACATGTTTAAAACGTCAAAGCGGTTTCAAACATTCAGAAACTCGGGAAAATATTTTTAAACTAGCATATAGCCCTCCATATGACGGGATCAGTAAAATTTTTAATTTTCCAGGATTGTAAAGTACCCTAAGGGGCAGATAAAAAATGGATTGTTTTTTGGCTGATTATCTGGTACATGCTCAATAATTTGTTTATCTTAACTGATCGTATGTTAGTTGCCAACTTTAATTTATTTGCTCATATTAAGTGATAGGATGGACAGCAGAGGTTTTAATATTGACAGTGAATATTTGGCGGTCTATATGAATGATGTCCAAAATTTAGCGAATCGATTGCAAATCACGTGGTTATGTATAAAAAACAAACATACAAATGAACGAACTTCTTAATTTTCAAAGAAATATAGCTTAAACGATAAATATTTATTAGTCCGTGAAATAGACCCTAGACTTTTATGAAATAAATTTTTTGTTAATACCGGTAATAAAATTTTCATTGCAACAAAAAATAATTGACTATTAAATTTATAATTATCACATATGTACCTAATGTATTATTTAAGCCAAATATAAAAGAAAATTATTTACGTAATATCTAAGTTAAATGATTAAATGTATGAAAATAATGCAGAAGAAACTTAAATAATTTAAAATAAGAAATTATTAAATGAGATGGTTAAAGGAATGACGTCATAATGCTAGAAAAAAAAATGTTTTTCATCTACTTAATGTGATAAAGATATTTAATCTGCTACGACAGTATTTTTCGCTGTGATATGAAGCATATTTATACCATTTTGCTTAGAATAGGATCTATAGTTTAGGAGAAGATAAACTTTTCTTGCTTTGAATTTTGCTAACCCTAACTCATCAAAAAACCAATATGGATGCTTCTATCCATTCCAGGTCCAACCGCTTCAAAAATTCGAAGACAGATAGAGAGATAACTTAGACTATTATTTTATAGATGAGCTACTTCCTTGCAATTTATTCTCAGCAATTTATTTCAATTTGTATTTTTAAAAGACGCAGTGAAAAAATCCTTGTATAATCCGAATTATAGATTGTAGAGCATATTATGTATCACTCACGAGTTGTAGGCCTTAACAAGTCTACCTGGACACGGGGAAAAGTCATGGATTCAGTTTGCGATTGTTTTTCCGATGAAAAATGCACTTGTGATGCCGAATATAAAAATAAATATTTGAAGTAAATATTGAAAATAAAAATAAATATATGCAGCAAATATTGAATGTAAAAATAAATATATGCAGTAAATATTAAAATAAATGTATGCAGTACATATTGTAAAATATGTTTCACGTAGTACTGTATTTGAAGATTTACATTGATATTGAGTGAGTTACAGCATTTTTATTTTATAAGTACTGAGAAGATGGCTAAAACAATAATTCAACTGGGTTATCAAAACTTGGCTGGAAGACCATGATAAATGATATGCAAACACAGCAAGGGTTATGCAAAATAACTAAATAAACAATTACGGCAGTAATGTTTATAGAAAATCCTGAAAATTCCGTAACAATAAATAAAACACTATGGGTTGTTTTTGACATGAGCCATTTTGGACACCAACATTTTAGGTTTATACTATATTATATTTAACAGCATTTTCAACCGATTTATTTTGGATCAGGTTAAACTGCGATAAGACTTTTAATCGGGTTGAAATTTTTCGCAATAGCACGAGAAATACACGTGTTCTTGAACGGGAAAAAGGAATCTAAAGTGAATCCGTTGATGTTGCAACATCTAAAACCTGATGTATGATATGTACTCTAGGCTGTTGTAAATTCAAGTGTAAACCTAATGTGTTCGAGTCAAAAACAACCCATGGTGTTTTATTTATTGTTACGAAATTTCCATGCTTTTCTATTAACATTAGTAGTGTCATTTTTATTTAGTTATTATTTTCACTTAACTTTTACAGTATTTGTATATCATTTATCATTGTCTTAGAGGCAATTTTAGATATTCAAGAGATTTTATGGTTTTAGCAATGTACTTTTGTAGTTATAAAATAATAATGCTAGAATCCAGTCATTCACCTCAGAAACAACGTAAATTTTGAACTTCAATACACATAACTTTTACAGTATTAACTATTACAGTATATAAGTATTCACATAACTTTTACAGTATTTGTATATAATTTATCATTGTTTTACAGGCAAGTTTTGATATCCATAAGGTATTATAGGTTTTAGGAATGTACTCTGTACTTATAAAATAATAATGCTATAATTCAGTCATTCAACTAAGAAACAACGAAAAATTTCAGCTTCAACACAACGTAAGACACATTTTCTAATATTTACTCCATATATTTATTTTTACTTTCATTAAATAGAAAAGAGAACTACATACGCTAATATTGTCATCTTTTCCATTTAAACTTGATATCCTGTTATCATTAACCGTCGTATAACAATTAGTAGATTCCAAAACAAATCAAACCCAAACTAGACATTTTTCTGTTGTTTATGAAAATATTCTTAAACAACAGAATTGCTTTAGATTTCTGATTCTGGAGAAGAAATACTGATAGTAAGTTTTATTATTATCTAATTTTAGATAGCATCTATTTCTTGCTATTCAAGCTGATGTGTATGGAAATTTGAAGTAGGAAAATTTGGAGTCACAGCATGAGATTAAAAGAGGTTTAGTACATACTTTCATTTGATGGTCGACTATACATGATACTATACATGAGATGGATAAATTCCTTACAGTTTTGTGGTGCATCATTGAAAGTGACATGTGTCTAAGATATAATTTATCATTGTCTTATAGGCAGGTTTTGATATTCATAAGGTATTATAGGTTTTAGGAATGTACTCAGTACTTATAAAATAATAATGCTATAATTCAGTCATTCATCTAAGAAACAACGAAAATTTCCAACTTCAACACAACGTAAGATGCATTTTCTAATATTTACTACATATATTTATCTTTACTTTCATTAAATAGAAAGGAGAACTACATACGCTAATATTGTCATCTTTTCCATTTAAACTTGATATCCTGTTATCATTAACCGTCGTATAACAATTAATAGATCGTAGCATTCCAAAACAAATCACACCCAAACTA
>CM063508.1:46553818-46573818 GCA_032207245.1 Pardosa pseudoannulata
GATTGCTGTATAAATGTCCCTTTCTCCATTTATTATATGAAAACAAATACTTGGCTTCTCGGACCGATTCTGTGCTCTCTTAATGCGTCAAGTGTTCTCATAATTACCTCGCTGATTGTGTGGATTTTGTGCTTTATGTGTCTTGAGAGATATTCGTCTCTTTATAAATTGTTTCAGGACAAGAGGTGTTCCTTGCTTTTCAAACGGAGTATTGCTCTATTTACTGTTTTTATCACTCTTTGCTGTTTAATTTTCCCCATAGCAATGGGGTTAATTGAAGTTCGAGCTTTCCCCTCCTTGTTTTCGTGCTGTGTTGCAATAAACAAAGAATTGTATTATAGGATAATTATCATAAGTAGTTTTTTGTTTCCAGTTCTCTTATCCTTTGGAAGTTTGATGTCAGCTTATGTGAAAAATTTTCGAGGAATCAAAGATATCAGTTGCCAGAGGTTAGATCTTTCTTACACGGAGCTTTTCTTTGAAGAATCCCATTTGTGGAATGAATGGCAGACTAGCAAATTTGTCGGAGTCGTGGTTATGTTGTTCCTCGTGCTCGAACTTCCCATAATTATTACTTTCATGAAAACGACCACAGTGCCACTAAATTCAGCTGAGTTAAGTAGTATAGAACATCAGAATTCAACCCTCCAGTTGTTTTATCCGATTGCTCAAGTTACACCGTCCTCAGAGAAAATCTATTTTTGGTTTAAGTTTGTGTTTTGCTTAGCTTTCCCTTTCGCAACGTTGTTGTTGCGTAAAGACATCCGAAGGAAGATCCATATCATCTTGTCTTTGTGCCGAACCAGTTCTTCCATACCAAGTAGCAACTCTATCGAATCCCCCGTGCCTCAAGAAGAATGTCCCGATGACTTTATGGTACCTCAAGTGTGGAGGCGTAGACGACTTTCTTCCGTAACATATCTCAAATCCCCGATTATTTTCGGAAAATCCAGGAATGGGAGCCTGCAGTTCATGGATCTGACGACAGGCATAGCAAAATGGAAAGCCAGCTACGAAGAGTCAAAGAGCAACAGCAAAGCTGTTGACAAACCATTCTTTGCTGATGCTTTTGAAGACGAAGAAGATGAACTCACGGAGTTCGTATGTTTCCAAGACCTCACTGAGGAAGAACTAAATTCTTCAGAGATGTGTAACGTTCCTAGTAATAGCAAAGATGCTGCAGTGCAAACAACACAGCGGCAGGCTTCCGAGGAGACCTGCTACAACATATCTGACTTGAAGGTGGAATATCGATGTGTTTATGATAATAGAAAGGTGAGAACTGGTAGAAATAGACGAGTGTCAAAGTCTTTTACTTGCAATCGAGCGAATCCCACGTATTTCAAATGTAAGTATTACATGACATTTCCAAAAATTAGACTTCAAGGCTCAAACAATATTAAAGAATTTCCTGACAATTCCTCAACTTCGGATTTATTAAGAGCATTGCAAATTAAAAGAAGTAGCCAAAGTGGAATGACAGCTTGTGATTTAGTACCAAGAGGTACCGCAGAACTCTTGGACAGCCCAGTGGAAATAAGAGATATTGTTAGCTTATGAGTGATTTCTATTTTTCGACAATATACCCTTGTTATTCACATGTTTGAGGAAGGAAGTTGAAGATGTGATACACATATACAAAATTTAAGCAACCATGTAAATACATTATAGCTGAATTTGAAAGTAATCATTAATTGGAAATTTAAAAATGTATATTGCAGTATTAACTTTAATTTTGTTTCACATATTAATTATTATACGAAATAATTTATATTTCATAGAGAATAACGATTTCAATCACATTTAAAATTTTATTAGCATTTCAGTATTTATGTTATGTAAAAAAAGCTCATTTGAGTACAATTTTGAAACATTTAATTTACATTTAAGTTTTTTAATATGTACTGATTTTTGAGATTTGTCTTCCTACAAATTCTTATCTTCTGTTTAGAAATATTAGACAGATAATAAGAATTTACATAACTGTAAAATAGATGTAATATATATAGAAATATATTTATGATCATAGTATAGCATTTTTAGGTATATAGATCTAAATAAGTAATTGTTTTGACATTATTAAATACTTTGTTCAACCGAAAGTCATTGAAATAGAACCTGTTTTCAAATGCAGAATTTTTATTGGTTCAAAATTGTATTTGTAAAGATACAACTTGAAAAAAATAATGATACCCAATACAGTTTAAAAAAATTCTTTATTAACACGCGAAAAAAAAAAAACATAATATGTTAGCATTAAATAATAAAACGATTTATGTTTTAAATAATGAATGTTACGAATTAATGCATTATATAAATTTCATTATTAATGTTTATTTCAAGATATTTGTTCAACGATATTATGCATTATTTTTTATGCCATTTTAAGAGGTTTCAAAAAAGTTATAAACATTAAAAGAATTGACAAGAATTATTACGAATTATTTTTTGCAAACTATTTTCAACGAATTGAAAATCGCTTTAAAAGTTCTTAAAATTGTAAAAATTTCCTTATTTGAATGGAGGCTCGTTATCCCAAACCAAATTAATACAATGAAAATGTTCTTATATTTTCAATGCTGTCTTAAATTAAAATTCATTTAATATATTTCTTTAAATTTTGAAATATGTTTTAAATAATCCTTGCTTTTTTAATTATTAAGTAGTCTATAGGCCACATATTTATCTTAATGTAAAATTAAAGTTTATATGTTAATTAGACTTGAGTTACTTTAAGGATAACAAATGCTTTTGCATATATATTTTTTACATTATAGTTGAATTAAATATATTATTACACACATGCACATAAATATATATATATATGTATATACATGTATAGTATAATATTAAATGCATATATTATATACGTATGCATACGTGTATATATATTTAATTTTTATTGTCAAAATTATTTTAATAATTGTATGAAAATATTGATTTTGAAAATGTTTTGAAAAGCTGGGAAAATATTTCGCAAATAGTAATAATATTCTATTAACTTTGTAAAACTAACAATCGGAATAATATTACAATGTATGCTAGAAATTCAAATCTATTGAGATCCTTTGAGGTAAACGATCACATTCAAATCACGCTGTAACTGATTCAAAATAAGAAAAGTCATCAATACTGAAATAGCACAGTAACTAGGAAACAATTTTCGACAGGGGGAACGTTCAAATTTATGTTTTTTGTATAAAGTATAAATTTTTTTTAATTTATCAGGAAACACATAATTTTTTCAATGAAAAATTTAGAATCCAACAGCTAAACAACTCTTACAAAAGCTAGAACAAGAAAAACAACTGATAATAAAAAAGTGAATAACAATGCTAGAGATATTCAAAATGGTTTCACAATAATTTCATTTATATCTTTAAATACAAATTTTCTTTAAAAGTTATTATTTGCAATGTACACTTGCCTTTATTAGCATTGGATGTTACAATGCCGCATATTCTTTAGATCAGCAAGATTTGGGTTATGATGAATGAAGTTATATGTTGCAAAGTTGATTAGTTCTAGGAACTATTGATTTAAGAAATAAGGCGTATTTATGGATTAAAATTTTGAATTGAATTCATAAAAAACTGTATTTTTTCCTACATTAGTAAACAATAATATTTAAGTCCCTATTAACAGATTAAGAAGGATAAAATCATTGAAAACTGAAAAAACGCCGAAGCTAGGAGAAACATTCGACAAAAGGACTGTTTAAATTTTTGGTTTCTGTGGTTGTAACAGTTCTATTCATTTATGCATTTATAAAACAAAATATTTAATTTTACTTAATGCAAAATCTAATTAATTAATGTAAATATGTTACATGTTTGTTAATAAAGTTTTACTTAATTTATTAATATTTTTTATAATTTAATGTAATTTTAAATGTGCTATTTTATGATATTATGCATTCACCGATATGAAAGTCTGTTTAGTATATTCATTTAGAGTTAGTAGTTATTGACATTTATGTTAGAAACAACATTTTTGTCCGCTTGTTTCGCTAAGCTTATTTAATGTCTGTAAATCAGCGATACTGTAAAATATTATTCTAGTATTCAAAAAGTATCAATTATGTGTATTTCCGTAAAGTAGAAAATTGCTTATTTTTTCATATTTTGTCAAAGTGTAACTAAACAAAATACATTTTATTGTTTTAAGTTTCGCACTTTTATATTAATAAGCAAATTTAATAATCAATTCAATGTCTGTAAAAATTTCCAAATGAACTTGTTTGACTTTGGCTGTAAACACTTAAATGTACTGTCTATTTTATTTATTTTTTCTAAATTTTTATTTCATTACCACTTTTTCCGGCCTTGCAGATCTCTTAGAATTTTCCTTAGTATGATCAGACTGCATAGATATTTTTTTCTACATAACTTGGAATACTCTAAAATTAATTCGAAACTGAATTTATTTAAAAAAAAATATTTTCTTTGATTTTATATTAGAGAACAGGATGGTTTATTTGTAGTCCAGGCAGTACACAAGCCAAATGTATAATAGTTATAGCTCACTTTATTGTGATTTTTTACATTGTTTGTACATATAAATTTTATTTAGAAGAAAATTTTTAATATTTTATTTGATTTCAGTTCAGTCAAAATGGTCACTAGTTATGAAAAGTTTAAGTTATTTAATTATGCAACTGTAATTGAATGTTCTATTTATTTATGAATTGTACATTTATAAAGCAAAATACTTAATTTTATTTAATGTAAAGTTTAGTTAATTAATGTAAATATATTACATTTTGGTTAATGAAAATTTTACTTCATTTATGCAAGTGAGTTGCATTTTACAGGAAAGAAAGAATTGTGTAAAGTGATGACTAGTCTTATAAGTGGCACATTTATAATAAACAGTCTTTATAAAAAGAATAAATAATTACTTATTTTCTTAATAACAATTATTATTGAGTACATTAGCCAATAGATAAGAATGAGAAAATGCAATCATGATATCTGAATATATCGAATTTGATTTCATAAAGCAAAATATTCAATTTTATTTAATAAAAAGTTTAGTTAATTAATATAAATATGTTAAATTTTGATTGATGAAAATTTTACTTTATTTATGCGAGTTACATTTTAGAGGAAAGAAAGAATTGTGTAAACTGATGACTGGTCTTATAAGTGGCACATTTATAATAAAGTCTTTATAAAAAGAATAAATAGTTACATATATTCTTAATAACAAATATGATTAAGTACATTAACCAACAGATAAGAATAAGAAAAATGCAATCATGATCTGATTTTATATCGAATTCGATTTGATAAAGCAAAATATTTAATTTTATTTAATGCAAAGTTTAGTTTATTAATGTAAACATGTTACATTTTGGATAATGAAAATTTTACTTAATTTATGCAAGTGAGTTGCATTTTAGAGTAAAGAAAGAATTATGTAAAGTGATGACTGGTCTTATAAGTAGCACATTTATAATAATCTTTATAAAAAGAATAAATAATTACTTATTTTCTTAATAACAAATATTATTAAGTACATTAATTAACAGATAAGAATAAGAAAATGCAATCATGGGATCTGATTATATCGAATTCGATTTGATAAAGCAAAATATTTAATTTTATTTAATAAAAAGTTTAGTTAACTAATTTAAATATGATAAATTTTTGGCTAAGCGAAATTTTACTTAATTTATGCAAGTTATTGCATGTTTAGAGGAAAGAAAAATTGTGCAAAATGATGACTGGTCTTATAAGTAGCACATTTATAATAAACAGTCTTTATAAAAAGAATAAATAATTACATATTTTCTTAATAACAAATATTATTAAGTACATTAACCAACTGATAAGAATAAAGAAAATGTAATCATGAGATCTGATTATGTCGAATTCAATTTGATAAAGCAAAATAGTTAATTGTATTTAATGAAAAGTTTAGTTAATTAACCTAAATATGTTCATTTTGGTTAATGAAAATTTTACTTAATTTATGCAAGTGAGTTGCATTTTAGAGGAAAGAAAGATTTGTGTAAATTGATGACTGGTCTTATAAGTGGCACATTTATAATAAACAGTCTTTATAAAAAGAATAAATAATTGCTTATTTTCTTAATAACAAATATTATTTAGTACATTAACCACATATAAGAATAAGAAAATGCAATCATGAGATCTGATTATATCGAATTCGGTTTGATAAAGCAAAATATTTAATTTTATTTAATGAAAAGTTTAGTTAATACTGTAAATATGAAACATTTTGGTTAATGCAAATTTTACTTAATTTATGCAAGTTATTGCATGTTAGAGGAAAGAAATATTTGTGTAAAGTGATGACTGGTCTTATAAGTGGCACATTTATAATAAAAAGTCTTTATAAAAAGTATAAATAATTATTTATTTTCTTAATAGTAAATATTATATAGTACATTAATGAACAGATAAGAGTGAAAAATAAAATCATGAGATCTGATTATAGTAAAGTCCACGTAATAAAGCACAATATGTCATTTTACTTAATAAAAAGTTTAGTTAATTACTGTAAGTTGTAGGTGGTCTCATTAGCCCTCGTTAATGAAAATTTTACTTAGAGCTCCATGCAAACCAAACCAAACCAAACCAATTAATGTAAATATGACATTCTGGTTAATGAAAATTTTACTTAATTTAAACAAGTTATTATATGTAAGAGAAAGAAAGAATAAAGTGATGCTCTTATAATTGACCATTTATTATAAACATGTGTTTATAAAGAATAAACCAACCGATAAGAATAAGAAAATGCAATCATGAGATCTGATTATATCGAATTCGATCTGATAAAGCAAAATATTTATTTTTATTTAATGAAAAGTTTAGCTAATTAATGAAAATATGTTACATTTTGGTTAATGCAAATTTTACTTAATTTATTTGAGTTGCATTTTAGAGGAAAGTGTAAAGTGATGACTGGTCTTATAAGTGGCACATTTTAATAAACAGTCTTTGTAAAAAGAATAAATAACTATTTATTTTCTTAATAACAGATATTATTTAGTACATTAATTAACGGATAAGAATAAAAAATGCAATCATGGGATCTGATTATATAGAATTTCAGTTTAATAAAGCAAAATATTTAATTTTATTTAGTGAAAAGTTTAGTTAATTACTGTGATTATGTTATATTTTGGTTAATGAAAATTTTACTTAATTTATGAGAGTTGCATTTTAGAGAGTGTAAATAATTCTGTAAATTGATGACTGGTCTTATAAATGGAAAATTTATAATAAACAGTCTTTGTAAAAAGAATAAATAATAATTTATTTTCTTAATAACAGATATTATTTAGTACATTAATTAACGGATAAGAATAAAAAATGCAATCATGGGATCTGATTATATAGAATTTCAGTTTAATAAACCAAAATATTTAATTTTATTTAATGAAAAAATTAGTTAATTCCTGTAATTATGTTATATTTTGGTTAATGAAAATTTTACTTAATTTATGCAAGTGAGTTGCATTTTAGAGCGTAGAAATAATTCTGTAAATTGATGACTGGTCTTATAAATGGAAAATTTATAATAAACAGTCTTTATCAGAAGAATAAATAATAATTTATTTTCTTAATAACAAATATTATTTAGTACATTAATTAACAGATAAGAATAAAAAATGCAATCATGGGATCTGATTATATCGAATTCAATTTAATAAAGCAAAATATTTAATTTTATTTAATGAAAAAATTAGTTAATTCCTGTAATTATGTTATATTTTGGTTAATGAAAATTTTACTTAATTTATGCGAGTTGCATTTTAGAGAGTAGAAATAATTCTGTAAATTGATGACTGGTCTTATAAATGGAAAATTTATAATAAACAGTCTTTATCAGAAGAATAAATAATAATTTATTTTCTTAATAACAAATATTATTTAGTACATTAATTAACAGATAAGAATAAAAAATGCAATCATGGGATCTGATTATATCGAATTCAATTTAATAAATCAAAATATTTAATTTATTTTAATGAAAAAATTAGTTAATTCCTGTAATTATGTTATATTTTGGTTAATGAAAATTTTACTTAATTTATGCGAGTTGCATTTTAGAGAGTAGAAATAATTCTGTAAATTGATGACTGGTCTTATAAATGGAAAATTTATAATAAACAGTCTTTATCAGAAGAATAAATAATAATTTATTTTCTTAATAACAAATATTATTTAGTACATTAATTAACAGATAAGAATAAAAAATGCAATCATGGGATCTGATTATATCGAATTCAATTTAATAAATCAAAATATTTAATTTTATTTAATGAAAAAATTAGTTAATTCCTGTAATTATGTTATATTTTGGTTAATGAAAATTTTACTTAATTTATGCGAGTTGCATTTTAGAGAGTAGAAATAATTCTGTAAATTGATGACTGGTCTTATAAATGGAAAATTTATAATAAACAGTCTTTATCAGAAGAATAAATAATAATTTATTTTCTTAATAACAAATATTATTTAGTACATTAATTAACAGATAAGAATAAAAAATGCAATCATGGGATCTGATTATATCGAATTCAATTTAATAAATCAAAATATTTAATTTTATTTAATGAAAAAATTAGTTAATTCCTGTAATTATGTTATATTTTGTTAATGAAAATTTTACTTAATTTATGCGAGTTGCATTTTAGAGAGTAGAAATAATTCTGTAAATTGATGACTGGTCTTATAAATGGAAAATTTATAATAAACAGTCTTTATCAGAAGAATAAATAATAATTTATTTTCTTAATAACAAATATTATTTAGTACATTAATTAACAGATAAGAATAAAAAATGCAATCATGGGATCTGATTATATCGAATTCAATTTAATAAATCAAAATATTTAATTTTATTTAATGAAAAAATTAGTTAATTCCTGTAATTATGTTATATTTTGGTTAATGAAAATTTTACTTAATTTATGCGAGTTGCATTTTAGAGAGTAGAAATAATTCTGTAAATTGATGACTGGTCTTATAAATGGAAAATTTATAATAAACAGTCTTTATCAGAAGAATAAATAATAATTTATTTTCTTAATAACAAATATTATTTAGTACATTAATTAACAGATAAGAATAAAAATGCAATCATGGATCTGATTATATCGAATTCAATTTAATAAATCAAAATATTTAATTTTATTTAATGAAAAAAATTAGTTAATTCCTGTAATTATGTTATATTTTGGTTAATGAAAATTTTACTTAATTTATGCGAGTTGCATTTTAGAGAGTAGAAATAATTCTGTAAATTGATGACTGGTCTTATAAATGGAAAATTTATAATAAACAGTCTTTATCAGAAGAATAAATAATAATTTATTTTCTTAATAACAAATATTATTTAGTACATTAATTAACAGATAAGAATAAAAAATGCAATCATGGGATCTGATTATATCGAATTCAATTTAATAAATCAAAATATTTAATTTTATTTAATGAAAAAATTAGTTAATTCCTGTAATTATGTTATATTTTGGTTAATGAAAATTTTACTTAATTTATGCGAGTTGCATTTTAGAGAGTAGAAATAATTCTGTAAATTGATGACTGGTCTTATAAATGGAAAATTTATAATAAACAGTCTTTATCAGAAGAATAAATAATAATTTATTTTCTTAATAACAAATATTATTTAGTACATTAATTAACAGATAAGAATAAAAAATGCAATCATGGGATCTGATTATATCGAATTCAATTTAATAAATCAAAATATTTAATTTTATTTAATGAAAAAATTAGTTAATTCCTGTAATTATGTTATATTTTGGTTAATGAAAATTTTACTTAATTTATGCGAGTTGCATTTTAGAGAGTAGAAATAATTCTGTAAATTGATGACTGGTCTTATAAATGGAAAATTTATAATAAACAGTCTTTATCAGAAGAATAAATAATAATTTATTTTCTTAATAACAAATATTATTTAGTACATTAATTAACAGATAAGAATAAAAAATGCAATCATGGGATCTGATTATATCGAATTCAATTTAATAAAGCAAAATATTTAATTTTATTTAGTGAAAAGTTTAGTTAATTACTGTGATTATGTTATATTTTGGTTAATGAAAATTTTACTTAATTTATGAGAGTTGCATTTTAGAGAGTGTAAATAATTCTGTAAATTGATGACTGGTCTTATAAATGGAAAATTTATAATAAACAGTCTTTATCAGAAGAATAAATAATAATTTATTTTTTAATAACAAATATTAAGTACATTAACCTACAGATAAGAAGAAGAAAATGGAATCATGAGGTCTGCTTATATCGAGTTTGATTTGATATGATATGATTACATTATAGCTAATTGGACCGCTGTCCTATAAACAGGACAGCAAATAAAATTCCATTTAATAATAAAGTTATAAATATTTTCTGAGTGGATTTTATTTTAACACCTTTAAAATAGACACACTTTAGCATAGTAACAAAAAAAAAAAACTGAGCAATCAAATTATATTGTATTGCGAAATTTATTTCCAGCAACCTCTTAAAAATTGTCATTTTTTAATCTTTAATTTTATATTTTTTATTATTATTATTTAAACATTGTGGAGGTTACATTTAGTTTAAAAACAGAGCTAATAATGTAGCTGAAACTTTTTGTTGAAAAATGTATTTTACATGTGTATTTTGTAAGTATAAAAAAGGTGCCCTAAAATTAAGACGACGGTCCAATCCTGATTATTTTTCTATGAATTCGATATTGCATTTATAACGCACATACTTTTCATAATTTTAAATGAAAACCAGTTCAAACACCTATTCACACACCTGGACACAACAAGGGGTAAAAAGATGTCTGTTCTATTCAGAAAACTGGAGATTTTTTGCAAGATAAACTTACTCTCTTACTGCCAGTTCAATAACTGCAAGAGAAAACCTACAACAGTACGCTTAAAATGTAATGTTGGACTTTGTTTTGACTGTTTCCCCAAATTTCATCTATGAATCAGCCTAATGCAATGTAAATGATATTTGTTAAGTTTTAGTAGTGTAATGGACTGTTGTCCTATTTATAGGATAACCAATTACATAAAAAATTAAAAATATTTTTTTCAAAATTTTGGTTTTATATACTTAGTTGCACCATATTAACGATATAGATTAAGTTTTAATAACTTACAGAAATATTTAGTTGGTGTGGTACAATATGGGTTAAATTGTAGAAATAAAAATGTGCAACTGAAATGTTTCAAAGTTAAAATTCGTATGTGATACATAAATACTGTTTGTAATGATAATCTGTTTATAACAATATTTTTTTCTAGGTTTAACATAAAAAAATTACTTGTTGAATGCTATCATTTAACGACAAGGACACTAAATAACAAAGGTAAGTCAGTGCTCTGAGAATAAATTAAACACAAAATTCCTATTTGATTGAACTTAATTATGCGCAATTCCGGCGGAAATTTCAGAAGAGTCAAATGGAGGAATGTTTTATTAAATTCTTAAAAAAGTAGGAAAATTTAGATTTTAATATAATGTTGTATATTGTAAACTCATAATGATAAAATATGTTTATTCATAATATATAACAGATAATCATTATAGAGAAAATTTTTACCTAAATTAAAAATTATTTTTTCTCTTATGTATAAATAAATAATAATTAATCAATAATTTATATATAATCTAGGAAAGCATAATATATTATGAATACAAATCTTCTGTTTTAAAATTATAAAAATTGTAAAATGTTTTTTAAATAAATTATAAATTGGTTTTATAAAATAAGCAAAAGATTATTTTAAAAAACTTGACACATGCTTATTACAGCCATCACAATGTATTAGATTAAATTAGAATTTAAATATCGATGTATTTTATTATCTTTAATTGACCATGTTTCACAGAATTCAAATAAGTTTCAAAATTATAATAATTTATAAGCTCAATTCTTATTTGATAAAATAATTCTATTTTGTGAAATCCTTATTAATTACATAAAAAAAATTTCATAAAATCATATTGATATCTATAAAAACAAATGGACATATGAATTTTTATTTAAAAAGATATATACATATTAAAAAAAAAAAAAAAATATATATATATTATATATATATATATTTATATATATATTCTATATATATATTTTTTTGTTTTTTGTTTTAATAATATTTATCATCATTATAATATAATTTAAGTAAAATTTTTAAGATAATTTGAAAATTTTAAAATGAAAAATGAATCAGTAGCATGAAGTTATTACAAATTAATTAATTCTTAAAATATCTCTAGAAAAATCTTGCATGTATCTCCTTTTTATTTAAATTTTTAAAATTTTTCTATGTAGGTTTATATTTCTAGTAATTATAATGTAATTTTCTTTTTTTAATAAAACGAATGGAAATGAAAATTTTTTTACCCTTGATTTAAGTTTTGAAAATGAGATTTTTATATATATATATATTATATTATATATATATATATATTATATATATATATATATATAAAATTATTTTATATTAATTATATTATTTATATTATTCTACATTAAAAACATATTTAAATTTATAAAATAAATTTTAAATCATATCATATTTAAAATAAATAATCCTTATAAATTAAATATAAATTCTTCAATTATATATTATTATTTATTTATATTAATGAATTTTAAATATAATAACTATATTATACATTTAATATTATAAATAAAGCATAAATTTTTATCTTTTAAAATATATATTCTATAAAATTTTAATATTATATAACCAAAAAAATATTTTTTATTGACATATTCTTATTTTACAGTTTAATTTATTTTAAGTTATTTTTATTAAGACAAATTAAATTTATCAATTTATTTATAATAATTAAAAAATAGTTTTTTCTATATATTCTTTTAAATTTTTCCAATCTTTTATTTTAATTATGTTAAATATGTTTTATTATATTTTTATATGAAATTAGATAATTTTTTTTTATTATTAAATAAATAGATTATAATGTATAATTTTAAATTTAACATCGATTTTTTTTTTATAAAATATATATAATAACAAAAATTTATTATTTTAGTGTGTATAATTGATTTTTCATTTATTTATTATTAATTATCTAAAAATAAAATTTTATAATTTATATAATAAATTTATTATTTTCTAAATAAAAGAATTATAAACAGTTCACAGTATAGACTTTAGAGGAGTATGAAAATTAAAATTATATGTAAATAATTTAGAAAAAACAACTATTTTTTTATTGTAATATACTTTAAATAAAATTAAAAAATTTTATATTTATTATATTATATATATTAATATAATAACATATTAAATAAAAAAAAAAATTATTTGTACTTATTTATTATAATTACATTATAGAAAAAATATCTAATTAATATATATTTTTTTAAATCTTTTAATATGCATAATTATGGTTGCAGAAAATTTGTTTTTCACGGCATCCGGAGTCAGAATTTAACATCGAGACATGATACAAACTCCATCTAATTCATGAAAATATATTCAAACATAAGACAATTTATATAAAATATATAAAATTAATGACATAAAAAAAAGTATTTTTTAAATTCAAAATTGTTAAAGACGAAAAATGAAATTATTTTTAATAATAAGAATATTTTATTAAATAATGTAAAAATTTATAATATTATTAATTTTATATTTTATTTTATAACAAATAATTATTTACATACAAAGTTATTAATAAATTTATAGTACAATAAATTTTTTGTTTAATATTAAATATATTTTTATTTTTTACATAAATTTTTTGAAAAACATTTGTATTTTTAAAAAGCAAAATATTTAATTATAAATTATATATCTGTAAGACACAATAATGTAAAATTTACTGTTTTTAAATATTTTTAAATAAAAAACATTTTTTTTTATAATTATAAAAATAGAATAATAAATATTAATTTACATAAAATATTTATTTATATTATATATTCTTTTATATTTAAAACATTTAAATATATAAATTTAAAATAATCTAAAATCTTATATTTATAATTAAATCAGTACAAAAAAATGTTTATACAACACAATAAAAATATTCGGATATTTATAATATGTTAAAAATATATTTAATTTATATATTTTTTTTGTAATACATATATATTTTAATTTAATATGTAAAATCATTTATTTCTTTTATACTTACACATAATAAATTATATACAATACAAATAACATAATATTTATTATATTTTAAATATAATATATATTATATACTATAAATATATAAATAATAGAAAATTATTTTAAAATTTTATTATATATATATATATAATATATATATAATTTATATATTTATATATATATATATATTATATATATATATATATATGTAATCCATTTTTTATAAAACTCCTTCACAAGGAGAAAGTTCAACAGCTAGTACTGAGAATGCAGTCGGGCTTCATATTTACGATAACTCAGAAGTCTAATTTAAAACTTTATTTCAGAGCGGCAACACGACACATCTCTCCTTCTCAGAAAATTACAATCAAAAGCCACAGAGTTCACTCTGTTCAGACACAAGTACCCCAAGAGCGCTGACAACAAGAATTTTTCCCACAACAAAACAACTTACTAAGCGAATTAAATGCACTATCAGCAAAACACGAACACATGTTCCGCCAACACCTGCGAAACTGCTGCATAGACAGAAAGTTTACAGTTTTATGACAGAAAGGAATGTTAAGTGGAAAATACTTCATTGACCAAACCATTTAGAGGCTGATAAAAAATATCTAGATGAATTAAAATAGGAGAGAGGAGGTTTTTGAAGAAATATTAAAGTTAACTAATTTTGATATATTACAGATCCCCCCCGAAAAAAGAGAAAATCGTCTCGCTGATGGGTGACATTTTCACAACTTATAATAGTACAAATATATGATTATCAAAATTTTTTACAAGAAATTGTAACATTAAATGAATAAATTTAGTGTAGAAGAGTCAGAACTGTCTTTCTAGTGTGTCAGAATTGGAGACATCAGGGTTACAGAGTCAGAAGCTTGGTCTGTAACTCATCATAAGTAATTCCACACCATCACATCAAAATTTAAATCTATCAAGTTATACCGTTCCTCTGACTCTCCTGCACCATCACAAAATCTCTATACAGAATCAATCTATAAACAACTAAATAATGAAAAGATAATATGCAATGAATATAAACAGAAACATAATAATACACGCAAATGAAGGTTTACAGTAAACAAGTATTTAAGAAAGTTTATCATTATGAAATTCAATATTTTTCCTAAGCAAAACTTAACTCAAACTGTTCAAATTATGCTTTATTAAAATTTTACTGAAATAAACTTTGGAGAAGGAAAATGGCTGTCCTCTGTGGTGACCAACGTGAAAATTGTTAGTGACCCCGAGGGTGCTCACACAAAACGACAAAAGGTTCATCCCTCAGTGGGAGGCGACTACCTATTGTTTTTGTGACAGGGCTCTCCGACATTATAACATTTGTGAACAACATTTTGAAACCTTTTATTTCTTTTTTCTCTACCAAAGATCAGAGGTATGCGGGTAACAGTTTCCCACATCTTGATCAGCTACAAACTTTACTCATCTTCAGTGTGGAAAAACCCGAAACACAATAATCAGATTGAACTTCAAAAATATCTCGGAGAGTGGAAGGGGCTTGCCTCGAAGGCGATGACGGAATGACCGTTCATGACCTAGAGGAAGCTGAAGAGCAAAACGACAAAGGACTCGCCTAAGCTATCCCTTGACTTTGCAGAGGGTCTCTCCGGAGTTAAATATTAGAAAAATTAATTCCACACTGAAAATCAAACTGAACTACTCTTCGAAACATTGTTCATTTGTAAGTTTTAACTATCCTGTATTTAATTCACATTAGGAATTTAGACGTAAAAACTGCATTATCTCTTAAATTTCAATCAAATTTTCATACTTAAAATGAAAACATTACCTACTCTATGACAATTCTCCTAATTAATCAAATTAGATATTCCTTGTATTGTAAACATTCACTTACTATTTTTGAAATAACGCACCATGAATTCAAAGAATAAAAACACATTTATAGTTATTATGAGAAACTACGAATATAAAAATGTAAAAATATAACATACTTGAACACTTTAAATCAAATAATTTTTTAGATTCACTGCAATAAGTAACAAGCAAAACTCAAAAACGATGAATTGCAAATTGGCTAAATATAAAAAGTGAGTACTATAATAAAATATAAAAAACACAGATATCTAGAATCGTCAAGTTCGTAATCATCAGAACAGTCCTTCAAATCAAACCCGTAATCCCAAAACACAATCAACAAAAGTAACAAAACAACAATTCAACTCACGAGTGTCGACACATCTGTTTACTACTGTATAAATCCCGTTCACAATTGTACAGTCAAAACAACTCTTACATTTTGCGTCCGAACATCACATGAAAGCATTTTAAAAACTCCTGTACTTCAGGTCGAACCGAAACTGCCACGTCATAATTTAGAGGTCCACTTAAAATTTTCAATGTTCAAGTGCTTTTCCGCTTCCCAATGTCTCTATTGACCAAGGTCACAGACACTCCATTCGTTGGACTGAAAGTTTTCATCCTCGCGTGCTATCGAATTTTAATAACTGCATTTCCATCGTTCTTGGTATTATTTATTTTCTCTGTCTTGGGATAATTTTGATTACAAATTGGAATTTTAGTTTTTCTAACATTTAATTTAAAATTTTCTGCAGGATTAAAATGTCTTAGTCTAGTTGAATGTACTATTTCAGTTTCTTGTTTAGTAAGAAGATTGGGTTTGTTAATCTCAAAATTTACACTTGAAAGTCGCTTTAGAATTACAAAGGGTCCCGTAAACACTGGATTCAGCTTTGGAGTGTTTGGATATGAGAAACTTTCTAGTATTACTTTATCACCTACTTTAAATTTAGATTCTTTGAAATGGGTGTCATATCTTTCTTTATTTATTTCATGATTTCTTATAGTCCTCTGTCTAGCAATTTTCCTAGCTTCTTCGATTGGAGGATACATTTCCTGATTGTCTATTAAGGTTTGATATGGTAATTTTCCATGCATTAAATAAGAAGGGGGAAATTTTGTTACAGTGTGAGGGGTGTCATTATAGTCCTCAGTTACTTCACGTAATAATTTGGTCCACGAAATGTTACCATGGATATGAATTTAATTTACATTTAAGTCTAGTTATCAAGGTCTGATTTACTCGTTCATTTTTACCATTCGTTTGCGGCCTATGGGATGTAGTTAGAAGCTGTTTAATATTATTATTACTCAAAAAGTGTTTGAATTTGGATGATGTAAAAGCAGCATTCCTATCGCTCAAAATTTTCTTAGGCATTTGATGTCGAAAAATTTGTCTTAAACAGTTAATATAAGTATCGGTGTTAACGTTCTTTGAGGCGAAAGTCCAAATAAACCTAGTGGCATGGTCAATAACAATGTGCAGATATTTTTTTGTTGAATTATAATAGTTTAAACCACCAACAGTGTCTATGGCAAGAATTTCAAAAGGATCACTTGTAGGAGGTAACATTTGTAAAAGGCCGAATCTGGGTTGTCTTGGTTTCTTATTTAATTGGCATACTTCACAATGCTTCACAAAGTTGCTTACATCTTTGGTTAAACCTATCCAATAATATTGTGGAGATATTAAATTTAGCATTGCAGAGACTCCTAGGTGTCCATAATCATTATGAGCTTTTTTCAATAGTTTTAATCTTAAAGAGAAAGGTACTACAATTTTGATTAAACCTTGTTTCTTAACTGTCCAAATATTATTTAATTTTCTATAGTTTACACCGCAAACGTTATCTAAATTTTGATGTTGCTCTATCTCTTTCGGCGTTAAAAGTGGTTCGCGTACAGTCATATGGTAGGAGATCGGGTTTCTAGTTAGCATATCTGCTTCATAATTTGTTGAACCTTTTTTGAATTTTATATCAAACGAGTACATTGATAACTTCAAACTCCAACGGAACAATCTACCTGTCGGATTTTTGATATTTTTTAGCCAAACGAGAGATGCGTGATCCGTGTAAATTGTGAAATGAGTCCCGTGTAAGTAACAATAAAATTTATCAACTGCATCAATTATAGCTAAGCATTCTAATTCTGTTATAGCATAATTTAATTCATAAGGTCTAAGTTTTCTAGAATGATATGCAATGGGATGTAGCGATCCATCAGGATGTAATTGTTTTATAACTGAACCAATCGCTTGACCTGACGCATCCACAAATATATGACATGGGTAATTAGGATTATAAATCGTTAAAATGGGTTTAGAAATAAGAGCATCTTTTAAATATTGAAAAGCTTTTTGGCATTCTTCATTCCATTCAAATTTTACTTCTTTCTTTAATAATTTATTTAGCGGTGCGCGTAGTTTTGCATAATTTGGAATAAATTTATTATAAACATTTACGCTTCCCAAAAATCTCTGTAAGTCTTTGACATTTCTAGGTGGTTGAAGTTTTTTGATTACCTGTATGTTTGCATCACTGGGAGAGTATTTACCTTTTTCTACTTCATATCCTAAAAACTTAATTTTTCTTTGCGCGAATTGACACTTTGAGAATTTTAATTTTATGTTTTCTTTTTCACAGATAGAGAATATAGTCTTTAAGTGTTCTATATGTTCCTCAAAAGAGTTCGAAAAAATAATTATGTCATCGAAATAGTTCAGCGCGAATTTAATTTGATACTTATTTAAAATTTGTCTTAAAGTCCTTTGAAAAATAGCCGGAGCATTCCGGTATCCAAAAGGCAATCTATTCCATTCATATAATCCAAAATTAGACGTGAATGCTAATTTTTCGGTGTCTCTCTCATCTAATTTGATGTGCCAATAGCCACTTGCTAAATCAAGGGTCGAAAATATTTCAGCTTGTGTCAAAGAATCAATAATATTTGCAAAAAGGGGAATAGGCTCGGAATCATGTTTACTAATGGCATTCACCTTCCGATAATCTACACAAAGTCTAGATTTAGAATTTTCATCTCTTTTGTAAGCTAGAGTAATTGGTGAAGCATAAGGACTATGAGAAGGCTTTATTATATTTTTTTCCAGGAGTTCCTTTATTTGTTTTTCGATCTCTAAGTTATCTTTTGGAGACGCTCTGTAGGGTCTAAGCGCTATTGGTAACTCCGAATTTAGTATTATTCTAGGGGCTTCCATGCGGATGCATCCGACATCATATTTATTTTTTGCAAATATTTTACTATACTCATTTAATAAATTATGTAATTCAAAATTTTCATGGTTAATCAATAGATCATCACATTTAAAACTATTATTAGAATTAGTACAAGAATTAACAATATTAGCATCATGAGAATACACAATATCATTTTCATAATCATAAGTTAAAAATATGTAACTACTATAAAATTTTTCTGCGGGTAAAGTTTTACTAATATTTACATTATTTTGGTACACACAAAAATCATCAAAATTTAAATTTAAGTTAAACAATTGTACACTGTCGCTGTTTAAAATGCAATAATTAAGAGGAGAATCAATAACGAAAAATGAGATATTATTACAAATTTTACCAATTTTAGAGTCTATGTTAATAATTTTAGAAGGCTTAATCTTACCTGCTATCGTGTTTATCGTAATTTTGTTTACATTTTCACTTAAATTAGTATTATAATAATCCAGTTTATCAATATTATAGTAATAAGTTTGTCCGAAATTCTTTTTGGCATGATATTAATGCTTGAACCTGTGTCTAATAATACACTCACATTTTTCCCATTGACAACCATCTCAGTTGAGAACAAATGGCCAATCGTTGAATTTTCTCAGATGTGATTATTCACGTAGGGCTGGCGATTTCCTCCACCTCTGTTTTGACGAAAGTTGCCCCGGCCATATCTGTATGAGTTAGGCATATCTTGTCCAGCATGTCGAATCGGCTCTCTCGGCATCTCTCCCCGCTGCGGAAAAGGC
>CM063508.1:46579415-46614415 GCA_032207245.1 Pardosa pseudoannulata
AGCGACTTCGAAACAGGAAGTTGTGAATTTAAAGCCTTTTAAAGAGTATTTTTTGGACAAAACTTTTTAAATTTTCATAAAGATTAATTTAAACATATTTCTAGAATTTTTAATAATTAGCAACTTGGCAATTAGAAAGTTTTCAGGCAGGAAAATGTGGGGAATTTTAAACATGTATTTTAATTTTTTAACAGTTAAAGTTGCTTTCATAAACTTCAAATGCGTTTTTCTCAGAACGGTATTTTTAATAAAATGTTGAAACTTGAAATGTGATTTCTCAAAAAGTTCTTAAAATAAAACGGAGCTATCAAAACAAAATGGAAGTAGCGACTTCGAAACCGGAAGTTGTGAATTTAAAGCAGGAGTGGGCAGCCCGTGGACCGGATCCGGCCCTTTTGCTTACTTTATTCAGCCCGTTGAAAAATCATGCATGCAATTTTTCAAATCTCTTAGCGTAGTGGACATATAAATAATGAAAAATATATAAACAATAGAGAGTATTATAATTTGAACAGCTGTAACCATATCCCTACTTTCATGTATGCAACATACATACTCTCATAAAGCGTGTGGTCGGCTTACTACATAGAATTAAACGTGCACTTCTCTCAATCTGCGAGGGACGACAGACCGCAGCATGCGTACTGTTTATTTTGATTTAGCACTAGTCGCATACTCGTCATTCCTTTTGAGACTAATATTTGTTATTTTGAAAATATAATAATACATTGAAAAAGTTGACTTTTTGTAGGTAAAGTTTTAAAACATTGATTTTATTTTATTGTAATAATTAAATTATTTATTTGTAAGCCTTTGTAAAATGAGTCAATCTAAAAAGAGAAATGTTGATTTGGAGTGCAGAAATTTCAATGAAGCATGGACGGTAAAATACCTTTTTACAAACATTGATAAGAAAGCCATTTGTTTAGTTTGTCAGGAAACAATTGCTGTTTTCAAGGAATACAATTTAAACAGGCATTTTAAATCAAAACATCCAAAATATGCATTACTTTCTTTAAAAGAACTTCTAAGGGCAATTTAAAGAGCAGTAAGACAATTTATTATTACTATTATCTTTTATTAACTGCCAAATTTCTCTGTCCAAATGCGTTAAAATGATACTTTATTGTTTTTGTCAAAAAAATTTCTTGGGCAGGGAAAAAACACCACCCAAAACATTCGAGTGTGCACAGTGTACGCGGTATAGTCCTCCGGCCTGGTAGACATTTTGAAAATTTCATTTTGGCCCCAGCTTAAAAGTATTTGCCCACCTCTGATTTAACACCTTTTAAAGAGCATTTTTTGAACAAAACTTTTTAAATTTTCATGAAGATTAGTTTAAACATTTTTCTAGTATTTTTAATAATTAGCAATTTGGCAATTAGGAAGTTTTGAAGCAAAAAAGTGTGGGGAATTTTAAACATGCATTTAAATTTTTTAATAGTTAACATTTCTTTCATAAACTTCAAATGCGATTTTCTCAGAACGGTATTTTTAATAAAATGTTGAAACTTGAAATGTGATTTTTCAAAAAGTTCTTAAAATATTTTGTTGAAAATTATTATGAATGCTATTTATAGTATTTACTAGTGAATGGCATAAAAGCTTTAAATTTGGATAATTTTAAATGATGTTACACTCATAGTTAGACATAAAGGTAATGAAAATACGTTTAAAATTCTGTGTACGATTTTGAAGGAGCAAAATTTTTTACCATATGTAAACTTGCAAAAACATCTTTTATTTAGAACAACAGATAAGACACAAATTCATGTAGGGAAAAAGAACACAAAACAGAAAATGTTTAATGATATATTACATCTTGTTCTAAAAGGAAAAGACTTGAAATTTATTTGCTAGGCTTTTATATTAACTACTGGAAGGGGCGTGGCTCCAGGAATGATGTCATTCCGGTAACCAATCACTTCACTTTAATTACTTCTAGTTTATTCTAGAAGTTAGTACGTCACAAAGCTCGGAAAAAATTAGTTAATGGGACTGTGATTCAAATTTAAGGTGCTAGGAAATGAACATTGGCCGCCATATTTATGAAATATGTGTTTTAGAATTTTGTTATTACAAACATATATATATATATATATATATATATATATATATATATATATATATATCATTTAAGTTAAACAAATCATTCCCCCCTATTTATGTTACAATGCTATCAAAAATATCTTTTTTCTCTGTATCATATCTAGGTAGTTCCCAGACTGCTCAAGCCTTACAAATATTGCTAATAAATGTGAGTTTAAAAATGTTTTTCTTGTGGTCATGGATAGTGAAAGAATCACTAAGAAGCCCTTAAGAAGTTTAAACAAAAGTTTAAACTAGAAAGGGTCATTATTCTTAGTCTTTTCACTATATATATATATATATATATATATATATATATATATATATATATAATGATTTCAGTGTTGTTAGGTATTAGAGAGATATAAGAATATTCACGTCTTCCATTGAACATTTTTCCGTTTAAAATTGCTGGATGTAATATGTTGTTTTTGATAATATAAAACCTTTTATTTTCAAAGCCCTATGTTAAAACAGATCTCAATACATGTAAGTATTGAGGCATACATCTCTGAGTATTCTATAGTTTTCTTTAATTGCATTTGATTTATTCTCTAAATTAGTATACATATACTGTTATAACTATGAGAAGTATTCAATCTAAAAAAAGTGAAATAATCACGGTTAAGTTCACGGATTTAATTACTGAATCTGTAATCATAATCCAATCTGGAAAAATAACATGTCAACGGAACATCAGAAACCATAAAAAGTTTTGCCAAACAACGAACTTTGGTTTTCTTTGACTAGACAGAAATTCTATTCGCGAAATTCAGTTACATATTCGGATTTCTTCTTCCCGATCAGAATCCGATAGCCTTGTTCGGTGATTCAATGCGCAAAATGTCAATTGTAGAAATTCAAACAAAACGAAAAAAGAAATATGTTTCCGTTTCTTAAGAAATCTTATCTGCTTTTCAATTCTTGTATTTCACTTTTCTGTGTTTAATTTTCATTTCCAGTGGTCGTAGAAGATAGAATTTATTGGTATTCTTTGCTAAATGCCTTTGAGCATCCTGTTGCATTGTTTTTCCGTTTTTTGAGAATAATATGTTTACCATACATATTTATTTAGATGGAAGGAAAATTAAAATTTTGATTGCGATATTTACTGTATATTCAATAGTTAATACTAAAAAAAGATAGATATGGAAAAAGGTATAGAAATCACCTATCAAACAGGAATTAAATTCAAACCTGTGTGTTTAATGAGATTTTGTATCCTTTCAAATATAGTTTAAAATTAAATACTTTATTGCTGTTATTGTAAAAAGGTTTGCAAGATATATTTCTTTACAAATGCAGATTTATTAATGGTTGGAATTATTTTTTAAAAAATACGTCATACATTAAGCTGTTATTATACATTAGAGAACCGTTGGCAGAAATTCACACATCGCATTCTATCTGTTCTCCTTGGACCATTGGTTGATTACAGCTATTTGCTTATTAAATACTATGTATTTTAGTAAATAATTCCAAATTAGCTGTAGCTGACTTTTAAAAGATTTCTGTTGTATGTTATGCTAAATAAACATAATACACATCCCAATGTTTTAAAAATATGTCTAAGCATCAAATTTATATATATATATATATATATATATATATATATATATATATATATATATATATATATATATATATATATATATACATGTATATATATACATATATATCTTATATATATGTACATATATATTATATATATTATATATTTATATATACACATATTTATATACATATATATATATATATATATATACATATATATATATATATATATATATATATATATATATATATATATATATATATATATATACATGCATATATCTTATATGTATATATGTACATATATATATATATGTACATATATATATATATAAATATATATATATATATATATATATATATATATATATATATATATATATATATATATATATATATATACAAACAAATTTAACAGAAAATTAAACCTGTTTATTCATTTATTAAAAACCATCAATTAACTTCTATACCATTAGATAATTGTTACACTCCGATTAGTCTTAAGAATCTACTAAGATCTGTGTGCAAGTTATAAATTCTGTTTACTGAAATCTTTAAGTGCAAGATGCTCATCTGTAGAAAAAGCTTCACAGACAAAATGAAATACAAACAAAATCAACAGAAAATTAAACTTGTTTATTCACTCTGAAATAAAAACCATCAATTAACTTCTATACCATTAGATAATTGTTACACTCCGATTAGTCTTAATCTACTAAGATCTGTATGCAAGTCATAAGATCTGTTTACCGAAATCTTTAAGTGCAAGATGCCCATCTGTAGAAAACGCTTCACAGTAAGTTAACACTAAGCTTAAGCAATCTAGTACTGCCGCATTCTACCATCTTGATAAAGAATTTGTCTCAACAACAGAAACCATTAAGATGTATTATGAATTTAAGTGTTTTAAGATTTGGATCACTGGCTATAAGGATTAACATTGACCACTGTTTCATGTATCAGATTTTGATTCATCCTGTTTATTCAAGTTTATCTAGCAAGTGTATAAGCTGCACGTGACACCTTGCTACAGAATAAGCAATTTCGATTTCACTAGAGAATTGCTAGTGTTTGCAGTGTATTACAGTTTTGCGTTACACAATATAGATAGAATGTCATTCATTGTATTTGTTACTTTGTCTGAAGGAACTGTTGACTTCAATTTGGGTACAATAGTGGATTAATTCTAATTTTAAGAGTGAAATACTTGAATTAACTCCTTTGCAGTCCCGCAAATAACATAAAAACACCAAGAATTATCCAAACATTTTTTATCGTCCATTATATTTTTCTCTGATGTAAATAGTTGACGTAATGGATTGCTGTATGCATTCATTTGGTTGGATAAGTCGACAGCTGTCTTTTGTCTGTTGTAGTCTTCTATAATTTGTGTCTTGCATTTATTTCTCGATCGGTATTCAACATTCACCATTTCTGACAATTGCTTTGCAGATAGAGCTAGGATGTCCATCTTATTTCTCAATTTCAAAATGGTTATTCCTTTGATATTTTCTTTTGTTTTGATTTCCCCTCGTTTTAATTTTGTTGATATCACTTAGTTTAAATTTCCTCTTAGATTATTGGATGAATACCTATCGGAATCACGTTTCGAACGTAAATTTTCTTGTACTAAGATTAGAATCGCTGGACCTACGATACCAACGCCTTTAAGCTGCCCGCGTGGCCTGAACGTTGCATAAGAAATACGCGTGGCGCTCAACGTGTTAAGAGAAAACCAAGAATTATCCAAACAAGTTTTGTCTTTTCCACAGAGCCGTGGTAGCCTAGTCTGTAAAGACATCGATATCATAACTGGAGGAGGACTCGAACTGATCAAAGCTCCAAATCGTTCATTAATGGCCGCTGAAACACATAAAATAGGGTTTCAAAATAGGGTCATAAAATAAGGTGTCGTAAAACGTGGTCACAATGTCCTCCGAGTCCCCAGACGATACTTCTGGAGGAATTAGGGGAGTCATAGAGATCTTCCGCTTGGTCATTGTTTGTAAAGTATGAGGGTCCACTTTGTTTTTGTTATCCTAGGGATGTTGGTGACTTATATGTTGCTGCCTTAATAAAATGTCCAACAAATATCTGCGGTTTGGTAGTGGCGAAGGTTATAAGAGCAATGTCCCCCTTTTTGGAAATAATAATTTTTTCCTTTGTAAATGGTTTTGAATCTTATCCATACGTCACAAACATTTATCCTAACCAACAACGTAAAACCTTTTGTGCTAGAATATAGCAATAAATCCAAAGACAACGTAACTAACAAATAGAAAAACATTGAATTCAAAGAGCTGTTTCGTAGCATCGAATGAATTGACTCCATTATCAAAACGTGTGAACTCAATGGCTGATAAAATAGATCGAGCTAAACTGCAACCATTTCGAAGTGGTGAAACAACTGTCTGCGTTCAATCTTCTCCCCTTTCTGTTGTACTTGTGTTTGCTTTGCTTTTATTATTTCTTTCTTCTTGCAGTCAGTAAAATTAAAAGTCGTATTTTATGTTAATCTTAAAATTTTTAAAGCGAAAACTTTAAGACATTTTACAAATAAATAATAAATAAATCGATTAACAAATATTTTTACTCAAAGAACTTTATTCCAAATTTAAACAATGTACCAGTTTTTTAAGATTAATGTGGAAAAAATAATCAAAATAAATCAGGGAACTAAACAAAAACTGTTGATACTTTTCTTTATTTTTTCTGTTAAATCTAGATATGAAATGTTGCCATAAAATGTTTTCATATTGATAAAATATAAAAATAATTGTGAATTGACTCTCGTATCTTGTTTCAATGTTCTCCTGAGTGCAATATAAATATAAATTTGATATGAATACAATTTTTTATAGGCTAAAATTCCATGAAATTATCATCTGTTTTATTGGGTTGCTTATAACAGTTCATCGTGTCGAGAACGACACGAGTCTTGCTTTTTCTTGTTAAAACATATCAGAACTAAAACATTTAAAAAAATTATGTTTATAATTCAGCCTTTTATAAATTTCCAATGGCGGTCGGCATGATCAAGAATAGAAACAAGAAAAATGAACTATAGTAGCAATAACATCGCAAAAAAATAATAAAAAGTAGCATCGAAACAGTTCAAATAACCGAAGGTTATCCTCAAGGTTCCAAATACCTTGATAATTATGTTTATACATCGATAGTTTCTCAAGTAAGAAGGCGGTATTTGTCCATTGGTTCGTTTTTATCATCACACAATGTACAGGTAGACTATGGTGGAATGATAAGTCTATGTTTAGATGGCAGAAAGGCAATCATGCTCGGTAAATACATTAAATGCAACCACTGACTCCCGTCTATGAGTAAACACCGGCTTCAACGTTCTAATGTCTTGAAAGGAAAGAGTAGATTGCATACCAAAACTGTAGGTCCCTTTGACGTTTAAAAAAATTGTTGACACCCCCCCCCCCCCCCCCCCCCCCCCCCCCCCCCCCCCGCCCCCCCCCCCCCCCCCACCCCCCCCCCCCCCCCCCCCCCCTCCCCCCCCCTCCCCCCCCCCCCCCCCCCCACCCCCCCCCCCCCCCCCCCCCCCCCCCCCCCGACCACCCCCCACCCCCCATGGGTTGTATCACGAGGAGGAGGGAAATATGGATTTGTACCCCATAATTTAACCTAAAAGCAGTACGATTTCTTCGATTTCTTTATTTACAGTTATAGTAACAGGATATACAATTGTCTGTAAAAATGATTAATTTATTGTAACGCTAAAAACGTGTAGCTTAACCTTTTGGGGTTTAAATATACACCAAGCAAATCATTTCCCCTCTGTCCACTATACACTTTCGTATTGGGTGTGAGATCTATCGATATGAATGACTTCTACAATCTGCTCTGCTTCCGTAATCTTGTCCGTGATCATTCCACTCTAAAAATACCACTTATTTATACCCTACTACTTATTGTTGTGCAAATTGACAATATTAAAGAAATTGATTAACGTCTTTATATTCACAAATAGATAGAAACATCCCAATACGAATAGGTTAAATTGAAACTGAATTTTAAAGCTTTACAATATAAATACACAAATTTGTCTCACTACGTAGCATTTCCTAGTTGCTTATAAAACGACGGCAGTGTTCTGGAGCAATCTTCTCTGCTTATTTAAAACATTCAAGAAATGACAAACATTTCCATCATTATCTACTACTGATTTCACTGTTGGTGGAAGGCACAAGAATGGTATATTGTAAGTAGTTACTAAACCAGGAAGTATTTTACATTTAAAAGATACTCATAAAAATAATATTATGGAATATTTTCTCTATACATCATATTGTAAAGTAAACATCGTGAAAATAATTGATAAGTACATTATAATTTCAATTGTTGTATCTTTCGTAATATATCATATTTTATTTTCTAGCGATCAAGCTTTTTCAACGCATGTAATTTATTCCTTTAACCTTATTTATTAAAAACAAATTATTTAAAACAATGAGATGGTAAATGTTTTGTTACCAGTTTAAGTGCAATAAGGAAATTTTAGATTTTATTCCATCTTAGTTAATAGATATTCTCCTTTTGTTTTGCAACAACTTCTGACTGAAACAGATTTATTTCCCTCATAGTATTTCTTTCTACTCAAAAAGATAATTTCCCGTGCTAAATATTAATATATGTTCTATTCTGAATTCAAAATAGCTCGATAGACATTAAAGTTTTTCTTTAAATGATATGATGGTGGTCATATACGTGATATATTTATAAATATGTATATATATATATATATATATATATATATATATATATATATATATATATATATATATATATATATTATATATAAAATATATATATATATATATATATATATATATATAAAAATATATATATATATATATATATATATATATCAGTCTAGCAATGAGTTACACCAATGAAAACCCCTAGCTTCTATCAGTGTCTACCGATGGAGAAGTCAAGATTTTTTTAGAGTCCTATCTTGCTAAGGACCTACTGGACAGGTCGGTTTAATTGGCCAGGCCCCTTCTCCCATGAGGGAGTGATCACTGTATTAGCCCACAACGCAATTTAAACAGGAAATCACAGAAAACGGAAAACATACAAAAAAATCAGCTTAAGCAGAGGTTGATAGCACCATTTTTTGGCTGTCTTTGACGTAATCTTCTACGGCCTTGTGACTTTAGCCTTGCAGCAACTAACTTGGCGTACATATACTTGGAGAAATTGACAAAATGTAATAAATTATTCTGTAATCAATTTTAAATGATAAGCTATAAAATAAATTAACGCCAATGATGTCTTTTCACATTTATATCATTCTGCGTTTATTTTACTTAAGTACCAACATTTTCTTAATATCGATAGTTCATTGTTTTGGGTGTGCTGTGTTGTGTGATAGTAATCCTTTAATAAACCGTTCCCACACATGAAGATAACTAGGGTTATTTAAGGAAAATTGAATGAAACTAAATTAATGTAACGGCTGCGATATTTCTTCTTGTTAAATTTAGCGTTGTAATAAAAGATAAGGCATTAACCAGCTGAGTTGAAAATGTGGATAGAGATTTAGCAGTAAGAGTTTATTTATCATCTTTCATTGTGAGGTAATTTATGTAAAAGTATTGCAATTATTTTCTTTGAAATTCCAGTAGCTTGCTTTCTTTGAAATCCCCTTTAAGCTTTATATAGGAACAAAAAGCTTTAATTGTAATCAATTGTACATCTACAGATTTTACATTTTGTATCATGGTAGAATTTAGAATTATCTGGTATTTTCTTTGTAATTCACAGCGGGATGTATTTGAATCAGTAGGATCTGTTTCAATATCTGACTTTATGGATTTCATTAACACTTCAGACAGGGATTTTTATTGCCATTCAGTATCAATTTTTAACAATAGTTCAAATAATAATTGATTCTCCAGTAACAAAAAATATAGCTTAGTGTTTGAAAACCGAACCTCGGGATTCACCCATACTTCAGCTGAACGAATGCCAAATGGTCAGGGCACTGATCTTTGGTTCGAATCCCAATTTGGCATGGATATGCTGTTAGAATCGGCTTTAAGCAGTAGGTCCTGGTCTCATTAGCCCTCTTGTTGCAAAAAAAAGTAAATCGTAGAGCTCCAAACCAAACCAAACCAAATCACTCATATTCGTCTTAGGCTACAATAAATCTTAAGTGATTACAAATATTTCAAGGGCCTTTACAGAGGAAATCCTCACGAAGGAAATGAAAATTTCTCTATAATAATAAGAATGTATATAAACCCAATGAAATTAACCCCTTCTTAGTTTTGCCAAGGTAAAATCATCAAATTAACTACTACACATTCGTCGACATAATTTTCCCTGCCATACTTAAGCCTTTTAATGAGAGAGTGAACTTCGAATTTCAATTTTTAAAATTGCATGTGTTATAATGAGAACATATAATGTTGTTATAGAAAATATATAAGCTACAAAAATTTATGAGAAAATAACTCTTGGTTATGAGATTATCTGGTAAAAATAGAGGGCAAAAAATATTACATAACTGTTTCTAGTGCACACCGTACTAAGAAATTACATTTAATTTTTCGTTTTATCTTTAGAATTTATTTGGAAACAAAACTGAGTATCGATTTTTATTTACTTTAAATATTAATTACATATGGCAATTAGACAAAGTTGTACACTCCTTTAACAACTGTTTTTGGAGTTCTAAAGGTAATAACTTGATGAAATACCTTGCTATTTTCATAAGTATACTCAATTTAATGACAAACATTAATCGATGATTTTCAAAATTTTGAATGAGAATTACATAAAAATTATTTGCCTGGGACATTTCGAAAGTATTCAGTAGAAAATCGTTAAACAAGAAAATATTTTAGTACATAAGTTTAAAATAAGGATATATATATATTATACATATATATATATATATATATATATATATATATATATATATATATATATATATATATATATATATATATATATATATATATATATATATATATATATATATATATATATATATATATATATATATATATATATATATATATATATATATATATATATATATATATATACATATATATATACATATATATACATATATATATACATATATATACATATATATATATATATATATATAATATATATATATATATATATATATATATATATATATATATATATATATATATATATATATATATATATATATATATATATATATATATATATATATATATATATATATATACATATATATATATATATATATATACATATATATATATATATATATATATATATATATATATATATATATATATATATATATATATATGTATATATATATACATATATATATATATATATATATGTATATATATATATATATACATATATATATACATATATACATATATATACGTATATATATACATACATATATATACATATATATATATATATACGTATATTATACATATATATATATATATATATATATATATATATATATATATATATATATATATACATATATATATATATATATATATATATATATATATATATATATATATATATATATATATATATATATATATATATATATACATATATATATATATATATATATATATATATATATATATATATATATATATATATATATATATATATATATATATATATATATATATATATAAGGCTTCAGTATAGTAAAATGGTCCAGTTATTTCAAAAAATGCCTTTTTATAATGAAGGTTTTTGAGAACGTAGTCAAAATAGATCATTTCGAAGATGTCTTGTACATTTAAGAAAATGAAGATATGATCATTGGAGAAACTTGTGACGAACGACTGATAGAAACCTACCATTTCTTTATCAGCAGTTATAAAATGGTTATGCCAATATTTTTCATCTGTAATGCAGCAGCGGTTTGGACAATACCCTAAAGCTATACTGAAATCAATGTGCAAGAATTAATCATGCAGATTACTGAACAAAAACAAAAGAAAAGAAAACAACATAACAATATGAAATGATCAAGAAAGCAAATTAATTAGAAAGTGTCTTGCTTCCCAATAACGAGAAAAGATGCATGGCTTCCAAAGGACTGGACATACGGGAAGTTTTTCAGCACTCATTAACACACTGTTGTGGCAGAGGGGTCAGGCAGGGCTATCCACCAAACGAAATCTTTACAGATGGGTGTAGAGATAATCACGTTGAGTAGTCAAACGAAAATCAGCCACAATTCTGTCCTTAGAGCAGTCAGGGATGGTATCCTTCCATGGTTTTTCGTCTATTCGTTTTTCTAATTGGGACTGATGTGTGTCCTTAATAGCTCGATTTATTTTTGATGCAACATACTTATAGCTAACTAAATTAAATGGGGTGTGGTTGATAAGACAACCCCTTTTTGTCAGCCCATCTGGATTTTTATTTCCTGGGATCCCACAGTAAGATAAATTCCATTATGTCAATATATGTCGAGTTAAATCATAGTTTTTTACGAGGCCGAGTAACATTAAGTATGACAACTCCATTTAATATCCTCGGCCTAGGGGAAAACTGCTAATTAGACCGAAATCAGTTATCACCTGTTTTTTTACTATTGAGGGCATTAAAACTTCCTGTTAGATAATACACATGAATTTGAATAAAAACGTGCAGTTTAGGTGAGTTTATGGAATAAAGGAAAACAAAACAGTAATCCGTTAAATAACTTTATTTTGGGAATGTTAGAGTTTATTAAAGAGAAAACAAACATGTTATATACTACGGGATATTGCAATATTTTAATTGCTACTAAAAATAACTGATAAAGATGTACAATTTTTATTTTTTATTCTTAAGTATCCTTATATTTATTCTTAAGTAATTACAGATATTTATGAGGCTTCCAGATTTTATGTTTCTCCCAGCATTTCTTGACATTTTGAAGACTGTGATTGTATAACCATTGTGTGAGCTTCTATGTTTTCCATTCTTATAATGTACTTACAATACTAACACCAGTGTTAGTTTACAAAGGGAAACACAGTAAAAATATGATACCTTATATTTAGATTAAGACATTTATTCTGTACACTATTTACAAATTGATATGATTGATCACCATATAACATAATCAGCAATTATTTATATTTTATATTCATATTTACACAATAATTATTACAATTCTCTCTAGTTATGCGTTATTCCTTACTCAAAATATTAAATTACTAACTGAGGCCTAAATAACAGTCATGAATATGTTAAATCTGTTTTACCTCCAGTACAGGTACAGGGGAGCAGGCAGGGGCTTTCCTCATGCGGTGTTTCGGTCAGGGCGTTCGGGCACACGGGACGTCGGTGCTGGCGAGCAGGGCTTGGAATTTCGATGTGCAGCTACTCTTGAATTCCGACTTCGGCTCCTTTTTCTTAACTCTCTTTTTCATCTCCTCACCTCAATTTTAACGCCCCTTTTTCTTTTTTGCCAATCGCCTGTTTGGTGAAATTTTCCCACATCTGCACCCCCTTCGGGAGTGCAGGTGGACTCATTATATTAGCCCCTTTTGTGAAAGCTGACATTATTTTTAGTCCATGCCCCCATAATTCACGGTTACATCTCTGTTTGACCTTGACTGTTACTCTTGTGCCATTCCGTGATCTATAACTTCTCCTCAAAGGTCCCTCAAACTCGAAGTCAACAATTGCATCTAAATTTTTCTTGGAAATTTCTCCCACAGCTCTACATGCAAGTGCTGACCATCGTGGGAATTTGCCTCGGTACATCCATATTCCGATTTACTTCCATCTACGACTTACTGAAAGTCAGAAAATCAATATTAAATAATGTAATTTGGAATGTTATGTACATGAGGTTCAACTAACATCTGTAGCAAATTTTATATAAATATCTATAGTATTTCTTAATATATAGTAACTTTGTTCGTTATATAGTAATCACCGTATGATATGTCATATCGGGAGTACAAAAATGTGCCTTTGAAGAATTCTAACAGTATGTGACACAATTAATATGATATTTGATCCTTCTCTTCGGAAACTGTAGAATTACAAGTTAGTACGCTTCTTGTCATTTCTAAACTCCGTGGGTTCAAACCTGACTTTTGGCATAACCATTCATAACAAGAATCGGATTTAAGCAATAGATCTCAATCAAATTAAACTTTGTGTTACAAAAATTTAATCATGTCTATTCAAAGCAAACCGTTACTCCCGGAGGTTCGATGGAACTATATTTAAAAAGCACGTTACATAATTAGAGTACTGCATTCAATGAGAGAGTAAAATACACCGGTATTTATAAGACTTCAATAGAGATATTGAAGAACAATAGCTGTAATATTCTTAAACCATCTGTTTTATATGCCACGTAAGCAATTTTCGCTTATTCTTGAAATACGTAAAATACTTCTAGAATTAATCTCTGATAGGGAGTTTAAATTTTTGGAAATATTTTTAAATAAAATATAATGTACATATTTCTACCAGTTATCTTTATAAATAATACTGAGAAGCGTATAATTACATTAAAATTTTATGCTGTGACAAAGTTTAAATTTGGACAACGGATAGCTCAAATAATATTATATTTAAAATCTACCTAGCCACAAAACAAACAATTAAAACATAAAACAAGACAAATAAGCCATATAATGAATAAGCTACTTCTCTGATAGCTGGAGGCTGACTGATTGTTTTTGTCTTCATCCGCTAGAGGGTTATTATTTTATTTGTTGCATTATCCCTTATTTTTGGTTTTATGCAAAAAGGTAAAAACATTTGTGATTACCAAGCACTTGAAAATAAGCTTATCAAAAATACTGCATTACACTTAGTTGAAGTAAGAGAAAATACACATTTTTTTTATTTAGCTGAAATAAAGCATTTGATTATCAAAAATCTACTAAAATAAAGCATATTCCAATTATTGCATAAGTTTTCATTAAAGTAAATACAAAAAAAATTTCATATTTTAAACGAAGAGAGTAAAACAAAAAAAAAGGATTAGTGAATATTTAAATTACTAGATTACATTTCATCAATTCAAATAAAAATATATCGTTATCTATTGTCTTAACCAAAGGCTGTAAACCAACATTTAATAAAATGAAAAATTTTCAAAATACTTTATTACTTTACGTTCATACCAACAGAAAATATACAATTTTCTTCTGTTTAAGTCACAGAGTACAAAGAATTCGATATGACTCACAAGCTATGCATCTCGCAAGAAAAAAGTATTGCCAAACTGCGATAAAGACAATGTCAAAGGGTAAATGAATGCTAGAAAAAAAAATTCGCCTAATTTGGTAGCTGAAAGCCGTGCTGTTGCATAATAAAGCAATCTTTATTCATGTGTTAAGTTCTATATTTGTTCCCCTCAGGGCTGAGATAAGTATTGACATTTCTTCATTAGGAATGATAAATGCATCGAAAAAATTAAGTTAATTGAAGTATAAATAGTTTGCCCAAGTTCTGGAATTTTGATTTCATAAATATCATTCTGAAATTGCAAAATAATATTTTTCTAAATAATGTTTTTACTAATCTCTTTCAAGCGATATTGAGTTGATCATACATAGATGTGATTTTAACACATTGTCAGCAGACATTTTTAAACATGTTGAATTTTTTAACCACATTTATTAATATTTTATTAATATCTACTTTTTATTACTATATCTACGTTTCTATAATCTAACTATGGTTAGAATTACAGTCAGCAAAGAATTAACACTTCTATTACTTTATTTTGTTTGAAAAAAGTACGAAAGAAAGTTTGAAAGAAAGTTAATTTTTCCAGTAGTCTGTTTACAGTTAGTTTTAGACACAGCATTTATAGCACTCACTAAAGAATCGCCGAATTTTTCTAAATTTTTCTTTACTTCGTTTTGCTGGTGTTTTATTTATCTTAGTAATAATAGCTATATTTATTGGAAAAAACTTCACTTTAAAGTACTATGTTTGCTTATAGTCACAAATAAGTCTCTTTTCTACTCTCTTTCACAAATAGGTCTCTATTTTTCTTATTTTATAAATGACTTTCCAATATTTTACAATTTCAGCTTATCACGAGGACATGCTGTATATTTCACAGTTGCTTAAATGTAATATATGTTTTACTCCCAGTGGTACATATTAACTTTGATTTAAAAAAGTCATTAACATATATTTAAAAAGTCATTCATATTTCATTGATGTGGGCCTTCCTATGATGTTCAGAGCTGAACGGTTAGAACGCTGAATTTCAGTAGAGGAGCGTGTGCGTTCGAATCCCAATGTCACATGGTTGTTCGTAGCCGTGCAGAATCGGCTTTAAGAAGTAGGTCCCGATCTTATTAGCAATCGTGTTTCAAATAAAGTAGACCATAGTGCCCCAAACTAAACCAAACCAAACTTAGGATGTTTGGGTCTTTTCTGACCCATGAAAAATATAACTTTTACAGATTTGTTCTTTTACCAGGAGATTTTCAAAAATATTTTAAGACTTTTTCACAGCCAAACGGTAGTTTATTATACAGTATAAATTTTAGCCCAAAAGTCAATCGTTCATTTGCGAATCGAGAGGAATAATTAGCACATACAATGATGAACAAAGTTATTTTCAATGTATTATGCAATTATTATTTATTTGACAATTTATCTCTACTTTTCTTCCTTTCCTTCATATTTATTTTCTGTTGACGCAAGAGATAACAAAAGAGTTAAAGGTTCGCTAGAGTCTGAGGTGTATTTTTACAAATCACATAATAGATAAAATGATAATCATATACATAATTTCAATACTAATGTTCTTTATACTAACCTGGATACGGAAATTTTAAGGGGGAGAATAAACCTTTAAAATTGCAGATGCCTTCAAAAATATAAACTTCTTCTGGTCTAAAAAGTCACGACAAACACACACTTTACAGTCAACTTAAAGTTTTACAACAAAACCATTTTTTAAAGAAATAAGAAAAAGGAATAGCAAAGAAATATTACAAGGTAAACTTTTTAACAGAAGAAGAAGAAGAAGAGAGAGATGGATTGGAGGACTTGAAAAATAGCTTAAAGAATTGAGAATCCAGAACTGGAAAGGTTTGGCTTTACAGCTGAGGTGGAGGGAAACAAATTATTTCAATGAAAAAAGAGTATGATATATTTAAAGAAATAACAAAAGGTAAACTTTTTAACACTAGAAGAAGAGAAAGAATAAGAGAGAAATGGATTGAAAGACTTAAAAAAAGGGTTAAAGAATTTAGAATCCAGAACTGAAAAGGTTTGACTTTACAACTGAGGTGGAGGGTAACAACTATTTTATTGAAAGCAGAAACATATATTGAAGTAAATATCAAAATATAAACTTTTTAACAGTAGAAGAAGAGGAAGACCAAGAGAGAGATGGATTGAAGGACTTGAAAAAGAGCTTAAAAATTGAGAATCCAGAACTGGAAAGGTTTGGCTTTACAGCTAAGGTGGGGGGAAACATTTATTTCAATAAAAAGAGTATAATATATTTAAAGAAATAACAAAAGGTAAACTTTTTAACAGAAGAAAAAGAAGAGAGAGATGGATTGGAGGACTTGAAAAAGAGCTTAAAGAATTGAGAATCCAGAACTGGAAAGGTTTGGCTTTACAGCTAAGGTGGAGTTGAACAATTATTTTAATAAGAGGAGAAACATTATAAATAAGTAAATAACAAAAGGTAAACTTTTAAGAGAAGATGAAGAAGACCTAGAGTTGAAAAAGAGCTTAAAGAATTGAGAATCCAGAACTGGAAAGGTTTGACTTTACAGCTGAGGTGGAGGGTAACAATTTTTTTATTGAAAAAAGAATAAATATAAATAACTAAATAATTAATAAAAAGGAAACTTTTTAACAACAAAAGGAGAAGAGACCAACAGAGAAATGGATTGAAGAAGTTGAAAAGACCTTACAGATTTGAAAATCCAGAACTTAAAAGGTTTAGTTTTAGAGAGGAGGTGGAGGGGAACAATTATTTTAATGAAAAGGAAAGAATATAATTAAAGAAATAATGAAATGTAAACTTTGTAACAAGAAAAGAAGACGAAGACTAAGGGAGAAATGTATTGAAGGAGTTAAAATCTTTAAAGAACTGAAAATACAGAACTGAAAAGGTTTGGCTTTATAGTGGAGGCGGCTCAGGCTTGTAAAAAGGTTGTAATACCAGATAATGATAAGAAGAATAACAACGTTTATTTAATTGGACGGAAATTGTTTATCCCTACATTCTTGTTTAAAAACTTGTAAGATTACTTTATTGTTGACATCAAAATATTCCAAGAGCGTATGTTTATATTCGTATACATTGTCCGTTAAAAACTTTCCATGATAACTGGATATAAATATTAAAATATACAGTATTTTGTCAAGTTACAAAATG
This sequence comes from Pardosa pseudoannulata, assembly GCA_032207245.1. NCBI lineage: Eukaryota > Metazoa > Arthropoda > Arachnida > Araneae > Lycosidae > Pardosa > Pardosa pseudoannulata. The sequence goes on from CM063508.1 coordinate 46,597,468, forward strand.
TCTAACACAAGAAAGCAACAAAAAAGTATTAAACCGTTGCAAAATTAAAGATTTCATTTAAATAAATTGTATTTAATTTAAGCAAAGTCCGATATCCATTTTCATTTATATATGTTATATATATACTCTAAACCAGGAATGCAGGTGACTAATTAAATTATTTTGCTGTAGATTTTAGTGTCTGATACATTTTGTGACAGCATAATTTTTTTTTCCATTTAACATGCAGTTAAAAGTTGAATACATAAAAATAAAGACTTAAATCGTTTCATATTCTAGTTAAATAGATATTCAGATAGATGGAAGGAAGAGCTATTATCTTATGTAACTTAAACATTAGTCATTCCAAAACGATAAAGTGCAATTATATCAAATAACTATCTTACATTTTAGAATCATAAATCTACGCGAAATCTATAATTATGCTAGTTTGGATCAGAAAATGAACCTCAAATCAAGGATAATAAATTTTAGCTTGTCATTATCCAAATAAAAGTGTATAGCCTCCTCCTCGTTCTTGCTATAAAATAACCTTGTTAAAATGTAACGAGCGATTCTCATAAATGTATGCTAAACGTTTGTGGCAAACAGATGCGATTAAACTTAACACTTTTTAAAATATCACTCTGAGGAAGACCTGAAAATGTCCTTGAGACAATGTTAAGTTGAATAAAGGCGTGGACGAAATCAAAATATAAAAAAATTATTTCTAGAAGACTGTCAGAAAAGACAACCTTGCTGAATCTCAAAGATGGATGGCTAGTAATATTTATGACCTTCCCAGAGGGAAGCAAAGCAGATGAAACATGTGATACGCTAATGGATGAATAGCTTCCCTTTCAGTTTTCTTTGTCATCACGTCGACGATTCCAGAAATTTCTATACCTTCATCTGAAAGGAAGGATAACTGATAAACTCAGTTTAATTACTGACTCTGGTGTCAGAAGCTTAAAGGAAGTTACTTCACACGCAAAGGAACAGCATATGTGACCAAGTGTTTAGTTCTAATGTTAAGAAGTCACAGATGATATGAATTGAAGAATGGTGGAATTTATCATATAAATAGGTAATCAAGTCATTAAACCCTTTTGTTTAGTCAAACTCTTCAAATGGAAGTAAACAAGTCGTTTGTAGGTCTCAAGAAGTTGGAATGATATAGGATTTATTTTGTCTGTGCTGATCTACTCGCTCTATTTAGTGATTAACATAACAAGTGTGTTTCAAGCTTAAATTTGAATCAAAAATATAAGTTAAATATAATTATGATATTCATTCACACGGAGCGTTACTGGATGCATAGAGCAATATAGATATAGAGTTTAGAATAAGTGTATGACAAACGGAAAATTGCCTCCCTTTTTTAAGAAGAATAAACCTTCGTGATATCAAAATATCGCGAAAAATATATCATCTATACTTAAAAATGGATATAAGTTGTAAAATTCAACCAAAGTGCTACTCCAGTGGTATTACATGATAATCACTTAAAAAGGGAATTATGTGGCTAAAAATATATTGATGAAAATATATTTGTGTGGAATATTAATCAGAATTCGGAAATAATATGCCAGCAATCAATAAAAACAATTATCACTTAACATTAAACCAACAGGCTAAGTATGGAAGACCAAAATGGACAATGAAAGAAGGAAAGGATTATTGGCTTATAACTGAAAAGTAAAAAAGGTAATTTATTAAATATGATTTTGACACTGAAAAGTAAAAAAGGTAATTTATTAACTATGATTTTAACACATTTTTTTTACTAATTAATTTTCAATGTCTGATTTGATGCATAAAATTTGATTTAAAATGCATCCATTTTTTGTTATGAATAAAATTTAATTTTCCCAAACTACTAATTTTTATTATTTTTTAATCCTAAAGGTTTTAATAAATTAATATTTTATGATGGTTGTTTATAACATAATAACGAGTGCATAATTTTCTTTTATAAATAAAATATATTCTTCATAAATACAAAATGACATATTTAGCAAATTTGGTACAAAACAAAATAATTTTTCTAAAATAGTAGCATTGATTGTATATGAAAGTAATAGTTATATTATGTATATATATATATATATATATATATATATATATATATATATATTACATATATGTATATTTATATATGTGATTTCCAGTTTATTTTTACTTGTATAATACCAAACTGAATTCAGTAAACTTGGTAATATTAAGTTGTTTTAATGATCAAATTTTATACTGTCGGAATTTAGCAGTATTATAATTTATTTTTATCGAAAATGTCCTTTCAATTGAACATAAATTTAATATTTTTTTCTTTTAAATTTAAATGTTTTATTTACTGTGTATAAAAATTGTGGATATTTTTATATGAAGCAATATATTTAAAAACACAAAATATATACATCATGTACAAAAAAAATAAAAATATACTAAATAACATTTTAAGTTTGTAAATTTCAAAATAAACTTTTCATTAGGTAGAATTTATTTATGTTTCATGATTTGAGAATATCAATTATATTAATATGAACGATATATTTTAACATGATACAGGCAGTTCTTTAAATTTAAGTTTCTTGTTTGTTATTTATATTTTTAAAATATCAGATACCTTAGACATTTTATGTTTGTAGGATAAGAACAGATATATTACATAAAATTGATATAAAAATTTGATTTATAATATACATATCTGTAAAGTTATTTCACGGTTAAGTGAATTCTTTTTGTTTCAGGATATTATTTCCTGTTAATTTCTAGGCTATTTTTTAAAAAAATATTCTATTTAAAATGGAAAAATTCTATAGTTTTTTGAAGACCAGAGCGTTCTTAAAAGTTCGTAAAAAATTCATCCTAAAGTTTTGATTTACTACAAAACTCCGTTAAAAGAAAGATTTTTAATCTCGAAACGTGTTATGATTCTTTAAACAATATTTACAAATGAAATGTCAAAAGAGAGAAAATATCCCACTAAAAAAGTTTTCGAGGAATTATGAATTTTTCCTTACATATGAATTTAAATAATTTTTATTCTCTATAGATAGATAAAAGATTTTATGTTTTTTCAAAATTTATACGTTACATAAATATTCACAAGCTTCGTGGATGTAGAAGAAAAGGAATGTAGAGTATGTGTAACACAGAAATCTGGCATTGTCACGTTATCTGCAATGTATTTTAAAATATTTAACTGCCAAAATGAACATAGATAGAAAGTTAAGGAAAACTATTAACTTAATCATATCTACATTATTAACGGATTTCATCGTGTTTCCTGAATAAATTAGTTATAAGCAGGTGCTTATATCCGAGTTTCACGGTCTTTTGAACTATGCCTTGAACTAATGATCTAAAAAACGTGACTTGCTACTTAGCAGAACACTACCAACACCTTTCTTTCAAAGTTATTTTACCATGTAACTGTCTGTTTTAATCTCGTTTGGTTTTAAGGACTTCCTTGAAATTACATTCCAGGCTATGGTTTAATGCTGAAGTATATTTAAATGATTGATATTAAAATAAATTAATCTTTAACTCCATAGATAGACGATATGTATATGTGTATATGGGTCTATATGTATGTATGCATGTATATCTTATACATACATACACATATATCTGTATACGTATATATATATATATATATATATATATATATATATATATATATATATATATATATATAATATATATATATATATATATACATTTACTCACATATATATATGTGTGTGTGTATAAGTAAAGCGAGAGATAAATAGACGGTTTTTGTCTATGTTTTCTTCATTTATAATAAAAATATCGGAACTACTTTATTATAAGCCAGACTATGATTGAACATTGCTATTTATTTAAATGGTTGATATTAAATATGATAAATTCATCCAAACATTACAGATAGACCATATATATATATATATATATATATATATATGTATATGCAAGATATCCAAAAGAACAACACAATTTCTTTCTTTTGAGATACATGAAATCCATACATCAGACAAGCACTTTTACAAAGTGGTGCACACAATGTGTTCCTGCACACATACCTTTTCAAGTAGGGATTTCTCAGGTAAAAAGACTACGAATAATCCCTAAGCACAATTGATTACGTGATTAAAAACATCCACGTCTAAAGGGAACGAGCTAACTATTGTATAAAGTAGTACAGACAGAGGCTGAATTAAGTCTCTAGCATGTCTGGAGGAAAAAAATCAGAATTACCTCGCAAACCCGCAAAACTGCGTTATGATGATTTCGCTTTCGTTTACAATAAAAAAATTCAAGATTTAATCAGGAAGATGACACTTTTAGTCAATGGTGTTTTTAAAAAAGTACCTTTTTATAACTTTCTTCTAAATTTTCTTATAAATCTTATATTTTCTGAAGCTGCTACTGCTTCTGAGGTACAACGAGTAATATGTTCACTGTGAAGAGAAATGAGTTTAATGACAGTATGTATAGAAATTTTTCATATAAAATATTATGTCTGTTTGTCCGCTCGTTCACTCTGCATTCTGAAACCACTGGATTAATCCTTAAGAAATATTTCTGGATAATTCAATTATATATATGTTTATAGCAATAAATATATATAGATTAAAAGCAGATAAAGATAGCAATATTATAAAAATTATATATGTTAAAATTATATACATGTAATAGTATTGTATAATAAGTTAGTTATACCAAAATTATCTTTATTTATTTATTATATTAAAATATGCTTTGAAAATTAATGTTAGTATTAAAATAATATTAAAGTAATCCACAACAAATTATATATATGTAGCTTATTTTCTTTTAAACAGTGATAATATTAAATGATAATTACACTCATGAAATTGTTAATATCGATATCCCGATTACTAAATTATGAATTTATTTTAATTTTTTTAATCTTGTTTATAAAAAGATAATGTTTTATAGCTAGAGTAAGCTTTCTTAACTAAATATTTATGTTTCTAAATGACCTGATAGAAAATATAATTACTCACTTTACTGCATTTTATAAAATTGGTCACAGTTCTAGGATTTTATTTTAAAAGTTATAAACTATTATTTCTTTCATAAACAGCTTGACTGGAAATAACACTTAAGCATTTCTTTTGTACATACCATGTTCATTTTTATTCAAGATAATTGTTTTATCCTAAATTAAGACTAAGTTGCTATCACCAACAGTCTTATAAAATAAATAACGGAAAATTGTATTGAAATATTAGATATATTTGAAACATATGATACAATATTGCAAAAGTTTAAATGCATGTGTTTATATATATTTATATTATATATATATATATATATATAATTTATATATTATATATATATATATATATATATAATATATATATACATTATTTATATGTATATATATGTATATATTATAAATGATATTTATTTATATATTGTATATATATATATATATATTTATTTATTATATAATATATATATTTATAATAATAATTTATATAAGATATGTATTTATATATATATATTTTTATATATAAATATATATATATATATATACATATATGTTTCATATATATGTATATATATATATAAATATATATATATATATATATATATATTTTATATATATATATACATATATATATATATATATATATTATATATATATATATATATATATATATATGTATATATATTATATTTAGATATTATTATGTATTTCAATTTTGCTTTTATTTTATTCAATATAACAGAAATAATTTATAAATTTCAGACGGATATGACTATTAGAAATGCACTTGGAATTTTTCAAACATTAAGAAATTTAAATTAATATCATTAAAAGTTGTTATTAGAAAAAATTTAATATATATCGGTTATATTGCTTATTAGATAATGGATATTAAATTGCTCTCCTCACTTCCCATTCTCAGATATATGCTATAATTAGTTTTTGCAAATTTATCGATTTTTACTTTGCAGGTAATTTGATAAATGAAAAGTACACAGTATAAATAGACAATACGGTACGAATGCTGTATTAAGACTTCAAATGTACTCTTTTATTTGGTAATTAGGAGTAAAACTTGTATATATTTAGATGGTTTCTTTACCAATTTACCTGTTTACTGTTGTTTTAGTTTGTGAAATGGGGTCGAGTTATTGTTATATAATAAAAATTTAGTTTTCATGGAAGGTGAACTGTTGCTTCAACTAAAGTATATATATACTATAAATCTCCTGACCTGTAGCAGGTTAATTTTGATTTAGTCCCGCATTATTGTAAAATGGGTTAGAATTACTGTTATATCATCTAAAGTTTTTGTCATGCAAGGTGAACTGTTGCTTCAACTAAAATATGTATCCCCTATATAATAATAGCCTAAGATGTCTGTCCGCGAATTTATGAAGCGGTTGTACCTGGAATGGATACAGTCATCCATATTGGATTTTTTAAGTTAGGGTTAGCAAAATTCAAAGCGAGTTCGAAATCCACCTCATCTCCCCTTTTTTCAGCGTTTAAAGCTATTATTTCAAGCCTTATTCTCCCTCTTACTCTATACTCAATTCATTATTGATAGGATGGCGAGGCCGAAGCGCAATATATAAATTTCTGGACTGTTTTTATTTGACCCTTATATATTCTAACAATTTCTTCCACCACGTGTAAGCTGGCACATGGGGTAGAGTGTCTGCCTATTTGATCGTCGTACTTCTTGGGTTGATGATTCGGCCCCCGACGTAGGCTAATTTTTCTAAATGTCTAACTAATTTAATAATTTGTCCTTTTTCTTTTCAATTCTTATTCCTAAAGTTGTTTTATTATTTTTAAAATAAATTTTTAACATTTTTAAAATTTTTATGATTTTTATGATTTTTATTTTATTAAATTCAAGTATTACCATTATTATATCAAGCCCCATTTTAAGAGCAGGCGATTAAATGTATCAATTAATCACATAATAAATAACTAAAAATAACAATTTTTTCCAGCATTATGACGTCATTCCTTTAACCATCTCATTTAATTATTTATTTTAGATTATTTAAATATCTTCTGCATTATTTCCATATGTTTTATTACTAAACTTAGATATTAGGTAAATAATTTTCTTAATCTAATATTTTGTTGCAAAATAATTCTCAGCCAAAAAACTATATATATATATATATATATATATATATATATATATATATATATATATATATATGTGTGTGTGTGTGTGTGTGTGTGTGTATGTATATATTATATTTAGATATTATTATGTATTTCAATTTTACTTTTATTTTATTCAATATAACAGAAATAATTTATAAATTTCAGACTGGTATGACTATCAGAAATTCACCTGGAATTTTTCAAACATTAAGAAATTTAAATTAATATTACTAAAAGTTGTTATTAGAAAAATTTTAATATATATCGGTTATATTGCTTATTAGATAATGGATATTAAATTGTTCTCTTCACTTCTCATTCTGAGATATATGCTATAATTAGTTTTTGCAAATTTATCGATTTTTACTTTGCAAGTAATTTCATAAATTAAAATTAGACAGTGTAAGTAGATAATACGGTACGAATGCTGTATTAAGACTTCAAATGTGGTTTTTTTTATTTGGTAATTAGCAGTAAAATTTGTAGATATTTAGATGGTTTCTTTACCAATTTACCTGTTAACTGTTGTTTTAGTTTGTGAAATGGGGTCGAATTATTGTTATATAATAAAAATTTAGTTTTCATGGAAGGTGAACTGTTGCTTCAACTAAAGTATATATATACTATAAATCTCCTGACCTATTTGGTTTGGTTTGGTTTGGTTTGGAGTGTTACGGTCTACTCTTTTGCAACACGAGGGCTAATGAGACCGGGACCTACAGTTTAAAATCGATTCCGAACGGCTACGAACATCCATGCCTCAAGGGGATTCGAACCCACAAACTCTGGTACCGAAGGCCAGCACCCTAACCAATCGGCCATCGTTCGGCTCTCCTGACCTGTAGCAGGTTAATTTTGATTTAGTCCCGCATTATTGTAAAATGGGGTAGAATTACTGTTATATCATCTAAATTTTTTGTCATGCAAGGTGAACTGTTGCTTCAACTAAAATATGTATCCCCTGTATAATAATAGCCTAAGTTGTCTGTCCACGAATTTAAGAAGCGGTTGTACCTGGAATGGATACAGTCATCCATATTGGATTTTTTATAAGTTAGGGTTAGCAAAATTCAAAGCGAGTTCGAAATCCACCTCATCCCCCCTTTTTCCAGCGTTTAATGCTATTATTTCAAGCCTTATTCTCGTTCTTACTCTATATTAAATTCATTATTGATAGGATGGCGAGGGCGAAGCGCAATATATAAATTTCTCGACTGTTTTTATTTGACCCTTATATATTCTAACCATTTCTTCCAACACGTGTAAGCTGGCACATGGGGTAAAGTGTCTGCCCATTTGATCGTCGTACTTCTCGGGTTGATGATTCGGCCCTCGACGTAGGCGAATTTTTCTAAATGTATAACTAATTTAATAACTTGTGCTTTTTCTTTTCAATTCTTATTCCTAAAGTTGTTTTATTATTTTTAAAATAAATTTTTACCATTTTTAAAATATTTATGATTTTTATGATTTTTATTTTATTAAATTCACGTATTACCATTATTATATCAAGCCCCATTTTAAGAGCAGGCGATTAAATGTATCAATTAATCACATAATAGATAACTAAAAATAACAATTTTTTCTAGCATTATGACGTCATTCCTTTAACCATCTCATTTAATCATTTATTTTAGATTATTTAAATATCTTCTGCATCATTTCCATACGTTTTATTACTAAACTTAGATAGTACTTAAATAATATTCTTAATCTAATATTTTGTTGCAAAATAATTCTCAGCCAGAAAACAAACCATTTTTTTACCTGCCTCATAGGGTACTTAACAATTCTGAAAAATTAAAAATTTTACTGATCCCGTCATATGACTTGCTATATGCTAGTATACTAATAATCTACTTATCTGTAGTAACGTCATCAGGGGGTCAGATAATTACAATATGAATAAACAAGACATCATGAATACTACATATAAAATATTTAAATGCAGATCTTTGGATGTTAATAAAAAATTTTATTTGCTGCTAAAAATACTTTTGAAATATTTAGCAATTTAACTATTTAACGGTATTAAGAACACTAGATATTTTGGAGTGAGATGGAATTATTGATATATCAGCCAAATTTTGATCATCTCATAATATAATCTCTTGATTTACATGTGCCGTAATCACACACCCTATCAGAAGTCAGTTATGGCCTACAACGCCAACATAGCGTAATCAATTTCATTAATTACTGCGACTCAAATCCAAACGGACTTTTAAAATCAATCTGAAATTTGATAGATGACTTTAAACTCTGTATTTTACATCTAAATATTACACTAACGAAGTTCGGATGAAGTATCTATGGCATGTTTATCAAGTTGGTATCTCTACATCAACGGTAGTTCTTAAATAATTGTACCAATTTTCTCCTTAACCTATTTTTTTTATTTAAATCAAAGACAGCGAGTAGTTTGGTACTCTTTTTTTCAATTTCCTTTCACTTTAATAGGGACTAACATTTATGCAATGAGGACGGAATTTTAAACAGATACCTTATCCGTCGCCATAAGTTTGGCAGTTTAAGATAACGCATTTTATTACAAACATATTTCCTACTGATTTTATTTCTTTTTAAGTTCACAAACTTACTTTTTAATGTGTAATGAAACTCTATATATCAATATGTTTTATATACTTTCATGCATACTTAACTAGGTATAAAGACATAGTCTCCGATAAAACAATATTTAAATGGATATGTTTATTTATATACAGAGGCGTAGCTGCAAATTTTCTATGGGAGCGGTTTCTCCCACTTCATCTCATATCTCATACAGTAATTTTTCCTGACATATATTATACATTCTTATAATAATCCCTATGAAGCTGTGCTAAACCTTATTTCCCCCATGTCGATTCTTAACTGTGTATATAATACACATACATCATAAATTTTTATTATTAATATTTAGCTCATTTAATATTGTTTTCAAAATAAATTTCGATATTTTTTGTTGAAAGTAATTTAACTTATTTAATGCACCAACCGATTAACCAACTTATTTAATGCAAAGTTACGAATTATGGATAGTATGTATTTCCCATTACCTTATTATTATGGATTTAAGTTTGATTTACTACATTGTAGAGAGATATATTTTCTGTTCAAAATCAATGTTCAGTAAAAAATGGAGAATTTGATGAAATTTTAAAAAGAATAAATAAATCGTTGTAGCAATCAAATTTATTTATTTTTCTCAGAGGATATAATTCTGGACGATGGTGAATCTTAAAGGGCAATGATTTTTCTGAACCTGAGTAAACGGTTGGGAATCATGCTTCTAACAGGGATATCTGTACTTATTATGAATTTTATTAAAATAGTAGGTTCTAGTTTAAATTACTGTATGTGTTAAAGATATTTATTGAAATCCAAACCAAATCATTAAATTCTGTTTTGTGTACAACTAGCAACGTCAAAGGAAAAAACATACTATGACTATTAAATTTAAAAACTTTTATTAAATATTTGCCAAGGTAAATATTTTGAAGAAGATTTAATGAAATGGATTGCATATTTTAAATTTATGGGCATTACAATTTTCTTTATTTCATCATCCACTATGACATTCTTATTTCTACTTTTGATATTTTTTCAGTAAAACTCTAAATGATTAAACGCTACTTATATAAAGAGACATTGTAGATTACAGTGGTAAATATTTCTAATATTTGTAATTCAAATAATAACAATGAAACTATTCAAGCACTTAACACGCACGAGTTCCAAACTTGAATCATAGTTTTATTTATTCAAGCATGTTTCTTAAATTAACAGATATGATTGGCAAATAAGAAGTTTCGGAACACCAGACCTAATAGTTGGTAATTCATAATTCAGTATTCTATGCCGTTTTCTAACGGCTTTCGATTAACTGCATTTTGCATTCTTAGCTATTCAGCTGTATTCTAGCGAATGCGTTTGGCAGAAGAAATAGTTTTTCATAAATATTTATACTTTTTAGAATTCAATGCATTTTTAGAATTCGATCAGTGGTCCATTTAAAGGAATATAATTAACATCAATAATGGCCAATATATTCTTGCGCTTGACGGATGTGGCACTCCAATGATCTTGCCGCTTGTTTTGGAATGTTTATGTGCCAGTCGTTCTTATTTTAAGAAAAAAATGTAAAATAGTTGCAGTTTTTAATTAACTGTCAATCAATATTTGCAATTTTCAGTTTTTTGCTTCTGTTTTGTAACTTAATTGTTGTTACTTTATTATCTCTTCCATGAATTTCCATTGCCTATCTATAAACTATAGCAAGATAAGTTTGATAATGTTTTTTTTTTTAAGTATTATTCTACTGCTTAATATAGTGGCAATCCAACGCTCTTGTCAGTTATGTTTCACGTATTTATGTGCCAGTCATTAATTCCGATTTTGTGATAAAAATTAGAATAGTTTGAATTTGAAAATTAACAGTCAATCAGTATCTGCAGTCTTCTACCTCTGTTTTGTATATGTTCTAACTCAACTATTGTTATCTCTTATTTTTTCCCACGATTTTTCATTGCCTAGTTATAAATTATGTTGCATATTTATTTCCATTGCCTACCTATAAAAGAAATTTTTTAATGTTAATAATTTTTCAGTCTTAGTCTGAATCATGATCCAATTCTTTTTTCGCTTCTTTACGCGAGTTTATGCTTCAATCTTTAATACCTATTTTTGGAGGAAATGTAGAATGGTTTTAGTTTTATAATTGAGTGTCAATCAATATATGCTTTTTCTACCTCTGGTTTGTAGCTACCGTTTTTTGTACCTCTAGTTTGTTTCCTATCCGTTATTCCTCTACATACCTATAAACTATATTTACAAGATGATTTTATACAACTTTTAATGTTCGTTATTTTTTCCAAACTTTCTCTGAAGTATTCTTCTTCTGCTAGACATATGTGGAATCCAGTGCTCTTGTAGATTACTTTTCGAGTATTTATATGGTGGTTACTAACTCCTATTTTAGGATGGAATGTAGACTAATATAAATTGAAATTCAACAGTCTATCAATATTTTCAGCTACACTCATGTCCATAAATTAAGGATAATTCAGAATCACACAGAAATTGAGCTCTAAAATAAAATTTCACCTGTAGAATTATCACACACATCTTGAAGAAGAATATGCAAATTGCAGGAAACCACCAGATGGCGCGGATAGTACGTCACAATGACGAGAGTGTATGAAAGGGGTATATAAGGAATGGTAGCAAAGAAGTAAAATTGTTCACAAGCGCTTTAAAAGCCTTTCAGTGCAATAACCGCATAGTTATGGCACAAAGGAAGCATTTGGATGTTTTTTTTACGTGGTAGAATTATCGGACGACTGGAATGTGGACGTACCCAGCTGGAAGTATCCGAGGAACTTGGAATCGCCCAGAGTGTCATCTCCAGGCTTTGGCAACGATTCAAACATGATGGTAATGTGAGTAGATGTTACAGCACAGGTCGCCCCCGAGTTACTACGCCGAATGATGACCGGTATTTGGCAGTTACTGCCAAAAGAAACAGACGGAGCACAGCATCAGACCTGTCTCGTCAGCTCTCTTCAGCTACCGGTACGACAGTTTCAAGGCAGACCGTGTACAGACGCTTAGGGAACATTGGTCTATATGCTCGTAGGCCTGTCAGATGTGTTCCCCTTACCGCAACTCACTGTCGCCTGCGATTATGCTGGGCTAGAGAGCATGCATTGTGAACACCGCAACAGTGGTCTTGTGTGATGTTTTCCGACGAGTCCAGGTTCAGTTTACATTCTGATTCTCGCCGGACTTTCATATGGAGAGCGCCAGGTACCCGTTACCACCAAGAGAACACCATTGAACGACACCGTTATGGTGATGCAGGATGGCTCGTTTGGGGAGGAATTATTCTTGGTTTCAGAACTGACCTGCATGTTCAGAGTGTAACGATGACAGGCCACATCGGGATGTCATTCTGGAACAACATGTACGTTTGTTTCGGGGCGCCATGGGTCCTGAATTTCTGTATATGGATGACAACGCCCGACCTCACCGTGCAAACATTGTAGACGAATGCCTTCAATCGGAGGATATCACCCGTATGGATTGGCCAGCATACTCACCGGACTTGAATCCAATAGAGCATGTGTGGGACATGCTTGGTCGACGAATTGCAGCCCGTCAACCCCTCCCAACTGTCTATCGGAACTTCGGAGAGCATTGCTTGATGAGTGGTGTAATTTTCCCCAAGATCAGATTGATAATCTGATACTCAGCATGCGTAGGCGTTGTAACGCTTGTATTGCATTTTTGCTCTTTACCTTTTGTTTAATAAATAGACTTTACAAATAAGTCAAATTTGTTTTGCTTTTGTCTCTTTCATTGCCTGAACTTCATTATCCTTAATTTATGGACATGTGCTCTTGTAGATTACTTTTCGAGTATTTATATGGTGGTTACTAACTCCTATTTTAGGATGGAATGTAGACTAATATAAATTGAAATTCAACAGTCTATCAATATTTTCAGCTATTTACCTCTGTTTTGTATGTTTTGCAACTCAACTATTGTTACTTCTTACCTTTTTTTTCGTGATTTTCCATTGCTCGCATATAAACTATATTTACAATATAAGTTTGTTAATGTTCGTTATTCTAAACCTCACCTTAAATTATATTATCCTGCTTGGCAATGTGACAATCCAATGCTTCTGCTGCTTATTTTCGTTAGTTTGTGTGTTAATCTTTAATTCTTTTTTTTTAGGAAATGTAAAATAATTGTTTTATAAAGAACTGTTAATCAATATGTGCAGTTTTCTCCTTTTGTTTTGTAACTTAATTAATGTTATTTATCTTTTCAACGTTTATCCATTGTCTACCTATAAAATATCTATATCTATAAAGTAGAAGATGTTACTGTTCATTATTTTTTCTAAATCCTTTTCAGAAGTATTTTTCTTCTACTTGAGGTATGTAACACTCTTATGTGTTGTCACTTATTTTGGTGCGTTTATGTGTCAGTCATTTCTACTTTAGGAAAAATTGTAGAATCGTGTAACTTCTTGAATATATGTCAAACAATATCTACAGTTTTTGACCTCTGTTTTGTAACTAAACTATTGTTACTTCTTATTTTCTCCCATGTATTCCATCGTTTATTTACAAGCTATATTTATATTATCTAAGTTCGCTTATATCCCTTCAGTTTTATAAAATATCTGTTTCTGAAGTATTTCAAGTGGAAATTCCAATTTCCAAATTACGTATTCTTCCCATTATAATGCTACAACTGTGTGATAATTTTCTAAAATGAAATAGCATAAAAGAAGTAAATACAAATTTGGTATTCCGATCTATAAACAATGCATAAACCTTTTAAAATGTTTAGATATTGCATATTCAAAAATATAGTTACTGTAAAGTTTTTAAGCTACAAATATTATTATACTTACATAATAAACAAATAAGATCAACTTACTTTCTAACGTCATAACTTCAAACTTACAATCCTAGAACTAAAATAATCATCTCTGACTAAACAAAAAACTTAATGTTCGGTTCGCCATTTCTCTAATTTATTTATTTGGGTACTAAATAATTAGAACAATAAACTGTGTTTACATATTTACACTGAGAAACTAAACTATACGGCAGTTCGTTTTTAACACTGTACTGTCATCTTTACAGCATGACTTCCATCAATTTTAAAAATTCACGTGATACAAAACGAAACGTGATGTTTCAACGAGAACAAAGCTTTTGGTAACATGGGACAACTTAATTCGTAACAGCCAATCATTACTGTGGAATGTTTTAGGATAAGAAATTAGAAATGATTACCAGCTTAGAATATGATTATTACATTTGTAATAATCGTTTAAAATTAACTGGTTTATGTTGAAAACGTAAGTAAAAGCTGACAAGTTTACAAGAAAGAGATCTTCTTTGATGTTAAATCCATTGCATTTATGTTTAATCCTTCTTTGAAATTAAAGGAAATTTTTTTCTAATACATGCTTTATTTATGCACAGAGGAAGTTGAATTTAGTGAAATTCTAAGATTGATGGACAGCTGACACTTCATCTTCCACATTCTTTTATAACTATTACGTTTATGATAATACTTCAAACAGTATGACATAAGCCACTAAAGAATTAATTTCACAAGAGGCATAAAATCTTCCTAAATCCATTTATTTTAGAAGATCTATAAGTTAAATTCATCATTATAAGCTGACGTGTATAAGAGAATGTAGGAAGTGAGGAATCATTCGAAACGTTTAAAAATGAATACGTAATATTTCAGAAACATTGCACTCGTTTACAGAATGAAATATTGTTTGAATGTTAGAATTCACGTTCAGTTGTTTCCAAAGGAAAAATGAAAATTAAAGCAATAGTTCAGACTGATCGTATTTCACAAATTGAGTAATATAATATCCTGTCATTGTGCTGGCAACTTATTTACATTCGACATAAAAATAAATGACGCATAATTTCAAAAACAAATGCATAGTGACCTCAGGCATTTTTCTCTACTTAACAAAACTTGAACACAATGAAAATAATTGATCTATTAAAATGCAAATCCTGCATTCTTTCAAAAGCATTCAATGTATCAGTAATAAATTTATTCCTGCTAAAGAGTTCAGCTTATGTAAAGCACGGTATTTATTGTTAACAAATACACTGAAGCAATGAAAAATGGAAATTACATTTAATTATAGGACTTATTGTTATTGTTTTGTGCACTGGAATTTACACATTATCGAGTAATTTTAATTGGATGGAAAATGGGTTTAGTTAATAGCTAAGATGCGTTTTGTTTATAACTATCTTAAAAGCAAAATGTTTTTGAATATTTTTAAATAACTATCTGATTTTAATTGTATGTTTAATTTCACTGGATTGATTTTGAATTTCTATCATCACTTAAGCTTTTTTTAAAGAAGACACTGAAACTATCTTAATTATTGTTTGGGCGTGATATTCCTGTACGCATGCCCATCTATTTGTTATAATTTTTGCTAATGACCTGGTACACTATTTTAAATATATTTTACAATACAGCGTTGAGAGATCATAGCGTCATAGATATCTTCATGAATTACATTCCATCATTTTATAAATGCCTCAAGACTGCTCTATTCTCCAGACGATGTAGCTCTAGCTTGTGGAATTATTATATTTGTATCGAAAACAGTGTATTAAATGCTAATAAAATTATTGGTAATATTAAACCTATATTTAATAAATATGTCATCAGAAGTAATGAAAAGATAAAACAGAGTTCTTAATTCTCTGTCTTCACCTATAGTTAGTTCATACCGAAAATAATTCCTCCCCCATCTTATTGCTAAAATATATTTTCCTGATTCAGCATATAAATTAATATTATTAAATCATGCATAAAGTGTAAATTTTAGAGTTTTTATTTCAAGTTATTAAAATATTATCTCATAGAAAAATAAAAGTTGAGTTAGCTTCTAAATATTTGTTACACTGTTTGAATGTAAAAAAATAAATCAACAACAGATGGACCGAAAAAGAACCAAAAGATTTTAGATGACCTTAATGGTATAAGATTAAATTATTAAATTACCTAGAATTAAAATTTTATTCGTAGTATGTTTAATTAGTGGATAATAACAAACAGTTAACAAAGAGCAATGTAGCTCAACGATTTAATGTTCAAGAAGTTTTATATCTTAATAATTGATTTTTGAGGGTTAAAGTGACTTAATCATTATATTTCATAATGAATTTTAAAATAAAATATTTAAAAATTAATATTTTATATTTTTTATTCCCTTTAATATTATGAATCAACACAATTTAC
>CM063508.1:46619415-46624415 GCA_032207245.1 Pardosa pseudoannulata
TTTTTTATTGGTATCACCCATTTGTAACTTGAATATTAAATTTAAATTAAACATTAAATTTAACATTAAATTTAAATCAAATTGTTGGGTTAATTTTAATTCGATTTTATGTAACTGATTATTATCTAAGTAATCTTTTAATAAAGTTTGATGCATTGTCTTTTGAAGAATTGCTTTGCACAAAATGCATGAAATGAGCTATGATTTAGTATGCCCTTGAAATCTTCAGGATTTTGGTATGCATGGAAATTAAAGATGAAGAATCAAAGATGATTTTTTTTTCCGTACATAATGCAGCTCATTTCACTTGAAAATAATGTGAAAACTTCACAAAATTGTACTGTTTTGTAAAATTCCTTAAAACTACCTTTAAATGAACGTAATTTTTATGAACATAAAATAGACTTCACATGTAAACTAAAGTAATAACTATCACAAGTTTATTGCGAAAACTGAAATAAAATTTGAGTTTACCGAATTTAAAATAAATAAATAAAAATAAATAAAAGGAAGACAAAGTATTTAAAGAGAAATGAATATACACATCTGATCTATTTGGTAGGTCAGAAAACTGGACCACTTCGCCCCATGAATCTTTTCTTCGAGTACACTAAAGAAGAGCACGCATTGTATCATTTAGAAAAATTATTTGAAGGACAACTAGAGATAGAACTATCACACATGTCTCCCAATTAGACAGTCCGAGGTCAAAACTCATTAGCATGTGGATTGATCTAAGGTTTTTTAAGGCGAGGTCTTTAAAGTCCGTAGCTGACAGTTCAGTTTTGATACAGATGGTTAAAGGACAATTGTAGCACATATTCTAGTTTTCTTTTGACTTTGACGTTTCACAAATTGAAAATGTGTTGATTTTTTGTCCTGAGTACTAATATGTATGTAACAACTATTTCTTCTGGTCACAATAATTTTGGAGCCCCTATTATTTTTACTTGCCCAGGCTACTGGGCAAGGAAAGGGTTATGCAGCTTACAGTAATAACGAACGATGCAGTCGAACCATTCAAAGAGACCGGCACAAATGTAATTAAAACTTTATTTTAGAACTGCTAACAGATATCTTTACTAGTCAACGACAGACAAAAGAAAGGCCCAAAAATCCCACTGCTCGAACAGAGGTACACCAAAGAGCGAAAACAGAAAGAATTTTCCTACTTACTCAGTGAATTTAAGGGTAAGATGAGGAAAACCTTGGAGCCATTTACTGGCGGCAGCAAGGAAGCGTGTTCAATGGACAGAAAATTTACATCTACAGGACAGAAACATTTGGGAAATGGATTGAAAGAATTTTAAGTCAAGAACGCTACTTTGATTAAGACATTTAGAGACTGGGAAAAAGGTTTTAAGGAATAAGATTGGGAAAGAGGAGGTTTTTAAGTAAATAATAAAGTTAAATAATTCTGACATATTACATATATATGTTTAGTTTTCTCAAACTCTATTTTAATTATTGAAAATACATGAGAAGTTTCAATAATTAGTGTGGTACTCTAACGTTAAAAAGTCACCCATTTCAAAGTATGAAAGAAATCATTCAACATTTTAGAAGTGTAAAGATTAACATTAATCATTATCTAATAAATGAAATAGATTTAAAAAATTAGTTAAGCTAGGGGACGTGAGCATTAAATTATTTGTTATATGTCCAAACATATTAATTTTATAACACACAGAATATAGTCATTTCATACCCAAGATAATAATTCTACATGTATTTGAAAATTTTAAAAAAATGTATTAATCAGTTTGAAAAAGTAAACAAAATGTTCTCAAAAATAAATTATAATATCAGCTACATAGCTGATATAGCATGTATTTCAAATCTACAATATATACATATTCGTAAAAAGTCAGGTTTTCTATGAAACAAAATTTAAAATGTTTATATCTACATGATGCAACCCATTTGATTTTAAATTACTATGAAAGGGTCATAATAGGAATGCACAAATGAAAATTTTCAGATCTTACCTTTAAAAGGCATTGTACATTCGTCCTTTACCGAGAATGACATATTTAACTTTAAGACATTAAGTGCAGCAATTTGTCATGCAATTTGTTTATATATATATATATATATATATATATATATATATATATATATATATATATATATATATATATATATATATATATATATATATATTATATATATATATTATATATATATATATATATATATATATATATATTATATATATATATATATATATATATATATTATATATATATATTTATATATATATATATATATATATATATGTATATATATATATATATATATATATATATATAATATATATACATATATATATATGTATATATATATATATGTATATATATATATATATATGTATATATATATATATATATACATATATATATGTTATATATATAATATATATATATATAATATATATACATATATATATATATATATATATAAATATATATATATATACATATACATATATATATATATACATATATATACATATATATACATATATATACATATATATATATATATATATATATATATATATATATATATATATATATATATATATATACATATATATATATACATACATATATATATATATATATATATAATATATATATATATACATATATATACATATATATATATATATATATATATATATATACATATATATACATACATACATAGATATATATATACATACATACATACATACATACATACATATATATATATATATATATATATATATATATATATATATATGAGTGTAAGATCTTTTAACCATATACTAACTTACTGAATTATAATTGTATTTTAAAATAAATTTTCATATCTTACCTTTAAAAGGCATTGTACATACGTCATTTACCGAGAATGAGATTTTTAACTTTAAGATATTAACTGCCACAATTTGTCATGCTATTTGTTTTTCAGGTTTCATGTCAATCAATGTTATCATTTTAAAAATTTCGGTCTTTGGTTGCATGTTTCTACATTCTTTAAAAATTCCTCAATTTAATTTAATTTATTTCTAAAAAAAAATTCCCTCCGTCACCAAAGCATTTATATCTGACATTTTTATTACGATATGAAGTCATTATGTTCGCTAAAAATACAGATGCTAACGAGTACAACAAGTTCAAACAAGCAAGAAAAACAATGGTAATCTGCAATTATAAACGCAGTTTTGCAATTTCGAAATTCAAAGTCTTCGCGTGACGATCCCACATCATGTGGAAGTTGGCCGGAAGAAAATAAAACGCCACTTAATTAATCTGAACTCGCGCAGATCGGAGTGCCGAAACGTGAAACCATGGTTCCATTTTCCCCATTTTTCCGATTGCGTTTCGAAAGATGCAAGGCAGTATGCCTCCGGGTCCCGTAATGCCTCACGGGTAAGCAGTGTTGGTGGATGTGGGAAAAAAAAACTGCCGGCTCCACCCTTAACGTCATAGTTTAAGGTGTGATTTATTGAACGATACTGCGTGACAATGCCCGGATCTCTCACGTTGGATGTAACAGTTTTTTTTTCTTTATTGGTACCCGATGTTCAACAACCGTACGTGATGATTAATGAAAAATTATCACTTTTCCATCTGCTTCAGTTTTCTTGCCCACGGTGTATTTTTTTATGTTATCGTTATTACTGTAGGGAGTTAAAACGAAATGTTGAAAATGCATAACGGAATATCATTAATAACGAGTACAAGATAAAACTAAGTAGATTGGTATGAAAAATTTTGAATTATTAGTCGGCTACTACAATGAGAATATAGAACACACACACACACACATATATATATATATGAATATAAAAGTATATATATATATATATGTATATATATATATATATATATATATATGTGTATGTGTATATATATATGTATATGTATATATATATATATATATATATATATATATATATATATATATGTATATATATATATATATATATATATATATATATATATATATATATATTGAAGAAAAGTGACTAAGATTAAGGTTTCAAAATGTATACTAGAAAAAATATATATATATATATATATATATATATATATATATATATATATATATATATATATATATATATATATATGAGAGAGATGGAGAACTAGCTGTCTGGACTGGGTTAGGAACTGGGGATGGTACTTAGAAGACATACCAGACTACTCTATATATACTAAGAGAACATGTATGAACAATCTGTAAGTTTAGATGTCCTCTTTTGGGGAGATAAATAGATGGGAGATCAGTATGGAATGAGTACTTGCGCAACCTTCCTTCTTCTAAAGATGATCAAAATCCAAGAGAATATCCGGTGTTTCATTTTTTTTTTTTGTCATAGACACTTACATCAGTCAGGAAATTTGGATGGTGTAATATAAGTGTACGATGTATGTGTTCTCGAGAGTAAGAGTACTCAGTATCTCAACAATCAAAAGCACAATATATTTTTGAAAATGTATTACAGAATCATACTCATAATATATATTTCTAACTTAATTGTCTTTCTCCTCGGTGAAATTTGTGAGCTGAGAAATGAGTTTTCTTATCTATTTGCATTCCTTCTCCGCACCTATAGCACGTTCGTACTTTTAAATGGCATTGTAATCTGGGATATGTTTTCTAGTATACATTTTGAAACCTTAATCTTAGTCACTGTTCTTCAAAATTTAGTGAAAATAATTTTTTTCAACATCAGAGACTCACTATACTTACGTTCTGGACCCTTCTAACATATACGAATGTATGTACATGGACGTGTTTAAACATGTGATTGAATACTTTGCAGTAGCCTTCTATACATCTGTGTGCATGTATGTAAATATGTATGACGTGTGTGTATTATTATTTAAATGACTTGAAATTTTAATAAATACACGTTAACTAACTAAACAAATGTTTACCTATAACTACAGACAATATTACAGATAAAAATTATTTTAGAAGTAGCAATTGTAAGAAGTAAC
>CM063508.1:46629415-46686915 GCA_032207245.1 Pardosa pseudoannulata
TCTCCTAATAAAAACCATCTGAAAACACTATTTGAAAGTTAATGCTTGTTTGTTTGTTTATTATTTTTAACCTAGTCTTATTTCCTTAAGGCTTATCCCCTTAAGGAAATTTTTTTCATTTAGTACATAATATTATATAAGAGTATATTATATTAAAAACTAAACTCCTCGGCCCAACAGCCCCTATGGGGCCAGGGCATACGGCGCCAATCTTCGTTTCCGAGCAATAGGCCTTGGGGTGCGAAGTATATGTTACGGTTAGGTGGACAACTTTACGCGGAACCCCCAGTGTTTAGTTATCAATCTTTCTTGATCCTCAGTTTGTTTGCCCACTGAAGGGTGAAAGGTTGAATCAACCTTGCCTTGTCCGGGGATATTATATTATATTATATTATATTATAGTATTATATTATATTATATTTATATAATATTATTATATAATATTATTATATTATATTGTATTATAATATATTATATTATATTATATTATATTATATTATATTGCATTATATTGCATTATATTATATTATTATTTTTTGCATTTTTATTTCATTTTCTCTGTATAAAACTGTTAGGATTTAATGAGATTTTATATTAAATATCAACATTTTTAGTTAAAATATTAAGCTACATATAAAATATACATATAAAATATACAAAGATACATTTATTTTCCAAAATTCATTTAATTAAATGACATGTATTGATATAAGTTAAGTTTTATGATTTCATTTTTAATGCAGTAAATAACATTTTAGAATCTTATTTTAGGATCTCTTACATTTTAGGATTTCGTTTTATGGAAATTTCAATTTTTTAGAACCATCATTTAATACATAGAAAAGTCTCATTCATTAACAGTAATAAAAATTTTTTAGTCTCGAAATCTTGTAAATATTTGTTTCAGACCCAATTTATTTCAAATTTAAAATTTTTCTAACTTTTGAACAACACCAGTCTTATATTTCCTACGGCATTAATTATACTATTACCTGTTCTTAGCACTTCTTTAAAAATTAGTCAAAATTATAATTCATAAATAGTATTAAATCCATTATAATTTTATAATCTTTCCAACACAATTGAAATTTAAAGGATATTTAATTTTAAAGCAATTACTAGTTTTAAATTTCCTACGGCGTTTATTTTAACATTCTCTGTCATTAGCTATTCTTTCAAAATTGATCAAAACTATAATGCAGAACAAAAATAAAACTTTTGTAGTTTCAAATTCCTTTAAATAATTGTTTCTAGCCCAACATTGTTGAGTTTTATTGAAATTTTATTTTAAAACTGTCTTAACAATTTCCATGTTCTTAGCAATTTGTTTAAAATTCATGAAAACTCCAATTAAAAAAGAGTAATAAAATTTTAATTTCGAAATCTTTTACTGGTTTCTAAACCTAATTTGTTTGATATTTAATGGGCATTTGATTTCAAAACAATTGCTAGAATTAAATTTCCTACTGAATTTATTTTACCATTTTCTGTCAGTAGCTTTTCATTTAAAACTATTATACAGAAACAGTAAAAAAACTTTTGTAATTTCGAAATCTTTTAAATATTTATTTCCAGTTTAATTTCTTTAAAATCCGAAGAATATTTTATTTTAAAACAATAACCAATTTTAAAATTCCCACGGCTTTCATTATACAATTTCCTGTTCTTAAATCTTTGCTTAAAATTTATGAAAACTTCAATTCAGAAACAGCGAAAAAATTTTGGTTTTTATATCGTTTAAATATTTGTTTCCAACCCAGTTTCTTTGATATTATTGTATATTTAATTTTAATAAACATTTAATTTTAAAACAGTATCCAGTTTTAATTTTTCTACCTCATTTATTATATGATTCCCTATTCACAGCTCTTTAAAATTCATGTTCTCATCAAAGAACATGTTCTCATTCATGTTCCCATCACGTTTTCATCATCATGGTGTAAAATTCATGAAATGTCCAATTCAGAAACAGTAAAACATTTTTCTTTCAAAATATTTTACATATTTTTTCCTAATCCAATTTCTTTCATATTTAGTGAACATTTAATTTTAAAACAGTAACGAGTTATAAATTTTCTACCTCAATCGATATACGATTCCCTACTCTTAGCACATTAAAAGTCATGTTGTCATTCATGTTTTCATTCATGTTCGCATCAAGTTTTTATCAGCATAGTTTAAAATTCATGAAAACACCAATTCAAAAACAGTAATAATTTTTTTTCAAATTCTTTTACATATTTGCTTCCAATCCAATTTCTTTCATATTTAGGGAACATTTAATTTTAAAACAGTAATAGGTTCTAAATTTTCTTACCGCATTTACTATAGATTCCCTATTTTTAGAACTTTAAAATTCATATTTTTATCATGGAACATGTTCTCATTCATGTTCTCATCACGTTCTCATCATCATGGTTTAAAATTCATGAAATCTCCAATTCAGAAACAGTAAAACATTTTTGTTTCAAAATATTTTACATATTTTTTTCTAATCCAATTTCTTTCATATTTAGTGAACATTTAATTTTAAAACAGTAACGGGTTATAAATTTTTTACCTCATTCATTATACGATTCCCTATTCTTAGCACTTTAAAATCATGTTCTCATTAAATTTTTATCAGCATAGTTTAAAATTCTTGAAAAATCCAATTCAAAAACAGTAATAAAATTTTTGTTTCAAATTCTTTTACATATTTGCTTCCAATACAATTTCTTTCATATTTAGGGAACATTTAATTTTAAAACAGTAACAGGTTAAAAAATTTCCTACCGCATTCACTATAAGATTCCCTTATTTTTACCACTTTAAAATTCATATTTTCATCATGGAACATGTTCTCATTCATGTTCTCATCACGTTCTCATCATCATGGTTTAAAATTCATGAAATCTCCAATTCAGGAACAGTAAAAAAAAATTTGTTTCAAAATATTTTACATATTTTTTCTAATCCAATTTCTTCCATATTTAGTGAACATTTAATTTTAAAACAGTAACGGGTTATAAATTTTCTACCTCATTCATCATACGATTCCCTATTCTTAACACTTTAAAAGTCATGTTCTTATCAAGTTTTTATCAGCATATTGTAAAATTCATGAAACCTCTAATTCAAAAACAGTAATAAGATTTTTGTTTCAAATTCTTTTACATATTTGCTTCCAATACAATTTATTTCATATTTAGGGAACATTCAGTTTTAAAACAGTAACGGGTTATAAATTTTCTACCTCATTCATTATACTATTCCCTATTCTTTGTACTTTAAAAATCATGTTCTCATCATGGAACATGTTCTCATTCCTGTTCTCATTAAGTTTTCAACAGCATTGTTTAACCTTCATGAAATCTCCAATTCAGGAACAGTAAAAAAAATTTTTCGAAATATTTTACATATTTTTTCCTAATCCAATTTCTTCCATATTTAGTGAACATTTAATTTTAAAACAGTAACGGATTATAAATTTTCTACCTCATTCATTATACGATTCCCTATTCTTAGCACTTTAAAAGTCATGTTCGCATTAAATTTTTATCAGCATAGTTTATAATTCTTGAAAAATCCAATTCAAAAACAGTAATAAAATTTTGTTTTAAAATATTTTACATATCTTTTCTACTCCAGTTTCTTCCATATTTAGTGAACATTTAATTTTAAAACAGTAACGGGTTGTAAATTTTCTACCTCATTCATTATACGATTCCCTATTCTTAGCACTTTAAAAGTCATGTTCTCATCAATTTTTTTATCAGCATAGTTTAAAATTCATGAAAATCCAATTCAAAAACAAGAATAAAGTTTTTGTTTCGAAATCTTTTACATATTTGTTTCCAACCCAATTTCTTTTATGTTTATTTAACAATGATTTTAAAACAGTTTCCAAATATAAATTTCCTACGGCATTCATTATACAATTCCCTGTCTTGGTTTAAAATCTGGTGAATAAAGGACGATCAGTAGCTAAAGTAGTAAAACGTTCTGCATCGTCTGACTCAACTGCAAGTGATGCATGCATGACATAGAAGAAGTAAGTAGTTTTCTGTTAGTTTGATAATACACCTAAGATAAGCTGGCTATACCAATATGGTTTTATACATGATACAGGAAACAGATATAAATCTAAAAATGAAAGTTATGAATACCGTCTCGTTATTATTATTTATTTTATTCTATCTACACCTTATAAATACCATACAGAATACAAATTGTAGACAGTATGTGCGACGCCTTAAAGAAATGATATCAGATTACCGGTGAATGCAAACTACGAAAACAAAGGTTAATTAATTTCGTATATTTAGAAGATAAGAAATATTGAAAAAATTAAAGTAATTTACTGGAAAGTGTTCTTTACACTATTTCTGAGAAATTTAAAAAAGCATGGAACATAAAAATCAAATGAATGAATCAAAAATAGAACGGCCAATTTCATACAGTAACGGTGCATAATTGAGAGAAAAAGATAGGCGTCAAATTACTGTGAATATTATTGGCTTCAGTTAGGGCTTGACTATATCAGAAATTTAATATCGTGATATATCCCCAAATTCATATTGATATCATTGATATATCGCAATAATACTTTGAAATAGTAGGTTAAATTACTATTTTTGATATTACTATTTCAGATAATACTATTTTTTAAATCACAATTTCAGATATTACTAATTTTGTTATTACTATTTCAGATATTACTATTTTTTAAATCACAATTTCAGATATTACTAATTTTGTTATTACTATTTCAGATATTTCCCTGGGCTGGGCAAGGTCTCAGCCTTTCATCCCTTCAGTGGGTAGAGAAATTGAGAACCAAACATGGTTGGGAACTAAATAGTGGGGGTTCTGTGTAACATTGACCACCTAACCGGAACTTCGCACCTCAGTGCCTTTGGTCACGCCAACTGAGATTGGCACTGTAAACCTTGGCCCCCTAGGGGCTGTTGCGCATTTTTTTAAAAAAAAAATTTCAGATATTACTATTTTTGCCTTAGCTTTCTTTTATTGAAAAACTTTATTTTTCTTGGCAATTTGATCCTAAAAATTAGGATTTCTGAAATGTAAAATATATTTTAGGAATAATATATTTTAACATTTAAAAGGAAAAAACTATATATTGTCCAGGAGTATTTTGTTCAGATGCTAAACATAATTGTTTATTCAATTTGGAAACCAGTACTGCTAATTTACATTGCTTATTTATGCCAAATTATATTTTTCCCAAATAAAAATTAAACTCCTTTCATTGGTAAACGTATCTTGGGTATCGAATTCCGCGGGTTCGAATTTCGCTCCCGGCATGCATAATCGTAACCGTTCGGTATCAGCTCTAAGTAGTAGGCTTCGGTCAATAGCATTCGTAGAGCAAAAATAGTCGACCGTAGCCATCCAAACCAAAATGGCTTCACTGGTGAAATATTCGGCTGGCGGAAGCATAAAATGACCTACAACTGATAAGTTATAAACTTAACATATGACTCAGGTATTCTAAAAATCGGTCATACACATAATAAACAGATCATTTTTAACTTTTCTAATTAATATTCTTGAAATATTTATAAATGTTATTGTGCTTTTAAACAGAAAAGATCACAAACGAAACCATTTACTAAAACTTCGCTAATTTACATTTAATTTTTTCTTATAATTCTAATCTCTGTATATTATCTTGGAGAAATGAAATAATTGTATGTGTCAGGCATTTAAATTTCAATAATTTTTTTTTTTGATAATTTTTGTCCCTTCCTTTTTCATGGACTCTCCAAACACAATATATATTCCGTCTACAAAGTTTACTTTTCTAAATTTAATGCAGGTATCTTTTTTTTTAATTTATAAGAATAAAATGTCGATGATCCATTGAAATTCAGTGAAACGAAATTTAAAATTAATTACTTAATATATTATTAAAAGGAAATAATAGAGGTAACTTAAAAAATTCATTTATCTTAACTTCTATTCACTATATATTAGTTTTTAGGAATAATAAGAGAGTTCTTATCTGCAAATTTGATTTCGATATTGATTAGAGTATTGATTAGAGTACGGTGATGTTTCAAATAGCTCATTCGAAAAAAAGTGCACGCACATCTTAATTGAAAATCAATATATATTCACTGAATATTTTGCAATTTTCATTTTCAAAAAAACTAAAATCTGCCAAACATTGATTTTAGCTATATTTTTTTAATATAATTTTATCATTCCTTGGGCAATCAACATGATTCCGAGTGTTCAGTTTTTATACCGATATTCACTCAAAACATTATACCCCTCCGATATTAGGAGAAGATATGAACGAGCAAAGAGCAAATAACATGAGCACATATCACTGACTGTTGCGATCAAATATCAACAAACCTGATTATATTCCGATATTTAATTTTTCATAATTGTCAAAAACTTCTGATAATTTTGTTAAAATTGTTATATTTCCTATATAGATATCCATTATAAAAAGAGACATTTTATAACAAGTCAAAACCAAGCGTTGGGATAAAGTACACGCCGGAATTCAAAAACAATAAGACGAAATTCAGTAACGAATAAAACATTTCCTGGAAACTGATACAGACTTAAGCTAACTTTTACCCCAGGTGTAAAATTTTGTTTACATAAGATGGATAACACCACTCCAAGAATTTTGATAATTTTTACAACTCTTCTTTCTCATGAACTCTCCGAACACAATTGAAATTCAGTGAAACAAAATTTAAAATTAATAATAAATTATTAAAACTAAATAATTAAATAATTAAAAACATTCCATCTTAATTTTTAAAAAAGATATCTACAATTTTGTTATCTGCAATTTTGATTTCGATATTGTATAACACTGTGATGTTTCAAATAGCTCATTAAACATAACCTTCGAAATATATATATATATATATATATATATATATATATATATATATATATATATATATTCACTGAATATGTTTCAATTTTCATCCGCAACAAACTGAAAAACTGCCAAACATTGCTTTTAGTTACATTTTTTTTTACATAATTTTATAATATTGTGGGCAATCAACAGAATTCCGAATGTTCACTTTTTATGCAGATATTCACTCAAAACATCATAGCCCCCGATATTAGCAGAAGATATGAACGATCAGCAATCAACTTGTGCACATATCACTGACTGTTGCGATCAAATATCAATATCCTGAATATATCCAAATATTTAATTTTTCATAATTGTCAAAAGTTTTTGATAATTTTGTTAAAAGTCCTGTTAAAAGAAATACATCTTAATTTTTAGAAATAAAAAGAGATATTTGCAATTTTGTTATCTGCAATTTTGATTTCGATATTGTAGAACACGGTGATGTTTCAAAAAGTTCATTAAACATATCCTTCTAAAAAACATATATATTAATTGAATATTTTGCAGTTTTTATCATCAGCAAACTAAAAAACTGGAAAACATTGCTTTTAGTTACATTTTTAATATAAACTATCATTCTTTGGGCAATCAACACGATTCCGAGTGTTAAGTTTTTATACCGATATTCACTCAAAATATTATACGCCTCCGATATTAGGAGAAGATATGAACGAACAAGCAGAAATCAACAAATGCATATATCACCGACTGTTGCGATCAAATATCAATATTCCGAATATATCCCAATATTTAATTTTTCATAATTATTAAAATTTTTTATAATTTTGTTAAAAGTCGTGTTATGTGTCTTTTATAGATATCCATTATAAAACGAGACTTTTTTTATAACAAGTCAAAACCAACAGTTGGGATAAACTACACACCGGAATTCAAAAGCAATATAACAAAATTCAATTACGACTAAAACATTTCCTTTAAACTGATACAGACTTAAGTGAGTTTTTATCAAAGGTGTAATTTTTTCTTTTTACGTAAGAAAGACAATCACTTTTCAGGAATTTTGATAATTTTTATAACTCTTCTTTCTCATGGACTCTCCGAACACAATATATATTCCGTCTAAAAAGTTTACTTTCCTAAATTTAATGCAGGTATCTTTTTTTTAATTTATAAGAATAAAATGTCGATGATCCATTGAAATTTAGTGAAACGAAATTTAAAATTAATAACACAATTACTTTATAAAGTATTAAAAAGTAATAATTAAGTAACTTAAAATATTACATCTTAATTTTTAGAAATATAAAGAGATATATTCACTTTTGTTATCTGCAATTTTGATTTCGATATTGCAGAACACAGTTCTGATTTAAATAGCGCATTAAACATAACCTTCGAAAATACTATATATATATATATATATATATATATATATATATATATATATATATATATATATATATATTATATATATATATATATATATATATTATATATATATATATATATATATATATATATATATATATATATATCTATATATATATATATATATATATATATATATATATATATATATATATATATATATATATATATATATATATATATATATATATATATATACATACATATATATACATATATATATATATATATATATATATATATATATATATATACATATACATATATATATACATATATATACATATATATATATATATATATATATATTCACTGAATATGTTTCAATTTTTATCCGCAGCAAAATAAAAAAATGCATTGCTCTTAGTTGCATTTCTTATTACATAATTTTAACACACTTTAGGAAATAAACAGGGTTCGAAGTGTTCACTTTTTATACTGATATTCACTCAAAACATAATAAGCCTCCAATATTACCAGAAGATATGATCGAGCAAGCAGAATCAACATGTGTACATATCACCGACTGTTCGATCAAATATCAATATCCTGAATATATCCCACTATTTAATGTTTCATAATTGTCAAATGTTTTTGTTAATTTTGTTAAAAGTCGTGTTTAGTTTTCTTTATAGATATCCGTTATAAAACGAGACTTACTTTTTATAGCAAGTCAAAACCAACAGTTGGGATAAACTACAAAATCAATAAAACGAAATTCAATAACGAACAAAACATTTCCTTGAAATTGATTCAGACTTAAGCCAGTTTTTATCCCAGGTGTGAAAATTTTGTTTACTTAAGATAGATATTCACACTCCAGGAATTTTGATAATTTTTATAACTTTACCTTTTCATGGACTATCCGAATATAATAAATATTGGGTCTGAAAAATTTACTTCAAAAATACATCTTAATTTTTCGAAATAAAAAGAGATAGCTACAATTTTGTTATCTGCAAATTTGATTACGATATTGTAGAAAACGGTGATGTTTCAAATAGCTCATTAATCATAACCTTCCAAAAAATATATATATTCACTGAATATTTTTTAAATATCCTTCCGCAGCAAACTAAAAAACAGCCAAACATTGCTTTTAGTTGCATATTTTTTATATAATGTTTTAATACTTTGGGCAGTCAACACGATTCCGAGTGTTTACTTTTTATATCCATAGTTACTCAAAATATCATACGCCTCCGATATTAGCAGAAGATATGAACAAGCAAGTAGCAATTACCATATGCACATATCACCCACTATTGCGATCAAATATCAATATCCTGATTTTATCCCAATATTTAATTTTTCATAATTGTCAAATGTTTGTGATAATTTTGTTAAAAATCGTGTTTTGTTTTCTTTATAGATATCCATTATAAAACGAGACATATAACAAGTCAAAACCAACAGTTTGGATAAACTACACGCCGGAATTCAAAAGCAATAAAATGAAATTCAATAACGACTAAAACATTTCCTGTAAATTGATACAGACTTAAGCAAGTTTTTATCACAGGTGTGAAAATTTTGCTTACATACGATGAATAATCACACTCCAGGAAGATTAAAAGTGGTAATTAATTATTATATATTCTTATAGTGACATTATTAACGGGCTGCAAAAAAGGTTCAGAGATATCTCGGAGTTAGCACTTTTTGGCACACACCCTTATAAAAAGAAACCTCTCGTAACTGGTAGAGTATATTTCAAAAAATAACACATAGTTATATAGGACACTAAATAAAATACTTAAAATCAAGAGAAAAGAAAAGCTCTTAGAGCTGGTTTCAATTTAAAATCGAGTTTAATATCTTAAATGGAGTTCTTTTATTTACTTTTCAAAAACATTGCTTATTTTGAGGGAAATTCATATAGAATTAATTGTTAGAAAAACAGTTTTTAAAAAGAAACTTTTAGTAGATCTTTTGCACTAAATTCATTAAATTATGATTTAATTGTTGAAGATTTCCAGCATATTTTATATAATATTACTTTAACACCAATTCACATTATTAAGATTTATATATAACATATATATATATGTATATTATACACACACACACACATATATATACATATATATATATATATACCTATATATATATATACCTATATATATATATATGTGTGTATATATATATATATATATATATATATATATATATATATATATATATATATATATATACATATATATATATATATATATATATATATATATGTGTGTGTGTGTGTGTATATATATATACACCTATATATATGCGTGTGTTTGTGTAATATATCAAAATTATTATAAAATCTCTCTAAAAACACCCTCTTTCTTCTTCTCCTTCTTTCATATTTATTTCTTCAGCGTATTCATTATTTCATATATATATATATATATATATATATACACTCATGTTCATAAATTAAGGATAATGAAGTTCAGGCAATGAAAGAGACAAAAGCAAAACAAATTTGACTTATTTGTAAAGTCTATTTATTAAACAAAAGGTAAAGAGCAAAAAAGATGCTATATGTTTGACATAATTAATAAAAATTGCGATTTTTACTCCCTGGAGCAAATTTCAAAAAAGAACCTATTTACAGAAAACAGTATAACATGGTTAGTATGATGGTTAATACGGAGTATGTCTCCCGGACGATGCAATACAAGCGTTACAACGCCTACTCATGCTGAGTATCAGATTATCAATCTGATCTTGGGGAAAATTACACCACTCATCAAGCAATGTCCTCCGAAGTTCCGATAGACAGTTGGGAGGGGGTTGACGGGCTGCAATTCGTCGGCCAAGCATGTCCCACACATGCTCTATTGGATTCAAGTCCGGTGAGTATGCTGGCCAATCCATACGGGTGATATCCTCCGATTGAAGGCATTCGTCTACAATGTTTGCACGGTGAGGTCGGGAGTTGTCATCCCTGTACAGAAATTCAGGACCCATGGCGCCCCGAAACAAACGTACATGTTGTTCCAGAATGACATCCCGATAGATGTGGCCTGTCATCGTTACGCTCTGAACATGCAGGTCAGTTCTGGAACCAAGAATAATTCCTCCCCAAACGAGCCATCTTGCACCACCGTAACGGTGTCGTTCAATGGTGTTCTCATGGTGGTAACGGGTACCTGGTGCTCTCCATATGAAAGTCCGGCGAGAATCAGAATGTAAACTGAACCTCGACTCGTCGGAAAACATCACACAAGACCATTGTTGCGGTGTCCACAATGCATGCTCACTAGCCCAGCATAATCGTAGGCGACAGTGAGTTGCGGTAAGGGGAACACATATGACAGGCCTACGAGCATATAGACCAATGTTCCCTAAGCGTCTGTACATGGTCTACCTTGAAACTGCCGTACCGGTAGCTGAAGAGAACTGGCGAGACAGGTCTGATGCTGTGCTCCATCTGTTTCTTTTGGCAGTAACTGCCAAATACCGGTCATCATTCGGCGTAGTAACTCGGGGGCGACCTGTGCTGTAACATCTACTTACATTACCATCATGTTTGAATCGTTGCCAAAGCCTAGAGATGACACTCTGGGCGATTCCAAGTTCCTCGGATACTTCCAGCTGGGTACGTCCACATTCCTGTCGTCCGATAATTCTACCACGTAAAAAATCATCCAAATGCTTCCTTTGTGCCATAACTATGCGGTTATTGCACTGAAAGGCTTTTAAAGCGCTTGTGAACAATTTTACTTCTTTGCTACCATTCCTTATATACCCCTTTCATACACTCTCGTCATTGTGACGTACTATCCGCGCCATCTGGTGGTTTCCTGCAATTCGCATATTCTTCTTCAAGATTTGTGTGATAATTCTACAGGCGAAATTTTTATTTTAGAGCTCAATTTCTGTGTGATTCTGAATTATCCTTAATTTATGGACATGAGTGTATATTATTTATTAAAACTAGTGCTAGTTTTTCACCCTAGTGTTTCTCGTTTTTATTTGTCACTTGGTTTTATTATTATTTTTCATTTTTTATGTAAGCTGATAAAACTTTCTTAGTAATGACACTAATAAATTTCAGAAAAATCATGTAGCCCTTCTGATAAATGAAACAACTTTCTACCAAGAAAAAGGTTTTCCAAATACAATTTTACATCTGTGAATGCAGGACCAGCTCCAGTAGTTTTTCTGCCCGGACAAAGTTTAAAAATGCCGCTACCCCGCCTTCTGTTAACAGTGTTGCTCCTCTTTCTGTAAAACAGTTTATAAACATGTAATATTTATTTACTTAACTCAAAAAATTTACAAAACATTACTTATCCTAATATCCAAGAACTGCCTTAACAAAAGGCTCAGTTATGTAAGCACTTGTGATAATTAACTGGGAATGGTACAAATAAAAGTAGAGATTTTACACTTTTGCTTTTATAATATCAGTGAATATCCTGTTTAAGCAAGTATAACTACCTAAGTTTAGTAATAAAACTTCGATTTAACTAGGAAGGAAAAGAAACTATTATTTAATCTTTTCAGTCGGATCTTATTTCCTGATATGTTTAGTTACAAAATAGTTCATTCTTATCTTTCGATGTACATATTATTGTTTATTTTTAATATTTTTAAACCAGCAGGTGTCCATCCTCTAACTCAGCAGGTCATATATTCTTTACAAAAAGATACAGAGTAATCTGTATTATATATACATTCCTTTTTTTTCACATTTTACTTGCATTGGTTGACATTGCAAATATATTAACTAACATTTTTTAATAAAAATTATTATGTACCATGCTTTAACCCTAAAAAGATTTATGTTTTATAAAATAATGTGTAAATATTTTTCTGATCTTGTAAGTATTTTCAACTACGAGGTAAAATGACACCACTAAAATTTGCCACCCCAACATAAATATAGATTTTCTGGTCCCAGAGCTGTTCCTGATGAAGGAACGTAAAAATTGACATTAAGCTAAAATAAAGCCCTTTATATAGATACAATACATGTGAATAAAAGTAGGTAAGATCTTGTCCCAAGTTGGGAATTTGTTTAAATACAATAGCAACATTTCTGGGACGTGAAATTTTAATTACTCGTAACCCAAAAGAAATTTAGATTTGGTCCCAGTGTCGCTCCTGATGAAGGAAAATAAAAATGAACTGAGTCGGAAAATTTGTTTAAATACAATAGCCACATTTCTGGGAGGTCAGATTTTAATTACTTGTGAAGTAATCTTTATGTGACATTAATAATGGTATACAAAATAGTTAGTGATATCTCATAGTTCACAGTTTTTAATACACGCCCAAATAACACGAAATCTCTCGTAACTGGCAGAGTACTTTTATAGAATGTAATAAAATTATATTCTTTAAACATATTTAAAAACTGCCTTTCTAAACAAGTAAGTATTTACATCTCGAGGTAAAATGGCACCTCTAAAATTTGCCACCTTGGCAGAAGTATAGATTTTTTGGTCCGAGAGTGATGAACGAAAATGAAAATCGACATCAAGCTAAAATAAAGCCTTTT
Source organism: Pardosa pseudoannulata (assembly GCA_032207245.1). NCBI lineage: Eukaryota > Metazoa > Arthropoda > Arachnida > Araneae > Lycosidae > Pardosa > Pardosa pseudoannulata. The sequence goes on from CM063508.1 coordinate 46,643,197, forward strand.
AAATAGATACAATACATGTGAATAAAAGTAGGTAAGATTTTGTCCCGAGTGGGAAAATTTGTTTAAATACAATAGCAACATTTCTGGAAGGTGAGATTTTAATTACTCGTGAAGTAATCTTTATGTGACATTAATAATGGTATACAAAATAGTTAGTGATATCTCGTAGTTCACAGTTTTTAGTACACGCCCAAATAGCACGCAACCTCTCGTAACTGGCAGAGTACTTTTAAAGAATGTAATAAAATTATTTAGGACAAAACTGTTAAAATCTGCAATTAAGGAAACAGTTAAAGCCTGTTACAATTTAGAATTGAGTTTAAAATCTTTATTATTTGAATATTTTCAAACATATTAAGAAATGCATATTTCATTTTGAGAAAAAAGTCATACATATTATTTCAATTGTATATATCTTTCAGACATTCATATTTGAGGAATTTCATCAAATAAAGTGTAAAAAAACTTCCCGAAACGATGAAGAATGGTATTTTCAATTAATAAATAGTTATAACAAACCCTAAGAGGACAGATTTAATGTATATGCCCCACTGAGGAAGAGGATTTACGCGTTCCGGTTTTAAAAATATTAACAATAAACAATATGTATGTCGAAATACACGATTGAACTATTTTGTAACTAAAATATATTTAATGTAGCGAAAATCTGAAAATCAGGTCAGACTGAAAAGATTAAATATTAAATAGTTTCCTTTCCCTGATAGTTAACGCGAGGTTTATTTCGTTAATTTGTGGCCATTTTGCTTGGAATTATTTTCTTTATTTAAAAATATTTAAGATTCGTGCATATGCATGAGGATCGCAGAGTTGTAGTAAAAATAATTAGGTTTCAGAAAAAAAAAATCGTGTTCTCCAGTAAGCTAAATAGTTTTTTCTTTTATGCAAGTTTTTTAAAATAATTTTGTCCATTTAAAAAAATTCTCAAAACGATTAAATGTAATCAATTGTTTAAATTCTTTAGTTATTCCCTATAAAATAACAGCTTAAGTTATCTGTCAGTATGTCCTCGAATTTATGAAGCGGTGGGACCTGGAATGCATAGGGGCATCCATATTGGATTCTTGATGTGTTAGGGCTAGCAAAAGTCAAAACAAGTCTTTAAAACGTTCAAAATCCCCCCCCCTTTTAAAACATTTAATGCCATTATTTCAAGGCCTATTTTCCCCAGTTAAGAGCTGGGTATTAAGATTATCACATAATAAATAAGTACAAATAACGTTTCTTTTTCTAACATTATGACGTCAATTCTTTAGCCATCTCATTTAATCATTTCTTATTTTAAATTATTTAAATATCATATGCATTATATTTTTTTACGTTTTATCACTGAACTTAGATATTACGTAAATAATTTTGTTTCATATTTGCATAAATAACATATTAGGTACATATATGATAACTTTAAATTTAATCATCGATTATATTTTGTTGCAATGAAAATTTTATCACAGGTATTAACAACAAATTCTTTTCAGAAAATTCTAGGAGTCTATTTCATAGACTAATAAATATCTAGCGTTTAAGTTATATATCTTTGAAAATTAAGAAGTTTGTCCATTTGTGTGTTTGTTTTTATAGATTGCCACATGGTTTGACTAAATGAATTCAACAGGATTCTAAACTGCATTCGCAGTATCGGGAGACATTAAAGGAGCATAAAGATAAGCAAATTATTGAGCATGTACCAGATAATTCTCAGCCAAAAAGCAAACCATTTTTTTATCTGCCTCAGGGTACTTTACAATTGTAGAAAATGAAAAATTTTACCAATCCTGTCATATGATGGGGTATATGATAGTATAATAGAAGTAAGTATTTATTTTGAGGTACACATTTTTGTATGGATATCTTTAAATAAATGAATTACTAATATTTTTGTATCTATCAAGATACACAGGTAAGCTAAAATCTGACTGTTAAGAAATATGGTAATTCATATTTTGTTTCGTTAATTTGTGACAAACTGCATTATTTTATTTTATTTATTTATATTTTGTAGATATACATAAAGATCACATAGATATGGTAAAATTAATTGAATTTTAAAGAAAAACATTAAGTAAAATCCTGTAAGCAAAATAGCCTTGTCTAGTATAAAATTTTTTTCAACCTATAAAAACTTTTGTACTTGTGAAATTTACCTATAAAAATTATGTTTTGTATATATACACTACTTCTTAACCTATATATAAAATAAACACCGCAAACGAAAGCCACACAGTAAAAAAAAACCTAGTAATTTAGGTAAACTGCGCCAAAGCAATTAGGCAAGATTGGTGTGAAATATATTGGTTTAATACGATGGTCGAACTTCCTGAGATACAATACTTTAATTAATTATTATTTACAGTTTTAACACCATTATAAATAGCAAGAAAAATATTAAGGGACACCTCTTATTTCTCAGTTTTTCAAACACAACCTTTAACAAGAGATGTCTTGTAAATGCCTGAGCTCATTTTAAAAGTTATCACAAATTAACTTATACAGGATATTAAAAACAGTTTGCAAACAACAAGAAAAATATATTTACTCCTTTCGAATTAGAATTGAATTTAATACACTGAGTTTTTTTAAGTTATTTCCTTATATAGAAGTATTTATTTTTAGGTATAATATTATTTTAGCATAGATATCTTTAAATAAAATATTTTCTAATATTTTTACATCTACCAAGGAAAACGGAAATGTAAATCAAACTGTTAGAAATTTGGAAATTTATATTTTATTTAATCAATTTGTAGCCAACGGCATGGTCTTATTTTATTTATTTCTAATTCTTGTATATACATGTAGATCACATAAATAATTAAATCTCAGAAAAAATCTTTTTGAGTCATCTAGAAAGGAAAATAGCTTTGTCTAGAGTAAAAGTATTTGTTACCCATATATACACCAGAATCGCATAAATATAGCCAAAAATAATTAAATTTCAGAAAAAAATTGAGTCATCTAGTAAGCAAAATAGCTTTGTTAAGCCTTTTACCTATATACTCATCAGAATCGCATAAAATGGTCAGAAGTAATTAAATTTCATAAAAAACTTTTTGCGTCATCCAGAAAACAAAATAACCTTGTCTAGGGTAAAAGCTTTTTTTTACCTATAAAAAGTTCTGTACCTATAAAAACTTTTATACCTCTAGAAATGATTATACCTATGAATATCTTATACTTATAAGCTACTTTTGTGCCTATATATATGTAACATATTCAATAGTTTATCACTAATCCCAATAATCATATGACAGTCATAGCCAACTTATTTAATTTTCATCCTGAAAATACGTACATCATTTTTAGGCGTTAATTCCACACTACACATCCCGTCATCTAATAAAATAACGTTTCTCGCCCTATCACGTGACCAGCAAAACAGGAAACAAAACGATCCCACTCTCATAATTTAGAACTTTAAATTTTCCTGTTATAAAATACCCTCCCTCCTGTCCAGAAAGAGGCGACATTGACCACCATTGTGTGCATTGGCAGACATTCTCACCTAGGAACTGTACCGAGGTACTTTCCCACGATGGTCAGCACGTACATGCACAGCTGTGTAAGAAAGTTTCAACAAGAATTTAGGTGCAGCTGTTGACTTCGTGTTTTAGGGACCCCTGCGGAGGAGGTATAGATCCTGGTATCGACACCAAATTAATTATTTAATGTACTTACACTATTAACACCAGTGTCCGTTTTTAAAAAGGAAACACAGTAAAAAGATGAGAACTTTGAAAAGAAAAAAAATTAAATATCAAAGTGGGTCACATAATAAGACAAAATCAAAATTATCATAAAATATTTACAAAAAATTACAATATCAAAATAATTATAATACTGCCTGTATGATATAACTAATGATATACAGAAAAATGAAATATAATATGACAATAATAAAATAAGTAAGTAATATTAAATATGTATAGTAATGATCATTTTTCCCCAAAAATGGTTCTTGGAATGAGTCTTGTATCTTTCCAAGATAAGAAAACATTGGCTGTCCTTTCCTACTTAGTGTTTTACCAGCATTATTAATAACAAGAAAACTATTAAGTGATATCTCTTAGTTCTCGGTTTTGGGAACACACCCTTAACAAGACACGTCTTGCAAGTGTCAGAGCTCATTTTAAAGGATATCACAAAATAACTTAGATAGCACATTAAAAAATTGTGTATAGACAATAGTAAGAAAAATAACAATACTGGTTTCTAATTAAAATTGAATTCTTGATATTCACCTATTTAAGTTATTTCCTTATATAAAAGTACATATTTATTTTGCTTTATCACGTCATTTTTTATAAATATTTTTAAATAAAAGGTTTTTCTTATACTTTTGTATCTGTCAAGGTCTGTCAACGTAAACGAAATTTAAACTGTTTAGAAACCTGATAATTTATATACCGTGTAAAAAGGCAAGTTTTTATCGCATGTGCACAAAATGTTTTGTTTTAATGCGATAATCAATCTTCTGGGTTCAAATAATTTATTTTTTCTTACTTTTTTATTGACATTCTTAACGACATAAAATATATCGAGCTGTATATTTAGTCCTCGAATTTGTGAACACACCCATAGTAAAAGGCATTTTGTAACGAGTAAATGACATTTTAAGGAATATCACAAAATATTACTTAAACTGGTTTCAAATTAGAACTGAATTCAGTGCCCTTAATAGTTTGAATTTTTTTGGTATCCACAGAAATATGTATTTATCATACAAGAGTGTCTTTTCTAAAAAAATATTTTTATTATTTTTCTAAAAAAACTATCTTTGGTAGATTTGACGCTAATAAAACCTCAACAATAGTAGAAAGAAAGAAAATTTCTGAAATATTCTAATCAATTTTCTAAGCTTATAAACTTTTGTTGTTGTCACTTTTTTTCGCTTTGCTTAATTTTAGAAAAAAATTACATTGGTTTTTCCAGACCAACATTTGTAGCGCCTATTTCTAGAACGCTAAAACTTGCGTATTAGAGTTGAGCAGAGAGATCCTCACAAAAGCATTTTTAAAAAAGAAAATGGAAGTATTAAATAACTTAATAATTCTTGTTTGTGATGTAAACTATTGAAAATCAGAACAACACTCGAATTGCATGTTGGTGTTTTGCTTCATATTCGGAGATTAGCATTAGCAAAGTTGTTTGTTGACGTTAATTTATTAATTTTAGTTTTTTTGGTGTGTTCAATTCCTTTCAAACATTTAAAAGAGATCTATTATCTGAAAGAAACTTACACTAACGTTTATTTTATGCAGTTAACTGTCAATCGTAAGATATTGGGAATAAAACGAGTAACATGAAATTAAACAAACAAAACCTTGTCATAATTTCATACGAGCTTTTTAGAATGTAATGTTCAATTGTAAAAGAGATATATTTTTGTTTATTTTTCTCAGTTCAATTATCAGGCGAAAAATATTGGAAAATGGTTGTGCAATACAAAATGAACCAAGGTATTTCAATTGACAGGTAGTTAAATCTATAGAAAAAAATATTTTTTTTCTATAGATTACATATATTTATATATGTATTTATAAATTTACATATAATTCTATATTTATATATAAACATATATTTATCTTCTTGCTTACTTCAATACTTCATATTATTTATGTAAATTAACACTATTACGTGATCACATAGTGATAAAAGTATTATACCCCAAACAATTCAATATTGAATTGTTTGGGGTATAGTAATTTTACGATTATTTTTAATACCCCTCTCTTATGTAATTGTAAATTAAATAGCGTGATACGAGATTTAGTTAGTTTTCATGAACTGTATAAATGCTAACTTTCTTTTCTTTATTTTGTAAAGTCTCCTGTTTATTTTCACATTTCAAATGCTCAATTAGTCTTGAGTCTAGAACCATATATCGCAGAAGCTTACACCTGTTTAAAGATACTAAAGCGGCTAAAATTTTGTTTTAGTTAAACTATACATATTATATTATTTTGATGCCTCTTATTTGATGCCTCGTATTTTCAGAAGTTGGCAAAAGTTTGCCAATTATAAAAAAAGCCCCCCACAGTCATTCACAATGTTTCCAATGTAGCCCCCGAGACCTCACAAGTTGGAAAACCGTGTGGTAATATAAAGGATCTGGGAAACATATTTTTTACTATATAGAAAGTGGCATCTTTGTTTGTATAACGACGGATAATCGTTTTGTTCCGCAGTAATAGTAGCAAGAATATATTTGAATGAAAGTTGTGGGCATATTCAACTGTAAGTATTGTTGAAACGCAAAAATTGCGACACCTTCAATCAAATCAATGCTTCATGATATCTGCCATTTGCTTCAATGCATCTTTCTATATTTAGATCAACCTATTTATTAAATATTATTGCCAAGCTTCTTATTTCACTTGCTGATTGCAATCCACTATTTTATTTCAATTGAATATCAACCCATTGTAAAAGTAAGAGGAAAAAAAGGAGTTATCAAAGAAAGATCAATTTGTTATCCATTTCTTGATGCATCAATTGGAAAATGTAAAGAAACGAATTTTAGCCATGGGATTCTACCTACAAATTCAAATTGAAGCAGCAAAATTGCTGAAATATACAAAAATAATATGAACAATCAAAATAAAAAGGAGGTATATTTCAAAGATATATTCCAAACAGTTGCGTTACCAAACATTTATTTTTTTCCTACTATTATTAGGAGTAAAATCAAATTCATAATCTGCTGCTTATTATAATGGGTCAAATGAACAATTAATTATCTTAAACTTTTGAATGCAACATGCATTTTCTTTAAATATTAAACAAACTAAAAGTTATAATGACCCTGATTTACACACACCCATACATATATATATATGTATATGCATACAGAAGCATTAAAATACATTTACTTGAATGATAATAGAAACTGAATTATAGGTTCCTAAAATGTACATATGTATTCTTTTAATATAAAATATGAACACGCAAAGGAACGTAACGCTTGGCTAGGTGTACTTTCTCATTTGAGTAGGCCAAAAGCAGAATTCTGTGTATCTTATCTAAACGTTCATCGGTGCAATGGAATAAAAAGGGCCTCACGGTTTTCTTGTCGTCTCTATAAGTGATGCGTGAAATATATAGTTAGTTGAAGTTGAATATATTCCTTCTAGCACCCTTTCAAACTCTTTGATGGACAGAAGTAAGTTAGCGGGTAAAAAGAATGTATGATAATCGATATAGATTAAAATAGCAATGGCAGGACAGAAAGATGTAAGAATTCGACCTTGTGATAATTTCATTCAGGCTGTTTAGAATGTAATGTTTAACTGTAAAGAGATATATCTTTGTTCATTTTTCGCAGTTCAATTATGAGGCAAAAAATATTGGAAAATAGTTGTGCAATGCAAAATGAACAAAGATATTTCAATTGCTAGATAGTTAATACACAGTAAAAATATCGGGTAAAAAGTATTTATTTTCTACCTACACAAACGTAATAAAATGGAATCTGCCGTGCAGCTCATATGTCGTCTCGTAGCAAGAAGACTTGATTTTTAAATTATGGAGCTTGTAGAAACTGAATTCATTCATTCTAGGCTCCTTTTTCACTCTATGGTGAGTAAAAGGAAGTAAACGATTGTGTGTAAACGATAGTGTATGCTAACTAATTACGGTAGTTTAAAATAACAAGGTCTTCGCAGAAAGTTATAATTCCTTTCAAACATTTAAAACGAATCTATTAATCTATTATCTGTAAGCAACGTGCACTAACGTTTATTTTCTGCAGTTTAACTGTCAGTCGTAAAATATCGGAAAAAAATGAGTACATGAAATTAAACAAACAAAAACTTGGGATAGTTTCATGCAGGCTATTTGGAATGCAATGTAAAAGAGATATATTTTTGTTTATTTTTCGCAGTCCAATTATCAGGCGAAAAATATTGGAAAAGTGTTGTAAAATACAAAATGAACCAAGATATTTTTTAAATACCAGGTAGTTAATCTATAGAAAAACACTCAGATGAAAAATATTTATTTTCTTCCCAAACCAGCGTAATAAAATGGATACTGCCATACAGCTCTTATGTCATCTCATAGCAATAATACTTGATTTTTAAAATACAGCGCTTGTAGAAACTGAATTTATTAGTTCTAGGGTCCTTTTTCACTCTTTGTAAAAGATAGTAAACCTCTTGTGATAGTGTTTGCCAATTAACTAGAGTATATTAAAATAAGAACGTCTTGGCAGAAAGTTATAATAATTTCACCTCGTGATAATTTGTTTTAAACATTTAAAACGAATCTCTTATCTGAAAGCAAGGGACACTTAAGTTTATTGTCTGCAGTTTAACTGTTGGTCGTAAGATATTAGGAAAAAAAAACAAGTAATATAAAATTAAACAAAAAAATCTTTGTGATGATTTTCTACAGGCTATTTACAATGTCATGTTTAACTGTAAAAGAGATATATCTTTGCTTATTTTCCGCAGTTCAATTATCAGGCGAAAAATATTGGAGAATATTTGTGCAATACAAAGTGAACTAAGATATTTCAATTGCTAGATAGTTAATACACAGTAAAAATATCGGGTAAAAAGTATTTATTTTCTACCTACACAAACGTAATAAAATGGAATCTGCCGTGCAGTTCATATGTCGTCTCGTAGCAAGAATACTTGATATATAAAATATATCACTTGTAGAAGCTGAATTTATTCATTCTAGGCTCCTTTTTCACTCTTTAAGGAGTAAAAGGAAGTAAACTGTTTTTGATAATGTATGCCAACTAATTACGGTAGTTTAAAATAACAAGATCTTTGCAGAAAGTTATTATAATTTCACCTCAAGATAATTCCTTTCTAACATTCAAAACGAATATCTTATCTGAAAGTAACGTACACTAACGTTTATTTTATGCAGTTTAACTGTCAGTAAGATATTGAGGAAAAAACCCGAGTAACATGAAATTAAACCAAAGAAACCTTGTGATAATTTCATACAGGCTATTTACAAGTAATGTTTAATTGTAAAAGAGATATATTTTTGTTTAATTTTCGCACTTCAATTATCAGGTGAAATATATTGCGAAATAGTTGAGCAATACAAAATTTACCAAGATGTTTCAATTGGCAGCGAGTTAATCCATAGAAAAAAATGTTTATTTCCTTTTTATAAACCAGCGTAATAAAATGGAAGCTGCCATACGATTCATATGTCGTCTCGTAGCAAGAAGACTTGATTTTTAAAATATGGCGCTTGTAGAAAATTAATTTATTGTCTCTAGGTTACTTTTTCCCTTTTGGGTGTGTAAAAGAAAGTAAACGATTTGAAATGCTGCATGCCAATTAATTACGGTAGATTAAAATAAGAATGGTTTAGCATAAAGTTATAATAATTCCATCTTGGGATAATTACTTTCAAACAATAAAAAAAGAATGTGTTATCTGAAAGCAAGATACACTTATTTTATTTTCTGCAGTTTTAACTGTGGGTTGTAAGATATTGGGAAAAATCTGAGTAACATTAAATTCAACCAACAAAACCTTTTGATGATTTCATTCAAGCTATTTAGAATGTAATGTTTAATTGTAAAAGAGATATATTTTTGTTTATTTTCCGAAGTTTAATTATCAGGCAAAAAATATTGGAAAATAGCTGTGCAATACAAAATGAACCAAGATATTTCAATTGCTAGATAGTTAATCCACAGAAAAAAACTCAGATAAAAAATATTTATTTTCTACCCCCACAAGCGTAATAAAATGGAAGCTGCCTTGCAGCTCATATGTCGTCTCGTAGCAAAAAGACTTGATTTTTAAAATATAGCGCTTGTAGAAACTGAATTTATTCATTCTAGGCTCCTTTTTCACTTTTTGGTGTGTAAAAGAAAGTAAACGGTTTGAGATAGTGTATGCCAACTAATTACGGTAGTTTAAAATAACAAGGCCTTGGCAGAAAGTTATTTTTATTCCACCTCAGTATAATTCCTTTCACACATTTAAAACGGATCACTTATCTGAAAGTAACATACACTAACGATTACTTTATGCAGTTTAACTGTCAGTCGTAAGATATTGGAAAAAAGCATGAAATTCGAGTAACATGATATTAAACCAGAAAAAAACCTTGGGATGTTTTCATACAGGCTATTTAAAATGTAATATTCAACTGTAAAACAGATATATTTTTGTTTATTTTCCGCAGTTCAATAACCAGGAGAAAAATATCGGAAAATATTTGTGCAACGCAAATTGAATATATTTCAATTGCCAGGTAGTTAATGCACAAAAAAACACTGAAGTAAAAAATATTTATTTTTCTTCCACACTAGCGTAATAAAATGGAAGATTCCATGCAGTTCATATGTCGTCTCTTAGCAAGAATACTTCATTTTTAAAATACTGCTCTTGTAGAAACTGAATTTATTCATTCTAGGCTCCTTTTTAACTCTTTGGTGTGTAAAAGGAAGTAAACGGTTTGCAATAGCGTATGTCAATTAATTTCGGTAGATTAAAATAACAAGGTCTTATCAGAAAGTTATTTTAATTCCACCTCAGGATAATTCCTTTCAAACATTTAAAACGGATCTCTTATCTGAAAGTAACGTACACTAACGTTTATTTTATGCAGTTTAACTGTCAGTCATAAGATATTGGGAGAAAAACGAGTAACATGAAATTAAACCAACAAAACCTTATGCTAATTTCATTCAGGCTATTTAGAATGCAATTTTCAATAGTAGAAGATATATATTTTTGTTTATTTTTCGCAGTCCAATTATCAGGCGAAAAATATTGGAGAATAGTTGTGAAATACAAAATGAACCAGGATATTTCAATTGCCAGGTAGTTAATCCACAGAAAAACACTCAGGAATAAAATATTTATTTTCTTTTTACTAACCTGCGTAATAAAATGAAGGCTACCATGCAGTTCATATATCGCCTCTTCTAGCGCTTGTAGAAGACGAATTTATTTATTCTTGGCTACTTTTTCACTCTTCAATGTGCAAAAGAAAGTAAACGATTTGCGATAGTATATGTCAATTTATTAAGGTAGATTAAATTAACAATGGTTTGGCATAAAGTTATAATAATTCCATTCATGAGTTCAAATCTCGCTGTTCGTATGGCTATTTGTAGCTCGTTCTGTACCGGTTCCGGTCTCCTTTTCCATCGGTTTGGAAACAGACTAGTCTTTCACACCATGGATTACACACACAAAATTAGGTTGAAGTTTATCAGAATTATAAAAAAACTGTATGTAATTAGGACAAAAGTTTTATATTTTACTTGAAATTATTTATAATTATGAATCTGAACTACCTTCTGTATTAGAAAAAATAGATATGCCTAGTAAAATGCGTGACATTTTCCTGTCTATCACTGGGGAAAATTTTCGAATATTTTGTAAACTATAGAACGATGTAATTAACAATTCTCTTTGAAGGTAACTTGCATAAAATTTTCTTTAACTAAAGTTTTTAAAGATTGTATATCCCGGCACACAAACTTTGTAATAAATAGAAATTAGAAATATTTTACTCCCACATTTGAGCTTCGTAATTCATTTATTCGGATTGTTTAAAGCAGAAACCACGGTTCCAAATTTAAATTAATAATTCCTTTGAAAAATTTAAAACGAATCTCTTATCTAAAAGCAAGATACACTTACTGTTATTTTCTGCAGTTTAACTGTCGGTCGTAAAATATTGAAAAAAACTTAGTAATATGAAATTAAACCACAGAAAAATATAATGTAAAAAAATGTTTTTTTTTAACTTAGCATAAGGATTGAAACTCATAGTCCGAATGACGTCTTTGTCAGGGGTTAGCAGAATATTGAGAAAAAAAAGAATAAATTCTCTATAAAGCAAGAAAATGAAATTGTCAACGATTCAATTATACATCAAATGCTATTAATAAAGAGAGCAGAGGAACAAGTCTTAAAAATCGTAAGCAAGTAAACAAAGAGTCATGACCGGCTTACGAGCCACACTCTGTCGACCTCTGGTATATGGAAGCTGAATTCATTAGTTTTATAACTTTTCTTCGTTAAATGATGTCAATAATCACATAACTTCCCTTCATTTTGTTATGGCATATTACATGAAAGCGTCCTTACCGATATTTGATATCAAACATAGAGTTGGATAAACTTGAAGGAAATTAAAGGATCTTATCTCATAGATAATGTTAGGAACGTATCAACTGATTTACCGCTAAAGCAACGCAATATTAGAGATAATCTATGGGACAAAAGGCTACATAACTATTTTTGTTTTAATTAAACTTTTGAGAATGTTTGTATGCTATGCCTATCTACATATCTGAATTCATCGGTAATAAATATAACACGCTGTTGCGTCAATTAATAGAGAAAGCTGTGGAAGCAACACAGAGCATATACGTAGTTTTAACTGTGATTATCCATTATTAATAAACTATCATATACGCCAATAAATTGTGTATGAGGTTTAAGACTTCTTTGAACATGAATACCTATAATAATCTTTCTAAAACTTTACTTGGGAACATTTATTATCCAGACCGAAGGCTGGGTGTGAAGCAGCTAGTTCAATATAATTTAGAACGTAGGGATCATTTTCAAATAAGATACATTTCATTCATCCTCTGCAGTTCAAATATCCAGCGAAAAATAACGTAAAAGTAATGTGCAACGTTGAAATTTCCAAGATATTTCGAGTGTAATTCAGAAAATTAATCCATAGAAATAATCAAAGTAAAGGATTAATTTCATTGACCATGCGTGACGAATGGTTCTTTTTCTAGAGTTCACTTTTAATGTTTCCCTACAATCGTACTTCATTAGACATTAAATAAGTTCTAAGAAACTGTAAATATTTTAGTACGTAAGAAAACTTATTAAGTAGGTTAATCCCTTTTTATTGTCCATAAACCCAATATGATAGAAGTACAAAATTACCAATCGTATGTTGAGTAAGATTTATATATTGATGAAAGAGCATTTATTCTGCGATAATTTAAAGTAAATGTTCTTTATCAAATAAAACATTTTACAAGTTAGGATCAACACTTTTGCCAATAAGAAAAGTAATTATAAGATAATTTTTTAAATATATTTTTAAAATATCCTTAAACTGAGTAAATAAATTTTGAAACTTTCAGTAAGGGTTTCTTTACATGAGATTTCAGGACAGAAATTTCTACTTTTTTATTATGCATATTTTATTATGATACTTTACAACGGATATATAATTGTATAAAGATTACTTTTCATAGAAATTACTCCTAAAAAAATTCAAAGTTTAATTTTTATAATTGAAATTTTTAATTTAAGAACATTTAAATTCGAATATTGTTGTTGGGTAAATGTATGTATGGATTTTTTTAATATTTTCTTTTTTTATTTAAAGAAATAAGAAAATTGCAAAATGTATTCGCGGTGTGATAAAATGATTTTCACTAAAATTTAAATAATTATTAAAGTAGAAAACAATTTTAAAAGACTGTTTATTGTTAGGTAGAATATAATTGAAGTTTTCTCTTATCAGTTATAAAAATTTAAAGAAAATGTATCAAAGTATATCAGTGAAACGCTATGGAATTTTACTCTAATAAAATATACAGTATATTAACTTGTAATTTACTTACAGTATATTACAGTAATTTACTTCTTGAAAAAATCCTGACACAATCAATTTGGTACGTGTGGACAGCCTTAAAGTAATATCTGCTTATGTAATTATCTTTAAAAATTCTACTTAATTTATTTTATTTATAAATTGTATAGTAGAATTTTAAATTATTAAAATAATATATCAGATAATTTTTTTTAATTTTGTGTTATGGATTCCTTTAAACATATATTCTTTATTAAAAAAATCCTTAGATTAAATGGTGTCTTCTGACAACTTGACAAAGAACATATAAGAAGGATGGCTTGCAATAGATGTCAAAAATATAAAATCTAAAAGCGTATTCAGAAAACTCTTTTGACAGAACTTCGTCTAATTTTATATAATCACCGGCAAATGTGATATTCAATATAATGAGCTTATTTCCGGTATGGATGAATTTGGAGCGTATTGAAAACTGTCAAAATCTGTATTTAAACCTTTTCATAAAAATACGTATGATGCATTATTATGAAGTACTTAGGATGCATTATTGTGAAGTACTTTTCGTACGAGAAATCTAGGAAATTACTCGAAGATACAAAATATTATTTAGAATGTGCAAAGGAAAAACCTTGCAATGTAATGTTCATAAATTTTTCATGTATACAATACTGTTACAGTTACTAATATAACATGCTATAAAAAGGACCACTATTCAGAATGAATTGACATTTGAAATAAATATACACGAATAAACGTTACTTTTTGTCAAAGGAATGTAATTCTTCAAAACTATTTCGATAGGTGTCTCTATACTAGCCGTACTCTAGAACAATAGAAACATAAAAGACATCTGGGGTTTACTAATTAAGTTCTGGACATTTAGATTGTATGTGTGCATTCATAAAAACGGAAGACTATTCTCTAATTCAGAGAGACATGTTCGCTGGGTAGGAAACCTGACAAAGATCAGAAAACAATTGTTGAGATGTTGGTGGAAGATATGGTGCAATGTTTTCTTCACAGCATTGCCACTGATACAATCTGATCTATACGAAACATGCTGTTTTTCACTTCCAACTTGTAAAAAAACCTAATACACAACAGTTCTTGAATAAGCCGTAAATTTCTTTTGTCATGTATTTGTTCCTGCGAATTTTCCATCAATTATAATTTTACATGACACCATCTACACATTTAATCCCATCGGCATTCCTGAGTTTTATAGTTGTAATGTAACCGACTGGGGCATTTTAGACAATGGGTTTCCTTTGTTAAACAAAAATACTTCGCTTCCCGTATATTTAAGGCACCTATTAGATAATACTGAACAGTGCGCTAAAGGTATATTATTTTTAATTGCAATTTTGAATATATCACCTTTGAGTTCAATTGTACATATATACATACATATGTAATCCAGGAATTATGCAACTACTGAACTTATTTGAAATTATAGCCCTATTATTTTTACTTGCCCGGGCTACTGGGCCAGAATAAGTCTAATTAGCTTAGCAGTAATAAAGTAAGTTGCAGTCTAGCCACATTGAAGAAACGGCACACAAGTCCAAATCTAAACCAAATATTATTTAAGAGCTGCTAGATAAGGACGTCTTCACTAGTCAGCTACAGACAAGAGAAAGACACAAAAATCACTTTGCTCGAACAGAGGTGCACCCAAGAGCAAAGACAGATAAAATTTCCCCAAGGGACAAGAAACTTAGCGAATTAAACTGTTAAGATCAGAAGAAAAGGCAAGCCATTTGCTAGCAACACCTGAAAAAATTGTTGAATGGACAGAAAATTTACATCTGTTGGACAGAAAGCTGTGGAAAATGTGTTGAAAGAATTTTAAGTCGAGGACATGCCTTTGATTAAGACATTTAGAGGCTGGAAAAAAGATTTTAAAAAACTAGAATGGGAGATAGGAGGTTTTTAAGGAAATGCTAAAGATATATTACACACACACAACACACACACACACACACACACACACACACACACACATATATATATATATATATATATATTATATATATATATATATATATATATATATATATATATATATATATATATATTTATATGCAAACAATAAAGCCAAGAAAAAAAAAATGGAAGCGCATGTATACCAGCATCTATTCAATGTAGTTAACACACATGTGTTACAATATCAGAAATTATCTCGTCGAATTTCTTATAAATTTTAAGTTATCTGTGATAAAATCTTACCCTTCCCAACAAATGGGATCCAACATCAGTACAACGTTTTCTCTCAGCCATTATAGAAATAATCATTGAAGGTAAAATACATTTTATTTCGATCCAGTCTTGATTATTTCCCCTGTACGTCGCACTTATTTAGGAGAACTTTGTACTTTTACTACATTTATTTTGTCCTTTAAAACTCTTCTAGAAAAATAAAAATAACGATTTATTTTCCTCATTTATGTGAGATTGTAGTGAAGAAGAAAATATCCTAAGGGTTAGCTATGATTTTCTCAACATTGAAACATTTCATTTCATGAAGTTTCGACAATCTAAACGATTAAATGGTAGTTATAACTTGTTGCGTTTTTACATAACAGAATATTTTAATGAATAGACTGTAGAAATAATCATTATATTAAATATATTGTAGTAAAACTTTCCTCCCTGCAATGTAGTAAAAATTTTTATTTTTTTTTAATGGTTTACAATGCAGTTATAATAGATTAAAACCCAGCACTTTAATGAATAGTCAGTAGAAATAACTATTAAATTAAATGCAAGTCATAGTTTTTTCTACACTTTTATTGTGAGATTTTTTTAATCATTTACATTGCGAAATAAATTAGTTTAATTCTTAAGAAGTTAAAAAAAATTGTTACGGATAATTGTTAGTTTGTAAATGACATTTTTAACGAATCTTTTCCATTATGCTAGGCTTCATTTTCTTTATGATATTAAAGCACAAACTCCAAAGATATAAAAAATCATTTATATTTCATCTTAAAAACACAGCTTTTAACAGAAAATAAAATTCCATTATAGGCGAAATAAATTTATTTCACAAATCTTTCAGACTAGAACAAACAACTTGAATAGATTAATTCCAACACTTGAAATGAATTAATAGTTATATTTTATTTTTCAACCCGTCATTTTAATCCTATTCTGTAATTAAACTTTTGTTTCAAGGCTTAAAATTTTAAAGTTCTTAAAAGCCTATTTTTGTTTTTGTAATTTAATATCAATTGTTCTATTGCAGTTTTTGTAGGACGTTTTTCAACCTTAATATAAGGATTTTTCTTGCTATATACATAGAAGGAAATTTAGTTTTACGTAAATGAATTTTAAAGTAATGACTTTAAGCATCAACTAATTTTATTTTCAGAAATAAGAAATTAAAATATAAAATATTTACAGCACTAATCCTAATAATCATGCATTTATTTTCACTTGAAATCATTGACAACTAAGTAAGTATCTGAGAACATCTTGTATCTGTAAGGTAAATGATTGACCTTTCACAATTAATTAGAATATTTATCACATGTTTAGGAGAATAAATATTGATAGTTTCAGATAAATCGAATTGAATTATGCATTTAAATAATTGGTAATGGAACAGTTGTTTAATAAAAAATTATCAGGTTGACAACTAAATTCTAGCAGGGTTTTTTTAATAATTTTAACATTTTGCAGGTCATTATATGTTTTGTTTAATTTTTATAAAAATCACTGGAAAGAAATTCTTGTGTCCTACAGGAATTTATGACTCGTATTTTTTTCTTTTTTTAGTTGGGTGGATATTTTATGTCAGTATTAAAATTTGTTAGCAGGATAAATTCAATAAACTACAGTTGAGAAAATTCTTATGGTTTATATGTAATTAATATTAAAATTTAAAATTACATTTATCATATAAAAACACAATATCAAAAAATGCCTCTTTACACTTTCTTAAATTTCTACTCCATGATTATCTGTTTTACACATCTCATTATGTGTTTTGTTTAAAATTAATCATTCGAAAGAAGTTGTTGTTCCTACCGGAATTTATGTCTCTTTTTTTCGCGGGGAGGAGTAATTTATGTTAGAGTTAAAGTTTGTTAGCAGGAGCAGTTCAATAAACTACAATTGAGAAAATTCTTATGGTTTATATGTAATTAATATTAAAATTTAAAACTACATTTATAAATATAAAAACACAATATCAAAAAATGCCTCTTTACACTTTCTTAAATTTCTACTCCATGATTATCTGTTTTACACATCTCATTATGTGTTTTGTTTAAAAATAATCAATCGAAAATTGTTGTTATATGAATTATGTTTTTGTTTTTTTAGTTGGGTGGATATTTTATGTCAGTATTAAAATTTGTTAGCAGGATAAATTCAATAAACTACAGTTGAGAAAATTCTTATGGTTTATATGTAATTAATATTAAAATTTAAAATTACATTTATCAATATAAAAACACAATATCAAAAAATGCCTCTTTACACTTTCTTAAATTTCTACTCCATGATTATATGTTTTACACACCTCATTATGTGTTTTGTTTAAAATTAATCATTCGAAAGAAGTTGTTGTTCCTACCGGAATTTATGTCTCTTTTTTTCGCGGGGGGAGTAATTTATGTTAGAGTTAAAGTTTGTTAGCAGGAAATCTTCATAAACTATTGAAAATGGTTTATATGTAATTACTTTTAAATTTAATTTCTTTATATATAAAACACATAAAAAAAAATCTTTTCACTTTTTAAATTTTACTCCATGATTCATCGTAAACCATACTTTAATATGTTTTAAATTTCAATTACATCATAATTCTTTGTTGTTTCTTTTACATCAATTATGTTTTTTTAAAAAAGAATTTCATTGTTTTACTTTTAATGTTTCCTTGTTTTTCATTTCGCGGGGTATATCTTTATAAATTTTTCATATTAATTCTTTGTGTTTGTTTCTTTATCAAGATAATTTATAACATTAAAATTTCATCTTCTTTAAATATTAAAATTTACTTTTACATTATTTTATTTTAGTTTTTAAATAAATAATGCAAAATAAAAAAAAATACATTTTACTGTTTTTATTTCTTTAAATTTCTTCTACAATTAATATCTTATTGTAACAACTTTATTTATTTTTTGCTCATATTTAATTTCTTAGGAAACACTTTTATTTTGTCTTTTTTATTTTTCCTTAATGAATTTATGTTAATTTTTTAACATATTTTTCATAGCTGAAATAGAATTAGAATTTACATAAATTATTACGAAGTAAATTAACATATTGAAAATCTTTAAATTTTGTTTTTTTAACAACAAATTTCTAACATCTATTTCGTTTAAATTTCCATGTATTTTGTTTTATATTTAATTAAATAAATAAAACAAACTTTCTGTTTAAAATAAACCTATTAAATAATAAAAAAGCATACAATTTTTTTCTTTATACAATATTTTTTCAATTTCTGTTTTTTATAACTTTTAATTCTGTAACTTGCCTTTATTCCTGCATTTTTGCTATATAACTCTGATTATTTCTTGGTTTTATTACATTTTGTAGGTTAATATCCAAAATTACAAACTTTCATCACTGCACCGCACAATTTGATCCAAGTAAATCCCGAAATGTAGACTAAAGAATTTGATTTCATGATATATTTATTTTATTTTTCTTTCAAACATACATATCTTTTCATCTACTTCTGTTTTTTATAATTTTTAATTCTGTAACTTGCCTTTATTCCTGCATTTTTGCTATATCACTCTGATTATTTCTTGGTTCCATTACATTTTGTAGGTTAATATTCCAAATTACAAACTTTCATCACTGCACCACACAATCTTGTCCAAGTGAATCCCGAAATGTAGGAAAAAGAATTTGATTTCATGCTATATTTATTTTATTTTTCTACCAAACATACATATCTTTTCATCTATTTCTGTCTTTTATAATTTTTAATTCTGTAACTTGCCTTTATTCCTGCATTTTTGCCATATCACTCTGATTATTTCTTGGTTCCATTACATTTTGTAGGTTAATATCCCAAATTACAAACTTTCATCAATGCTCCACACAGTCCTATCGAAGAGAATCCCGAAATGTAGAAGAAAGAATTTGATTTCATGCTATATTTATTTTATTTTTCTACCAAACATACATATCTTTTCATCTATTTCTGTTTTTTATAATTTTTAATTCTGTAACTTGCCTTTATTCCTACAATTTTGCTATATCACTCTGATTATTTCTTGGTTCCATTACATTTTGTAGGTTAATATTCCAAATTACAAACTTTCATCACTGCACCACACAATCTTGTCCAAGTGAATCCCGAAATGTAGAATAAAGAATTTGATTTCATGCTATATTTATTTTATTTTTCTTCCAAACTTACATATCTTTTCATCTATTTCTGTTTTTTATAATTTTTAATTCTGTAACTTGCCTTTATTCCTGCATTTTTGCCATATCACTCTGATTATTTCTTGGTTCCATTACATTTTGTAGGTTAATATCCCAAATTACAAACTTTCATCAATGCTCCACACAGTCCGTAGAGAATCCCGAAATGTAGAATAAAGAATTTGATTTCATGCTATAGTTTTTTTCTTCCAAACATACATATCTTTTCATCTATTTCTGTTTTTTATAATTTTTAATTCTGTAACTTGCCTTTATTCCTGCATTTTTGCCATATCACTCTGATTATTTCTTGGTTCCATTACATTTTGTAGGTTAATATCCCAAATTACAAACCTTCATCACTTCACCGCACAATTTGATCCAAGTGAATCCCGAAATGTAGAAGAAATAATTTGATTTCATGCTATATTTATTTTATTTTTCTTCCAAAGGTACATATCTTTTCAACTACTTCTGTTTTTTATAATTTTTAATTCTGTAACTTGCCTTTATTCCTGCATTTTTGCTGTATCACTCTGATTATTTCTTGATTCCATTACATTTTGTAGGTTAATATCCTAAATTACAAACTTTCATCATTGCACCGCACAACCTTGTCCAAGTGAATCCCGAAATGTAGAATAAAAAATTTGATTTCATGCTATATTTATTTTATTTTTCTTTCAAACATACATATCTTTTCTATTTGTGGTCAGATAATTTTACCTACTGTACTTATAAAAAAAGATGAATAGTTGATAGGGTATGATTCCTTTTGCTGATAAATATCCCAAGGAAAATAAGTGCTGTTAACGGTCATTGCCAATCATAATAAAATCATTGACAGATCCATATCATCAATAACTTTTTTTAGAATCGGATCACAAAGCAGATTAGGGTTACTGAGAGTGGCAGAAACATTACTCAGATAAAATCTTAAATACTCAAAAATACTGGCTGTTGACAATGAAACTACAGTTCTTTGATGATTTCCAATGTCCAATAAGATCAACGCATACATGGCGCAGATGTTATCAAAAAAAAAGAGTGATAGTGATATATATACGTTAGGTAACAAAGACTCAATAAGCATAAGTAGGTGATATAAAAACAGAAGACAGAACAAACAATTTAGGTCTTTAATTAAGAGTGACACTGATATAAATACGCCAGTAATAGCTATTAATGTCATATCAAACTCCATTCAAAGTATCTGTGAGTGTAAAATAGCAAAAACTGGGCTTATGTCCGCTGATATATGGTACGGGCACGTACAAAAGCTATTGTAACCAACCGTCACGTAAAGTAAACGGTCAAATTCCAACACGGAGGCTCTTATCCTAATGAAAGAAATACCTCCTTATTAACTCATGCTACTGTTGTTGTCAGCTGTAATCCATTTAGCAAAATTATATCTTGTATAAGAAAGTCATTAAACAGTTTGCATCATAATTTGTTAGACCAGTGCATATTAGAAAAAAACATAAGCATCGATGTCCATTTACCAAATGTCTACTACACAGACCATTATTAATAATGAAAAACGATTACTTGTTACATACGGATAATTTTTTGAATCGGTAAAAGCTATGTAAGATTTGCATTGCATTTGCATAATTGAGTTTTTAAACAATACGGTTTCGAAAAGAATAGTCTTTCTCTTCTTGTCTCCGTATTTTCATTGGTTTTGGTTCTAATTGGATATATGTTGCAGTATAAAAATATAATATCCACTAGATGTATTTATAGTCCTGCATATGTATTTTTAAGCACAGTGATAAATGTAGTGTTTAGTTCATCAAACAAATACATAAGATAACATTAGTTTTTTAAAATTTAAAATAACGAATTATTTCTCTTTGTATTGTAATATTTTAGTTGTTAAAGATTGAAAATTTTTTACATATATCCTTTGAGAACTAGCTAGAAATGTGATTATCCACTGTTGTTATCTTTACATAAGTTTCTTAAGGTAAGAATGAAGCAGTGGCGTGCGGTCCATATGTGCAGGGTGTGCACTGCACAACCTGGCAAAATTATGTGGGACAATAATTTTCTGCAGCTATGTCTACCTATCTTTATATGGTATATAATATATATTATTTATAATATATTTAAATAATATGTTGATTTGCTTACTTGTATTCCCTCATTTCGTGCGATACTAGGTGCTGCACCACGTAGCACTAAAACGAACATAGGAAGTTTTGATGTGTACACACTGCGCACTAAATTGAAAATCAAGCTTTATATGTATGGGCTACTGGAGAAGAACAGCATACTATAGCAAGTGCTGAGGGCAAGTGCAGCTATTTTTCCTGCACTTGGCATTCAGAATCATCCGAAGGTACGGTTTATTAAGTGTTGTATTAGAGAGGGGACTTACGTGCTGAAGCGCTTTTGGTTTTTTAACTGATTATCTGAACATACGATTTTGCAGACGGTTAATGTTTAAATATATATATTGTAAGATTTTGTTTTCATGGAAATATAAAAGAAGTATTTCATCAATATAAAGGGAAATGTTTTAGTGTGGTAAATTAATTTCGGTGATGTATTATATTTATTAAAATAATTAGCTGAAAAACAATGTTGTTTTGTTTTAAAGAAACGAATTTTAAACAACAGTCCAAATTTTACCATTCATTGTGTCTTACAGACAGTATATAAGATATATTACGTAACACCATATCCCTGGTTTTTTTTTTTTTTAATTGTCAAGGTGTTTTTCGCAGAATATATTATTTTCAAATGTTAAAAACAATTAATAAATATAATTTAATCCACTGACCGAACAAGAAACAGTTCGCTCTATTGCGCCAGCGTGTAAGGAAATCCTTTGCACGTGGAATAGACGTTTGGTTTGTCGGCACCGCAGCGGCGGGCGCCATGTAGTGCTACGTTTGTTTTTCGTAGTTTTTCGTGCTACCTAAGTTTTTCGTAGAAGCCCGAAGCGTTGCTTTTTCGACGCCGATATGATACCATACAACAAAAGACATGATTTTCGCTTTAGTGCTAGTAGAATTCTCATAAGTTTAGCTGCTTTTATAATTAAAACTCGACTACTCTTAGGTAAATATTTTATTTATTGTAATCTTTAAATTTATATTCATAATAAATAACCTGTTTCAGATTGCAGAAATCAGATGTCTCAATAATTAAAGATTTATTGGAAAATCCATGTTCTCTGCACAACCTGCATGAAAACCTACCGCACGCCACTGGAATGAAGGAAGATGACCCCTCTTTAGTGGTTTTGTACCAGTAGATATATCAAGTTTGTGTTGCATTTGGGGCTAATAAGAATATCCCTCTTTAGATCCGTTTGATCCAATTTAAAATTAAACTAGGTACCAATCTAAATGATATCCGGTATAAAAATAAATACTTTGTCACTCAACTATGATTCGTAATGCTTTATAAAAATTACAGATACATACTTTACAGATATATCTTATAAACCAATATCATTGAAAATTTGGAGAAGTATCAATCAGATTAAGGAGGAAAATTTTTAATACGTTTTTTAATACGTTTTCCTCCTTAAAAGATTAAGGAGGAAAACGTATTAAAAATACATACAACTTCTTTCAACTAGTGTTGTCTTTTAAAAAATCTATTTTCCACCAGATATATTCATCGTTTTGTATGTCTACTTTTAAGCACCCTGAAAAATGTAGCTTTTACTGTTTATCAGAGACATGCATACTTATCCATAATACCTGGTTCTGACTGGTAATATACGACGTGGATTGTTTTGGTTGAAGTGAATATTGCGATGACACTGGTTCACAGGTTGATTAGAAATTAATGATTAACTGTTATTTCACTAATCTTAAGCGGATACACCTCGATGATTATTAAAATATGTGTCTTGGTTATGGTTCTAAATTCAAAAAGGGAGATAGCGTTTCCATGACTCTTTATCATAATCATTTGAAGATTATGACAACTCAAAAGGTTTCTCTTTTAGACATAGTTCATAATTGGAATGCTTTTCTAGGATTTACCTCGATCAAAATTATTCAGGATAATCGTAACACCATCAACCATTGAAAAATGTTTTCCATATATATATATATATATATAATATATATATATATATATATATATATATATATATATATATATATATATATATATATATATATATATAAATATATATATATATATATATATATATAATTATATATATATATATATATAATATATATATATATATATATATATATATATATATATATAATATATATATATATATATATATATATATATTATATATATATATATATATAATATATATATATATATATATATAATATATATATATATATATATTTATATATGTATATATATATATATATATATATATATATATATTAATATTATGTTAGGACACAGAACAGGTTTTGTGGAGTCGCAGTAGCTCAGTCAACAGTACAATGATCTCATAACTGAAAGGTTGCAGGTTAAGAACCTGAGTCAGCCTAAGATCCACCGTGTTTCTTAAAGTTGACTGGGGTACGTAAAATATGTTCATGGTTATTTAAGAAAAAAATATTATGATTTTAAAGAATTTAAACGTCATTACTAGGTTTATTTCTTTCAATGTAGAAAAAATAATATGTTAAATTAGAATAATATGTATCAATATTAGATGTTAAAAATCTTTAACAACAGCCCACGACGATCAATCTTAACTACGTGACTTTTAATAAAAAAGTCACATGGTTCTTTTCTTTTAAAAGTTCTTTCTTTTCCTTTTAACACTAATAAGACTTTTAAATAATTTACGTACAAAGGCAATGCTATCGTAACTGGAGGGTTGCGGGTTCAGAGCCCTAGCCGACCTAAGATCCTCTGTGTACAGGACAGGGGCACGTAATATAGGTTCTTGGTCGCAATGTCCTCCAAATTTTCAATTAATACCTCTGGGGTGGAAGGCTAAGCCTATGTGTCTTCTGCAGGGTCCCTCCTTCAAAAATATGAGGGTCCACTTGAGCAAATTCGTTCTTTCACCTTAACTGTGCTCATTAAAACGAAATTCGCACTCCTTTGCCTTAATACGAGTAGCGTTTGGCTCAGTCGTGCTTGGTTTGACCAAGTGGCATCAGAAACAACAACAATAGGTTTGGTGCATTTATCACAGGCAATTCACATATTATCCTTCTTTTTATATCAATCTAGATGATTTAGCTCCTGCAGTATGAAGAAACTTTGGGTCCATAATTGGATCATAATATTTCAAAATCCGATCTTTAGTTTTTATCGTTTTCTTCACCTTATCTGCAGACATCAAAGTATGCGAAAAATTACATGGCACCCAATTTCCAGACCATATGCTATTTTTTATCATGCGCAATGGTCGGGAGCAAAAGGGAAGCAAATGAAATCATGCATATTACAACGTAAGACAAGCATAATTCTGCCAAGACTATCACATAATTAACTCCCCAATATTTACCAATACATGAGAAAGAATATTGCCTATCTGTTGTTCTACATACCACACATGTAGAACAGAGTACTCTCTGAAACTACTTCTGTCTTAGATTATACGTAATACTTTACATTATTTGCTTATATCTCCCCGTTTCGGAGATACGAGGATATTCATTTTTGAGAGATATGTTTCGATCCCAGAAAATGAGTTTCCGGCATTCACCGTTAAATAATATACACTGTCTCCAAAGAATGCCGCATTGTTGAAACAAAGGATTCAAACACAATAGAGAGAATATCACAAAAAACTCTAATGTGATCTGGGCGTTGTGCGAAACCCAAAACTACTGCAGAATCGAGTTTTTTTCATTTGAGGAACTGATAAGATTCATTCAATACAACTGTTAGATGGAGATCAACCACTGTTTGAAAGAGAAAGTTGTTTTTGGCTGTTATTTGTAAGACGACAGTAGGTATCTCTTCATTGCATTATAGGTAAAGCCAAGAGTTTGGTTTTATTAGATTACAAGCTTTTTGCCTTCTAGTACATAAAAAATGGGAAGTTTTAAACATAACGAAATAAGAGATTTTGACTATTTTAGAAAGTTTTTAAACATACATAATCTCTCTTTGCCATATACATGACTAAAGTGAGGTAGAAATCCAAACGAAATAATGAAAAAAGCAGCAAAATAGAAATTTTTAAATTTCTAAAGGAGGTAGTTGGTTGGGTTTTGATTATTAAAAAAATATACTTGCAGTGAATTTTTGTTTCTATTTACTTGCGTCTAGTCGCTGGAGACTTTGGTGTTAAGTTTAGAAATTCTTGTATAATTTTAGAGGTATCTTTTCTATCTTGTTGAAACAAAAATTTGTCGCTTTTTATACCCAAAATTATAAATGTTACATATTGCTAGAAGGATAACATACACAACAAATAAATTTACTATTCACGAGACGTATTTAGTTCCTTAACGTTACTAAACAAATAATTGAATAATATCAGGAAAATAGTATGCGAATAATTAGAAGGTTTACTATGCATGGTTAGATTCATGATTAAACTTTTGATTAAAATTTACAGGAATGTTCTTAAAAAATAGATGCTGATTCATTTCACATTCTAATTCTGTAGTTTCGTAGAGGAACAATATGGCTAAAGTTTATATATTCATTTATTTATTTATTGAAAAGGTTCTTTAACATATTTCTAACAAATAAATTTGAACATTTATTACAATTATTTTTTACAATCATAATTTTTAAAAATTTATATGTTTCTAAAATTTTTTAGTATGAAATGCTTAAATAACAAATAATAAAGTTGAATATAGACTAGTATTTTAGGAATAATTTGGTCGATTAAACGGAAACTATTTACATCAAATTATTGTACTGCAAGTCGATTTTGAACATCTACAAATATATAGGACACTAGTAAAATTTAAATAAACGCACTGTGATACAAAATTTTAGTGCATTACTTTTTACCATGTGTATCATGAATTAATATAAAATGATGCAGTAACCAATGTACATCTTTTTAGCACAAAATCACATAATAAATTAATTAAAATTAAAACTAATTTGAAGTTAAAATCGATAAAGAATTTGAGCCAGCTACTGGAGGAACTTTATTGCAATATTAAGAAACTGTTATTGGAAGTAATGAACAAACAGAATGTTTAAAATAAAAGAAACTCATTTTATAAGATTATGTTTCTCATAAATTATCGAACTTCTTTTAGGATCTCAACTAGTCATCATTTCATATATAATAATCATCCACTTCTGTTTTTGTTAGTCCTACATTTCAGTAGATGACTTAATCACATACTGAAAAAATACATCAAAATTTAGGATTAGAACCGCTTTCAAAGCAATAGTACTATTTAAAACCATTTTCATTTATATACACCTCAATATTAAAAATCGTATCACTCCGACAGACAACATTTTTGCATATAAATTACTAGTAAATAGTAGCAGTGGTTAGATTTCTTTAAGAAAGATTCATTCAAGGAGATAAGTAATAAATATTACTCATTATAAATATTCGTTTTAATTTGAAATAGATAACTGCTGTTTATTCATACATGATTACTTTACTGTATATTTCTCCGATAATTCATTATAATAATTATATGTAATGAAATAATTTATTATAATGTATAATTCATTATTTTTGTTTATTTTGTATCACTTAGAAGTCATGTGTTCCAATTCATTTTATTGCAGTTTGTCATCAAAAAGATAACATTGTATTTAGATACCGCTTTCGATTATATTATCGAATAATATGCATATTTTATCATTAACGGTATAAACATTTCCCTTACACTGGAATGAAAAGTTTCATAGCATGAAAAAAGCATATTTAACTCCGGTGCTGCAGAAACCTAGCTTTTTAATTTTAACTATTGCTCTAGAATGAATTATCTAGAATTTTACTATATTTTTCTAGAAATATTAACAATTTTATTATGAAGACAATATAATTGGTCGACATTGCTAAGAGAAAAAAAAATCATTTGATTGATTTCAATCACTCTTTGAATGAATACATCCGATGGAATATTGCTCTTTCACCAACTCTGAACATTTAGTGAGAGGATTTCTAACTCCTAAAAATATCTTGTACAAAGATATATTTTTGAACGCCCCCTGCTAAATACAAGAGTTTCAAGTTTTAACCTAAAACAAGCCAATCTGGAACCTAAGAAAAATATTCTTAGTAAGATTAATTTGTAAGTTTACAGGCAGTTTTGAGCCCTGGTAGCTCAGTAGGCAAAAGAAGGGTTAGGTGGGTTACGTGCTCGGGCCTCGATCCGGCCAAAAGCCGCTGTGTGTTACTAGTGACTGGGACATGTAAAATATGTTCGTGGTCACAATGTCCTCCAAGTTCTTAAACGATACCTCTTGGGAGGGCAAGCTAAGCAGGGGGTGACTTTCTGCTTAGTCCCTGCTGTTAAATTGCAAGGATCCATTTGAATTAAGACGTCCTGTCACCCTAGCAGTGCTCATCGAACAGAAAGCTCACCCCTTCATCTTAGGGACAGTCTCAAAGTCGTTTAATGATTAACCCTGATTAACCCATGGCACCAACAAATGGTGGGATGCATTTCCCCGTTTAAACAGAGATTAATCGCGGTTATTCAGTAAACGACTTTGGTGAGACCAACGCTTAATTGGTGTGACCTCTGATCTATACGCTTGGATCATCCCGGTGGCATTGGCAACAAAAACAACAACAAAAGATTTTTTTGAACACGTGGGCTAAATGGACTTCAAACACTCATAGCTGCAGCGTGGTTCGAATCGGTCAATTCTGGTATTGACCGATTCAAGCATTCTACCAATTCTGCCATCGTCTGGCAGAAATTATTTTAAGTATAAATATTTGAACAAGTTATGTAAAAAACTTAGCACATAAGAATATTCATATCAATTTTGAAAAAGAAGAATACATTCTTTCAATTAGTGAATCCTCATTAACACGTACCTTACAACCTCTTACCACGCTCTTACTCTTACTATTGAGTGAAATGATAGTTATCTCCCAAACTGATTCTGCACTTAGTATGTTTGTAGAAACAAAAATTAATGAGTGTCTCTCACAATATATTTCCAGGATTCCGGAATTCCAGAATTCTAATCTAACAGAAGATTTTCTGGGAGCAGGAATAAGATTATTTAAATAAGATTGT
This sequence comes from Pardosa pseudoannulata, assembly GCA_032207245.1. NCBI lineage: Eukaryota > Metazoa > Arthropoda > Arachnida > Araneae > Lycosidae > Pardosa > Pardosa pseudoannulata. The sequence goes on from CM063508.1 coordinate 46,672,323, forward strand.
GTAACGATAAATGTTAAAATATGATTGTTTGACTATAAATGTTTAAATAAATTTTGCATAAAATTTTGGGCTCTTAGATGTAACATTTTGTTTTTTTCAGTATGATTTTTTTTAAATTTTTACGACTACTTTGTTCTCTGTTCATATTGCACTAAATTTAAAGATAAATATAATAAAGTTTTGATTAAGAATATATTTTTATTATAAATTGTTTTAAGATAGTATTGATTTATTTAGTACCAATATGCAATTACAGTTTAGAAACAGTGGTAATGCATTATTTAAAATTACAAGTATTTAGGAAAATATGTTTTAAAGCTATTTTTCTTTACTGAACGCTTGAATCTTTCATGATATCATGTAAAACTTCGAAATCTATATTATTTTCAGTTTATCGCTGCATCAATCCTCTCTATTCTTGTGTAACCTTGATCAAAATTAAAAGAGAAAGAGCATAAATAAAGAAGTAAAGATCATTTTTTATTGGAGCAGAAATTTAGAACATCGACTTTCAACTATACCACATTATAGGAATGTTTACTATTTTATTATGAAAACTTTACAAGGATTCTACATTCCCAAGAGAACAAAAAAAGCATTTTCTTAATTTCAATCACCTTTAGAATGAATGCATTTTACTAAATATGGTTCTTTCTGCTACTATAAACATTCAGTGAAAGCATTTTGTACTTCTAAACATACGTTACATGTACTATGCTTGTACAAAGAAATATTTTTGATCACCAAAACGTAAATTGTAGACTTTTAAGGATTTAACCTAAAACAAGACACTCTGAAACCTAAGAAAAATATTTTGGATAAAATTTATTTGCAGGTTTAATGACAATTTTTTGTTACACGAGGGTTAATTCGGCTACAAACACTCATGGCTGCAATGGGGTTTAAATCAGTTAACTCCCGGGTTGTAAAAGGCCGAAGGATAGCCGATTGGTTAGGGTGCTGGCCTTCAGTATCGGAGTTCGTGGGTTTGAATCCCACAAATGTCGGAATGCCGTTCGGAATTGGCTTTAAGCTGTAGGTTCCGTTTTCATTAGCCCTCGCGTTCCAAAAAGTAGACCACAGCACTCCAAACCAAACCGGTATTGTACAGGCAGTATTCTACCAATATGCCGTCGTCTATTAGAAAAATTCTTAAGTATAAATATTTGAAAAAATTATACAAAGAATATAGCCAAAAAGTAACATCAGAACAATTTCGAATAAGAAGAAGCACTCTTTGAAGAAGTGCATTCCCATAAATAAATACCTTACAATCTCTTACCACTTTCTTAATCTTACCATCGATTGAGAAGCAATGGTAATGCGTAATTAAAAATTACAATCATTTATGGAAAATATGTGCTACTTAAAGCTATTTTGCTTTACTAAACACATGAATCTTTCATGATCTCTTGTAAAGCTTCGCAATCTAAATTACATTCAGTTTATCACTGCATCAACCCTGTCTATTCCTGTGTAACCTTGACCAAAGAATAAAGTAACATGTTTTAGAGGGGGGGGAAATGAAATGTTTTTTGACAGGCATTTTTTCTGAAATAGCTGACACATTTAACTGACGCATAATGAAGACATTTTAGTGAAATATTCAAAAGAAAACATTTTGGCCGCACCTTTGTAATCGTAGGTTAAATCTACTTCTTATTGAAATGTTCAGAAGCAATAATGTAGCATTATTCTCATTTTTTTTACTTTGTGGTTTTCCCTTATTAGTCATTCGTATTTTATTGTTACCAATATAGGTTTGGAGTGATCAGTGTGATTTAAATATTATAAGCCTGTAAGAAAATAGGAACCATAACTGGTTACATTGGAACGATACCATTACAGAATGATGAAGTACCTTGAGAATAAAAAGTTCTTAAAATGAGAAAATAAAGGGTATGGTAGGTATTATACTCAAATAAATTGTAGTGACCGCCAGGCTTTAGTAAAGAATTCTGCTAATTCACTGTGTAACCTTCCTGCTCATATATTAAATACAAATAAAATAAGATAAATTGTGAATCGTTATACTCTTTATGGTATTAATGAATACGAAAAAAAATTTTTGTATCATATTGAGTAAATTTCAAAATTGCTCGAATGTTTAGGGAGGGACAGCATATGTATGTACATTTAGAAAACTTTTTATTGAAATGTTCAGAAGTAATAATGTAGAATTATTCTCATATTTTTTTACTTTGTGGTTTTCCCTTATTAGTCATTCGTATTTTATTGTTACCAATATAGGTTTGGAGGGCTCGGTGTGATTTAAATATTATAAACTTGTAAGAAATTGGGAACCATTACTGGCTACATTAAAACAATACCATTACAGAATGAATTACCTTGAGAATAAAAAGTTCTTAAAATGAGAAAAATATAGGGTATGGTAGGTACTATACTCAAATAAATTGTAATGACCGTTGGATTTTAGTAAAGAATTCTGCTAATTCACTGCGTAACCTTCCTGCTGATATATTAAATGCAAATAAAATAAAGTAAATTGTGAATTGTTGTACTCTTATGGTATTATTGAATACGATGAAAAAAATTGCATCCTGTTGAATAAATTTCAAAATGGCTCGAATGTTTAGGGAGGGACAGCGTATGTATGTATATTTAAAAAACTTAGACAAAAAGAAATTAGAGATAAATCTGAATATATCTACATTTTATGTTGTTATAAAAACTATGTCAAAAATAATTATTAGTTAAGATACAAAAATCACGTACATACAAAATGTTTTATTTCTGTTCTATCTTTGTTAATATATTCATGCCCATTGAACGTTTAAGGTGAAGAAATTTTCGTTCTTTACCGTGCAACAGGCCATAAGGGACACGAATTGTGAATACCTACTACAGACTGTCACGCAGCACAGTACGATATCTCTATTAATTTGAAGTAACGTAAACAATTATCCTTCGCTTTCTTGCTGTATATAACCAAAGATTTTTTTCATAAGTCTATACTTTATACAGCAAATATTAATTAATTATTTTTTTTCGTTAGAGTTTTGAATTGTATTATAATCCTGTTATAAAATACTGAACTTAAAGTTTAAATTACATTTGAAGTAATACTGTTTTAAAGTATTTTAATCTTGTATATCGAAGGGAAAAAAAGAATTTATCTCTCAAGCGACTTTCTCAGACTTCTTTTATTATTAGGTGGCCATAAACCCCGAATAATTTGCGTGGTTGGTTGCAAGAATGCGTCATTTTATTTCTTTAAGCCTATTGTATTGTCATGGCCATGACTAACATGCTTAATATTAAAACGGCCTCTGGCTGGAGTTCGTTTGAAGAGACTGCAGTCGGAGGGTAGTAATTCGTTGCAAAATATGATGGATACAAAAGGATTAACAAATAACGCATCAATTATTCTGTCTTGAATGACCAGTAATTATCAAAAGCGAAAACATATTTTAAGCTACATATCATGCTAGGAATTTAACAGGTGTTTCTGGAGGTAAAATCCTGATGAAAAATTATTTTAAACTTTATTTATTACTTAACTTTAAAAGTCTATTCTGTTTAATTGCACAATGGTTAATTTTCACTCATAACTTTAAAAAAAAAGATAGCAAAAGCAAATTATATATACGCTTCCAATAAATAAAAATTCACGTTAAATATTTTTCAGCTTTTAGCAGATTATAATTTTAACTAAAAAAAATTCGAAACAAAATAATAGCTCTGTAGAGTTAAATTAGGAGCTTCATATGATATTTTAATAAAAGAAAAAGGTTAAACTAATAACGATCGGGATAAATAACAACTCATTATCAATGTGCGATATGTTTTAATTATTCATTCAATTTTTCAGATCAATATAAAATAAGAAAGTAAAAGTTCTACATAGATTGTATTATCTAAAATATTAAATTTTATTTCTAACTGTAGAGAATAACAATCAGAGATGAATTTTGGTAAAAACATATAACAATGGCTTATTTATGGAATATATTTGAGAAAAACATGCCAAAAATGAAATTTTTTTTCAAAATTTAATTTTGCTCTTTATTAGCATGAAAATGATAGAAAAAGAGTATTTTTGAAAAAAAAATATTTTAAAGAGTAGCTACTACGTTCAATATTTTCACACCTATGGAAAATGTTAATGAATTACAGTAATTTTTCCTTAAATTACAACAAAATAAATCAAATAGCATAAACATTGAATGGCAAACTTAGAAGTTTCAATTTTTAACGATATGTTTATAATGAGAATATATAATTTGTTGCATGAAATATATAAGACACTAAATTCTTTTCGAAAAGAATTTTTTTAAATAAAATAGAAGACTATTTTATAAAAGTTTGAAGGTCCAACAATATAATATGTTTCACTTACACAGAATACTAACCACTTGCTTTATTTTTTCGTTTCATCTATAGAATTTATATAGAAACAAAACTGATTAACAATTTCCCCTTTTGTTAAATACCAATTATACAAAATAGTTATTTAAAATTATGTTGTTGTTGCTAAACTCCGAGTCCAGCCACTGCTAGATGATATCTGCAAGGTTATTTACCCTCAAAAAGTCATAGACTAGCACAGGAAAATGAGATAGGTTGTCGTAGGTATGGTTTGATTTGGAGTGCTACGGTCTTTGGAGGGCTAATGAGATCGCTACCTACAGCTTAGAGCCGATTCCGAACAGCTACGAACATCCATGGCACTGTGAGATTCGAACCCACGAACTCAGATACCGAAGGCCAGCACCCTAACTAATTGGCCATCGTTCGGCTTAGGTCATCGTAGGACAAACCTAAACACTTAAGAATATGCGCCGGAAAAGCATGCTCTTGTTTACATTTCGGACAAATCGGGTTGGTTTTTTTTGCCTACCCTGGAAGACAAAGTCTCTGATATGGCCTCTAAGAAATCGGGAAAGAGCTGTCTGTATGGATCTGTCGCAGTTCATTGCCAGGGATCCACCAGGAGAATTGTCACGGTACCATGGATGTGCCAGAGGTACAAGCTAAAACATTTTATCCGTATGTTTTCTGGCAGAATACAGCTCAATATAAATCAAGCAATTAGAAGTAGCTCTAGCCTCTCCGGCACCCATCATCGCCAAATGATCCTCCTCTTCATGCCGTTATCAAGACCTGCTTACCAAAGGTAGAGGTCTGATTGAGCTCATTTGCCTGTAGGTGTTTAGCTGAGTAAAGTAGTATCGAAATTACGCCTAGGGTGACCCTACCAGGAGAATACTCTCCAGACGTACTTCACCTATTCCACTCACTGACACCCCCTCAACACTTATAAGGCATTTTGTTAGACTAGAGAAGGATTTAAAATTATATAATGTTTTAGCGTCTATTTTTGCAACACGAGGGCTAAAAGACTACAGAAGAATTTAAAATTATATAATGTTTTAGCGACTGCTTTCGTTGTTGTATACGGCAAAATACTCTGTTCCTCGAAAAAATACTTTACGATTTTCTAAAAAAAACTCGGTTTATTGAAAAAACATATTACTAAAGAATCTCTAAAATTTTGAATAAAGAAACGTAGATGCATTGCTCTTGAATTTTTTAGAACTACTAATTCAATACAAAAATTATCAAACTGGTAAATTTTATTTTTAAAAGTTTAAAAAAAAATGGTGTATGAAAAAAACAAGTTTTAGTATAGTAAAATAATCCCGATTTTCGAAAAATATCTTCAATGATAATGGAACCTATTCCTAACTTTATTATTTTTTTAAACAGAAAATAATTTCAAATTTATGTTGATAATCAAAGGTCATTTCGAAAGTCTGTCCTCTACTTAACCCTTTATTTGACAAGATGATTTTTTAAATATTTTTTAATTTCTGTTATTTTTCCATGTCTGTATAGACATTAGAATCTCTGTAAAATAAACAAAAATATATATCATTTTCCATTTTTGAGATAATTAATGTCCTCTGTGGCGAACACTGACAATTATGTTATCTAGTAATGATGTATTCCCCGAACTGGGCAAGGTTGACTTAGCCTTTCATCCCTGCAGTGGGTAGATGAACTGAGGACCAAGCGTGCTTGGGAACTAAACATTGGGGGTTCCGCGTAAGATTGACCACCTAACCGGAACATCTGCTTCACACCCCAGAGTCCTTGGTCTCGTAAACGGAGATTGGCCCCGTAGGCTCTGGCCCCCTAGGGGCTGTTGCGCAGAGGAGAGGTTTGGTTTGGTTTGGAGCGCTACGGTCTACTGTTTTGCACACAAGGGCTAATGAGACCGGGACCTACTGCTTAAAGCCAATTCCGAACGGCTACGAACATCCATGCCACTGTGGGATTCGAACCCACGAACTCCAGTACGGACGATCAGTGCCCTAACCAATCGACCAGCGTTCGGCCAGAGGAGAGAGTAGTTATGTATATACATGTCCGGTGTAGCAGTCAGACTTAGCCAAATTAAGGGTTAAACAATTTATATTTTGTAAAAAAAAATTTTAAGAAATCTAGTGTTTTAGGAATATGTGATAGACATTTTTACAAACCTACTATTTTTTGGATGGACGATCTTTTATTACATTGAAATTGAGGTTTGATTCTCAAAATACACTTTCTAACATAAATCTTACAGATAGTTAAATTCTTCATCCATGTTATCAAAAGAAAGCAACATGCAACTGACCTATAAGTTTTCTGACGTGAAAGGAATTTATTTTACTCTTGGAACTGGTAGTTTATAACTCATTGCTTAAGGTATCCGTCTACGTTAAAAACGTCATTTTTTGCAAAAAATCATAATATTTTTTTATTTCTCTATTGTAAAATTTCACGTTTTAGGCTTCTAAATCTCTTTTTGTTTTGTCTTTATGACATTTTAAAGAAAGGTTACAGCTGTTAAAACATCGGTGAGAGCTGTCAAAACAAAACTGAAGTAGCGACTTCGAAACCGGAAGTTGTGAATTTAAAGCCTTTTAAAGAGTATTTTTTGGACAAACCTTTTTAAATTTTCATGAAGATTAATTTATACATTTTTCTAGTATTTTTAATAATTATCAACTTTGCAATTAGAAAGTTTTGAGGCAGGAAAGTGACGGGAATTTTTAACATGTATTTTAGTTTTTTAACAGTTAAAGTTGCTTTCATAAACTTCAAATGCGCTTTTCTCAGAACGGTATTTTTAATAAAATGTTGAAACTTGAAATGTGATTTCTCAAAAAGTTCTTAAAATATTGTGTTGAAAATTTTTATGAATGCTTTTGATAGTATTTACTACTGAATGACCTAAAAGCTTTAAGTTTGGATAATTTTTAATGATGTTACACTCATAGTTAGATATAAAGGTAATGAAAATTCGTTAAAAATTAGATGTGCATGATTTTGAAAGACCAAGATTTTTTACCAAATGTAAATTAAGCAAAGATTTTAGGGGATTCACTAGTCCAGTGTATAAGAAATGTATTGCATCAAAAAATATTGAAATAATTTAATTTATTAAAAAATTAAACCTTTTGAAAAAACCCGATTTTTTTACTAAATTTTCTTCATTTATTAGAAGTTTTATAAAAACTTCTCCAGGAATAAAATTTTTAAGTATCAATTCTCTATGATAATATAAAAAATAAATCTAAAAATGTAAAAACATGAAGTAGTTTCTACGTTTAAAGAAAAATGTTCTCCGAAAGTAGACTGATAAATTAAAACTAAAAAATAAATTTCTTATATTTGGGCATAAAAGTTTATAACTATACAGATATATTAACTTTTATGACAAAAAATTTTATCCAAAGATTCATAAACAGAAAAAAATAATTGAGAATGGTTTATAAATCAGTATTTTGTATTTATGAAGTATATTTTTTAAATACCATTAAAAATGATGTTTTGTTGCGCAAAATCTTTGCTATGATTGTTTCGGGTTAAAACTATATTTTGGTCATTTCCTAGTGTTTTAGCCATCTCATTTGGTATATTTTTCTACATATTATTAATTGATTTCGTTTTTCATAGTCTTTCTTAAATGTCTTGAGTAATGCCCTATCCATATTTCAAAAATGTAATCTGAATACGAAAGAAAATGTACATAGATATATTCATGTAGACTTACCTACACTCTGATTTACAAACTAGAATTTGTGGTTAAAAAATAGATGTGAAAATACGTGTTAAGATGAGGCCGACAGAGCGTCAAGGCCAGCCGCGCGTATAGTGTAAATTGGAAGAAAAAGAAAAACTAATTCTTCCTGCTGAATTTTTGTTTATTATAATTTTAATAGAAATGTTAATAGGATATAAAATGTAAAATGATTTTTAGGCTATGAGGCCAAAGGAACCACACTCGATCGAAGATATACCAAACATGGCGTCTTGATGAAAAAAATGGAGCTCGAATTCTTGCAGAAGATCCAAAGCTCCAAGCTCCTTCTTTTTTGCTCTCTCTCCTGAGGGGGCTTGCAAATCTCTAGCTAAAAAAGCTCGTTGGGCAGCGTTGCTAGGCCGAAGCGGGCTATTCCGCGGTTAGTAACCCCTCTTGACCAATGGGGTCGAAGGAGGGTTACCCCGCTTTCACCTCTAGGTCGGTTTCGCTCTGGCTTTGTTCAACTGTAACTCTTTGTTACAATATGGTTTTAATATTTCTACACGTAAAATAAGAGATTATTTAATAATAGAGGAAATAATCATCAAAAGTTGCATTTGACCGAGAAAAATCTAAAAATGCCTACATTAACGTTGTTAGGCATGCATTGTTTTCATTACATTATTTTTCTACCCAGGAGTTGACTATATATGATACTTTATTCAAATCAGTAATTAACATTTGATATACTTTTTCTATTTCCCAAATATGAATTTAAAATACCTTTACATTGTCATTTTAACTAGAAATTAAATTTAACCAAAGTAAAAAAGGTATTTTAAGCTATTTTTATATGTTTTTAAGTTGCTTCTATGTATCAAATAATGGTTAGCAAGGATAAGTTTATTTCATATCCTAAATTCGCAATAGTAATGTATGAACTTGATTTTCTTGCCTGAAAAAACGTTTTATAATTTAAGTTTCTTTAATACTATCCTCAAGATTTATAAAGAGAAATACTCTCATTTCCAGTGTGATTAATCTAAACGTAATATTTCTTTTTTACATTACACTTCAAATAATTCTTTACTAAACAACTAAACAATTATACATAACAAGTTTCTTATATTTTTGTAGACATTATTAACAGATGATACTTTTTTTCAATTGAATAACAAATATCTGGATTTTAATTTTTTTCTTTAATTTTATAAACAGCCGTTTAAAAATCTAGCACGGTAATTTTAACTAGAAACAAATTTTAACCAACATAAGAGGAATATACTGTGAATTATGATTTAAAAATATTTTTCTGAACACTTCTTAATAACTTTATGTCTAGAATTCAATTAACGGTTTGCTAAAATGCATTTCCTTCTTGTCCTAAATACCAAAATTAATGTATGTCACATAAAAATAAAAATGTTTATATGAGCAGCTGCAATCTGTATGTTACGCCCTTAATTTAAATTCGCAAATGATTCCAAATCACCATACAGTAAACTACAGCAGTAAGAGAATATAGTTCTTTTATAAATTAATTACAATGTTAAATTACTAAAATATCCTTTATGTGTATTCATATGCTTTTTGTATTAGGGAATACACAACAAGAATGTAAATCAGAGTGAAACGTTTAGTGAAGCATCTCACCTTTGTTTGAAACTTCTTTGATTGGAATATATATAAATAGAAAAGATGTATTTATAGATTATTAAGAATAGGGAATACAATACGAAATATTCGATTGAAAATACAGTGATAAAATCAAATCTCGTATTATAATAATATATAAGCAATGAATGGGCCCATCATTGTTTATACCGACTTCCTTGGAACATTTTTATATACATTTTTATATTAAGAGATTCACATACGGGTATGCAGTTTAATCTGAAATATTTGATTGAAACTATTCTGATCAATTCAGTCCATATATTATAATACATATTTAAGAATAGACGCAAGATGGAAATTGGTAATTAAATTTCTCTTCTTTAATAGAGCTATAAGAAAATACAATGACTTTGAACTTATGTATTGTAGTAAAATGAAAATATATTACAATTAATGGCATTAACATGACTTACGAATATATTAATTGGGATATGCAGTTCAATCTTAAATATTCGAATGAAATTATTCTGATCAATACAGTTCATATATTATAATACATATTTCAACAATAGATGAAAGATGGAAATTGGTAATTAAATTTCTCTTGTTCAACAGAGCTATAAGTACAATTCAATGACATTGTACTTATCTATTATAGTAAAATGAAAACATATTGCAATTCTCATATTATTCATATTATTCATATTATTCATATTATTCATTATTTCACATCATTTCAAACTGGTCTAAACTATTTTACTAGATTTTGCGAAGTTAAATATTTAAGAAACTCCATATTTCGAAACAAGCTTTTAGAGTTCACCACGATTATACAGTATATGAGACACTTTAATGAATACTCTATTGTTCAATTTTTTTGATTAATTTGGTTTGGTCTGGTTTAGTTTGGAGTGCTACGGTCTACGTTTTGCAACACGAGGGCTAATGCGACCGGGACCTACAGCTTAAAGCCGATTCCTAACGGCTACGGACATTTATGCTACTGTGGTATTTGAACCCACGAACTCCGGTACCGAAGGCCAGTACCCTAACCAATCTCGATCATTTGAAAGAGACACACAGAATGAACCGTGATTTTTCAAAATTTGTGAGATACCTTTAAATATATTCTCCATTGTTGCATTTAATTATATTTTAAATCAGCATTACATAGAGTACCCCGGAAATCTATTTTAGCAATTAAATTATGTCCATCACCCTTTCAGAAAGCACTACGATCACGCAGCGCAGGAGACACCTTTAAATCTATACTCTGTTGTTCGATCACTTCAAACCAGGGCTTTGAACAAGAACTGAACCGAAAAAATCGGATTATTACGGTTCGATATATTTTCAGTCATTTTGTGACCATAGCCAACTTATCAATATTTCCCAATTCAACGTCAACAATAAAATTATCGTCCTTCCATGTACATTGAGTCTCGATTTCCTATTTTCACGTTCATTAGTACTTTTCTGTTTCATTTTCACGTGAAACTAATTGTAGAAGACAGATTTGGTTCAAATGAATGTTCAGTTATCAAATGCAATTTAAATGTGTAAATTGTCATAGTGTACCAATTAAGAAAAAGAATAAAAATCTTCTAAATTTTGATAGCATTATATTTATAGTACAAATAAGAATATAAATAAAATAAAATAAGTTATTCGGAACTGTTCCAAAAAGCGAAAATCGTTATTTTTGGCTGAACGAAAACCTGAACTGAACTCTCTCTCTCTCTCTCTCTCTCTCTCTCTCTCTCTCTCTATATATATATATATATATATATATATATATATATATATATATATATATATATATATATATATATATATGTGTATATATATATATATATATATATATATATATATATATATATATATATTATATATATATATATATATATATATATGCATATATATATACATATATAGTTTGTCCAGAACGAAAAAAGTAGTACACACCATGAATATACAGAATGAGACACCTTTAAATCTACTTTTCATTCTTATATTTAAGTACACTTTTATGCTGGACTATGCAAAGTATCCACGTTATTATATATGAGAATTTAAAGTATACTTATGCAACTATTTTATCGACATATTCATCATACATTCCAATATGGTTTTATATTTGTTGAAATTAGCCTTATATCTTAAAAGTGTTAGTATAATTAAATGCTTGAAAACTGATCGTTTGAAATAGATATACTTTCAGAACATACTACGATTGCACAAAATTTATGACGCACATTTAAATTTACTCTTCATTGTTATATTTATAAAATATTTCGGGGCATTTTGTGGTAGAGTATCCAAGGAATTAAATAAAAAAATTAAACGGTTGATTCTGATCCGAAAATTTCCAAATTTTCCAAAAATTATAATAAACAGATTTTTTTCAGGAAAATTTAAAAAGAATTTTTAGAAAAATATCTTTCTGAAAATTAAAAAAGAGTTTTAAAATCATCTTACGTATCAAATAAAAATATATAGATGAATTTTGAATATAGTCAGAAAGTTTTTTTTAGCTTTCCTCAACCTTTTTTCTTTTTTGTCGGATCCCCAAATCTCTTTTTCTACCGAAGGACAGTAATAATATATTATGCAATTTTCTTTTTTTAAAGCAATATGTTAAAATTAAAAATGCATTTAGATTAAGAAATCGAATTTTTGTTTTCCAGAGTATGAACACACACATTGATACATGTGTGTTTAATTATTTTATACAGAGCACACTTATATTTTCAACTCTATAATAATATTATATGTACTAGGACATATTAATATATTGATATTAGTTAAACGATAAACCCCAATAATAAAATTCATATATCATCCAGCTGTAGTTTTCCACCCATAAATTACCCTTAATATGATTTTTTTAACTAGTAGCGTATACTTTTTCATAAAATGTTGTAGGATGTTCAATAAATTTTGTTTTACTTATAATCACCCTTGCAATTAAATTATACCTATCCATTTATTTTACCCATATATCATTCATATAATCCAGCATGTTTTTATGCCTGTTGAAACTAGTCTCAAATATCTTACTAGTTTTAATACAGTTAAAAGTCTTTCAATCCTTTAAAACTGACAAATTTTCAGAATACACCAACATTATTCTCAATCCATAAGTCATCTTCAAATCTGCAACCATTTTTTATGCAAATAAATTGTTATGAAGCATTTTGGCAACTTATTCCTAAAATTCTACTGTAGGTTTTAGTACAGTTAAAAACATTTTAATCTTTCAAAACTGATAAACTTTCAAAATACAACAAAATTATTCATTATGCATAAGACACCTTTAAATCTGCATCCATTTTTATAGTAAAATAAATTGTTATGGAGAATTTTGCTTTTAAATACTTTTCTACTAATAAATATCTTAAAACATACAAATATATTTATTTAATTTTTTAGATTATATTTCACAAGAAAAATTAAATTTAAATGAATGACTATTCTTTTAATGATAATAGGACATTTTATTTTTTATGTTGCTTATATTGCTAGTTTAATATAATTTAAAAAATAGATTAATAAATATAACCTTCTTATGAAAACATGAATTACTCAGACAAAGTTTTAGCGTAAGGCGGTTTGTTTTTAATAAAACTTTTCTCAATTATTCTGCTCAGGCAAAAATAAATTAATAATTTCCTTAAATTTCTATAGAAATTTTCCATTTACAAACTTTTAAATGATTTTTTTAAATACTTACTTGGATAAATTCTTACTTGGATTAAGTACTGTCTACAATTATGTTGACAGTAGTTGAGTTAATATTCTGCACGTTCGTGGGCCACCATTTACCATTCACTGCTTGAAAAAGACTTAATAACAGAGAGAAACAAAGCAAAACTAAAACAAATAATATGAATCAGTATATCAACATCTAATATTAAGCTTTCATCAAATCAACTATATCTCAGCATTTATAAATCTCTCAATAAACAAGGTGTTGACCATCTGGAAAAGGGGCGATTATCTACACTGCACGTTTTTCGTGAAACAATTGTTTATCATAAAATAAATATATATTTTTATAGCACATTTGTTTATTGTAACTTACTACTATTGGCATACCTTTAACAAACATTTCTCAAAACTTTTGAAACGGGAATTTCAATACTTCAAAATAGTTTTCAGAAATATGTTTTATCAAACAGAAGCCATAAAACTAATAACTCTGAAATAATATTTTGTTTTATGACAGTGCATTTTATTTATCTTTATATATAAAATTCTTCTTCCCGTGTGTTTTGTAATAGAACTCCACCTAAAGCTAGACTGATTTGAAAGAAATTTGTGTATGTAATTAATTTGTTTCGAATGGTTTAGATTCACAATTTGATACGATAAAAAATGTTTTTTTTTATTAAAAAGTCCAAATGTGCGCCATATTGAGATTATTATAATACTGCTTGAAACCATTCTCTGCCAACGCATCTGTGGCTCAGTGGTCAGCACAGTGCTTCAGTAAGAGAAGCCCCAGGATCGAATCCTGGAATGTGGGATTTAATTTAATCTAATTTTGTTTGTGATGACTGTACGTTAAATGGCGTCAAGTATTTTTAAAATATATTTTTCCTTACTTTTCTATCAAAATGGTCCAATTTATAATTTATTTAAAAGCATTTCACAATTTTTAGATTTATACGACAAAATCTTTCTGGTCGTCTAGTTAAAATATAAGAACTAAAATGAGAGCATCTACTTAAAATTCCAGTTTTTCGATCAAGAGATCTGTTTGTTGCAGATTGTCCTATATAAATACAATTCTACTGCATAAGATGATTTTCTTACTGTAAAAAATATCTGTGAAATGCTATAAAAGCATCAAAACTATGAACATTTCTAAAATCTAATTTCTAAATAATTATCTGAATTACACGTATTTCAAGAAACAATTGTTTATATGATTGGTAT
>CM063508.1:46691915-46729415 GCA_032207245.1 Pardosa pseudoannulata
GATACGTTTAATTAAGTTCAAAATAGAAGTACCTATAGGATTCATGTTTATTACTTTTAATTTTTGAATGCTCTATTTACGTAATATATATATATATATATATATATATATATATATATATATATAAATATACATATATATATATATATATATATATATATATAATATCAATTATGCACTAATGTTTTTACTAAAACTGCTTTGAAATTTTCATTCAGGATATAAGGAACACAAAATATTTTTAAATATTAGCACAAAATTTATTTTGTAGTTAGTTTTTGCCATCAAAATTAAAGAATTAGTACCATCAAAATTAACAACCCTAAATATATTCTAATATATCTCACTGAATGATTTCATTGTTTACGACTCAAGATATTTTCTTTAAAAAATTTGGTTAGTTAAAATAACGCATATCAAAAGCAAAATGTATGTTCTAAACGTTTGAGAGTCTAAGTTCAATCCAGCATTTTTAGCCTTTACATTTGTACAGTGATTAAATGAGATTTAAATTATATATTCTTTGCATTTATACTTATTAAAATTTGCTTAGTAAAAGTTTCTTAATAACTAACACTATGTTCTAATTTTGGTATTTATATTCAATGATACGTACTTTAAATATTAAACAAAGGTACAGTATACCAAAAACTAACCGAAACATATTTATTAAAAAAATTATATATATTATATGAGACTGCAAAGTATTTAACTAGAATGTTTTTATTTTTAAACATTTTTTAGTAATAGACAGACCAACTGGCATTTTATTTCCTATTGATATTACTTTCGTTTAAAATTCATATAATATCGATCAAAAAAACACTTCGAGTCTGATATTGTCTACATTTGAAAAAAATATTTTGCAAAGGTTTTTATTACTGCAAAATTCTGCTTGTGAATTTCCTTTACAAAATTATAAAAATTTAAAATAACTGAAGGAAGAAGACTTGTTCAATGTTAATGTACTTAATTAACATAAAAAAAATTTAGAATAAAATTTATAATACGGTTGCATTATTAAAAGTAAGAATAATTTGAAATAAAACATGCATCAATCATAAAGAGCATTTAAAACGCTATACTGTTACTATATGAAATGTAATTTCATATAGTAACAGTAATCTACAAAATACGATAAAAAAAGAAATAATCTACAACTCTGTCTTTAGGTTTTAAACAATTTTTAAATGTAGGTATTCAAGAATTTTAAGAATTTTTTTAAATCTTGCTTTATCTTGAGTATATTTATCTTCATACGCTTATGGGATACAAACCAAAGTTACTTTTAAAATGCTCATTCTGATAGATTTTCTCTTATCTATATTTAGAATAGCTTCACGTCTTCCCATATCGTTAGCAAATAATCTGAAAAAATCGTGTAATCTGTGCTACCTCGTGCATGCGAATGTACTAAAGTATGGCTGTAAATTACCGATTATAGATAAAGTAATCAGGTATTAAGATATCCTTGTTTTAAGAAGGAAACATTAAAAAAGTTGGCTTGAAATTGAAACATTTAAAAGTTACTGTTGGAATAAATAGAATATATTTAACAGGATTCTTAAAATCTCCAATAATTAGAAAACATTCGCACATACTTAATCTATAAATATATGATGAATATGTGAGTCATTAGAGATTTTCGTAACAAAAATAACAAGGAACTAGATTTTAAAAAATAAGTAATATAATTTAAAGGAAGTTATTTACAAATAAAACACTTTGTATCGTTTTTAAGAAAATTATACAGGCATATCATTTTTAAGGAGGAACTAAATTGTGAAGTGCCTGGAGGTATAAAGAAGGTCATACAATTTTGTTTTATTATTTTACCAAATTGAAATTTTGTACAGCTTTGAAAGACATAAATGTAATTACATGTTGTTCAATTGTTCAATAAATGTTTGTAGAAATCCAAATACGTGCATCAATGAATTTCAGGTTTAAAGAGTGTTATTGGAAAATATATAATGAATCTGATTAAGGAAAATAATTTAAAAGAATTTTTTTCGAAAGTACTTTATATGCATTATAACAGCTTATAGTCTTTTTGATAAAACATTGTTGCAAAATACGCATAAAGTTTAGAATATAAAAACTATGCTGTAAAAGTCAGAATGGCATAGAAATTTTAAAAATGTACTTAATTTCTTTAATGTACTAAAAGCTAATTTTTATACATATTTATATATAAATATGATAACATTTTCTTCAATTTCACAATAAATGTTTTTAAAAATTTGCCCATATATATCAGTGAATTTCGAGTTTATAGACTGCTGCTGCTAGAAGCAAAGCAACCAATCAGAAAATAAAAAATAAAATAATTTATAAGAAATTGTTTTAAAATAATACACTTTATGTTTTTTAGAAAATTATAGTTAAAAAAAATTGTTCCTAGAAATGAGCTGTGCTTTGAAGGATATAGGAATATAAAAAACACTTTTAAAATAGTTTCCTTATTTTATTGAAAGTTAAATTTTGCATGGATTTCGAAAACATTAATAAAAAAAAAAACACTGTTTAACTTCCCGATAAAAGTGTTTGAAAATCCGTATAGATGCATCAGTGAGTTTTAAATTTAGAGACTGAAAAAAAACGAAGTGCCTAAATGCTATCAATTATTCTCATTCTTTCATTACTTTTACAGAAGTATGTACGTCAACGCTCTTGATTGAAGTTTAACCTTGAAATGTAATGATACTTTCTGCATGAATAATAAACGCGTACCTGGGAAAAATACAACGGCCAGCTACTGAGTAGAAAAATAGACCAAGGAATGAATCTGTCGCTCATCCACAATAAATAGTTGTAGTTGCAAGCGTGTTAATAGTAACCTTCGCATTCAACGAATTCCCATTTTATATATTTCAGAAATGTAGATACTTGTTTTGATTTTAAATTCTAGCATTTTTTAATTTTGAAAGAAGCTTGCTTAGAATTACTTCTTTTAAAGTCTCATTACGTTTTTTTTTTTCATGTGATATTTTTTGTATCAAACACATCGGTAAGATTGAAATTAATAAGCTGTTAATAAAGTTTTCTATACCTCTATTATTAAAAATTACGAGCATTATGAAATATGTGTTATTAAATTTTCTAAACTTCTGTAATTAGAATTTACAAGCATAATTAAATAGTTTTTTTCTAAGTGGTGAAGCAGTAACCTTCAAGCATACAGTGAAGATATTTTTTTTGAATTTAGAAAGAAGCAAGCCTAGCATTATTTAAATTCTTTGAAAGTCTCATTTAAGGTTTTTTTCATTAATATTTTTTGTATCAAACACATAGGTAAGCTTGAAATTAATAAACTGTTAATAAAGTTTTCAGTTGCAGTTCTAAGCTTGTAAAGAGTAATCTTCAGCCATTCGATGAATATTTATTTTTTTCCTTTACAGAAATGTAAATAGTTGCTATGATTCTGAAGTCTGACATTCCTGAATTTCAAACAAACAAGCCTAGTATTAAATAAATTCTAGCTGTCGTTCTTGTCGTCTTGTTGTTGGTCAATCCAACATGATTGACCCAAACGCTACTCGTATTAAGGTAAAAGGTTGAGCCTTTCGTTTTAACGAGAACAGCAAAGATGAGTGGGTCCTCCTAATTTACGAACATATTTTACGTAAATCTCTACGTAAATACTTTAAAAGTTTTATTAGTGTTCTTTTAAAAGAAAAAACTATGTGACTTTTTTTATTAAAATTCACATAGATAAGATTGATTTTCTTGGGCTGTTGTTTAAGTGTTTTTTAACTTCCAATATTGATGCCTATTCTTCTAATTTAACATATATTATTTTTTTCTACATTGAAAGAAACAGATCTAGGAATGACGTTTAAATTCTTTAAAATCATAATAAATTTTTCTTAAATAACCACGAACATATTTATATGTATATATATATATATATATATATATATATATATATATATATATATATATATATATATATATATATATATATATATATATATATATATATATATATATATATATATATATATATATATATATATATATATATTATATATGTATATATATGTATATAAATATATATATATATATATATATATATATATATAAATATATATATATATGTATATATATATATATATATATATATATATATATATATATATATATATATATGTATGTATATATATGTATATATATGTATATATATATATATATATGTATGTATATATATATATATATATATATATATATATATGTATATATATATATGTATATATGTATGTATATATATATATATATATATATATATATATATATATATATATATATATATATATATATATATATATATATATATATATATATATATATATATATATATATATATATATATATATATATATATATATATATGTATATATATATATATATATATATATATATATATATATATATATATATATATATATATATATATATATATATATATATATTAACTCTCAACCTTCAACTCCCCAGCTACCACGGCTCGACATAAATTCTTTAAAAGTCTTACTAATGTTCTTTTTTAAAAAATTCAATGTCACATTTTTTTATTTAAAGTCGCATAGTTAATATTTAACTTCGAGGGCTGTTGTGAAAGTTTTTTTAACTTCTTTTATTGACATCAATTATTCTAATTTAGCATGCATTACTTTGAAAGAAACAAATCTTGTAATGACGTTTAAATTCTCTAATATCATAATAATATTTTATTAAATAATAATGAGATATTCTAATTGAAAACTGAATAGGTGAGATTGAATTTCAATGGTTTTATTAAAGTTTTCTAATCATATATTATTAATAATTATGATCATTATTAAATAGTTATATAACACATATATGATTTTAAACAGTAACTGCCAGGCATTAAAGTAATTATTAAGGTTAGAGTTTTTAATATTTTTTAGATTTTAACTACAAAAATTAGATTTTAATTCTACTTTTTGCAATTCTTAACTTCAATTCTTAAATCAAACATACTATTATTTGAATTATTTATAAAAGATTGCATTCATTTTTAAAAACATTAATGAGATATTTTTTATTGAAAACTGTATATGTAAGACTTAACTTCAAGTTGTTCTTATTAAATTTTTTAAGCTTCTATTGTTAATAATTATAAGCATTATTAAACAGTTATAATTCTAAAGTCAATAGGCATAAATGTTTTTTTTCCTTTTAGGAATTTAGACAGTTGTTGTAATTAAAATTTCTGACATTCTTGAATTTGAAAGAAACAAGTCTAGTAAAACTTAAACTATTTAAAAGTCTTTTGATATTAACATCGAATTAAATGCAAAAGTAACGTAATGCAAAAATTGTAAAGGGAAACTTTCTTTTACTATTTGTGCCAAACATATTTGGCTTTACATTTAGTTCAGTATACTTTCATTATTGTCTCGATTTGTTTTATAATCTATTTGTATTATTTCGATATACTTTTTTACCGTAGTAGAAATTCAAATATATATACTAAATTTTTGTTTCTAAGTATATTATAATTGATTGTATCCTTTGTCTGTATAGTTGTCAATAACAAAGGGGGTTATAAGAAACTTCCCTAGCGAGGTTCTCCCACCTCATGCGTGGAGCAATCGTTATATATATATATATATATATATATATATATAATATATATATATATATATATATTATATATATATATATATATAATATATATATAATATATATAAATATATATATATATATTATATACAATATATAAATAAATATATATATATATATAAAATATATACATATATACATATATATATATATACATAATATATACATATATATTTATATATATATATTTATTATATATATTTATATATATATATAAAATTTATATATTATATATGTATATATATATATATATATATATATATATATAATTATATATATATATATATATATATAAACATATATATATATAATATATACATATATATATATATATATATTATATATATAAATATATATATATATATATATATATTATATATACAATCGATATAGAGGAGGTTACAATCACTACATATTTATTCTCTTCACTAGTGTCAATGACGTTCATTAACACTCAAATAGGTTGAATACAAAAGCGGATGTAATAGATTAATGTTGTTCATACTCATACTATTCAGTATAAAGCCGAAAAAAAGTAAAAAATCAAAGATAAACATATAAAAATAATTAAAACAAATACATCCTTTGAAAACAAAATTTGTTAACTCAAGTTGTGGTGATACTAAAACAATGAAACAATCTGTTTTATATAATCATGTAAATTTAAAAATTTAAAAATATCTTAATGTCTTTATAAAGTTTATGTTTAAGAAAGTAAATGTTATACTAATTATAAAGCACACGTATGAAAAGTTAAACAAATGACATAATAAAATTTACGCGCATAGGAAAGAATAATATTAATTTTAAAAATTTGAGTTCTTGAATTCAAATATGCAACTCTTTTAAATGCAGATTTTTTTCGAAAAAAGATGTCCGTCTCACATAAGTGACGTATATTACCCAAGTAGCACTCGAGCTAAATTAAATTTCGTTACCGGAATGCATGAGTTCGAATCACACCGTTCACAGGGGCATGCATTCACAATTATTTGGAATACACTGTAAACAGTAAATTCTGATCCAATAGTTTGTCTTGTTACGGCAAATCGCCATTAGCTTGCCAAAATTTAAAAAAAAACTATAAAAGCTTTAAAACAATAAATAGCGCAACTTTTCAAAGTGTTATAGATGTTTTTTCTTAACGCTATTTTATTGCTTTAAGCTACTGTAAAGCATTACATAAGCGAGCCGTGGTAGTTCTGTCGGTATAGGCAACGCTCTCGAATCTGGAGAGTTGCGGTTTCGGCTTAAGATCCGCCGTGTTTGTTAACCATTTAAAGGTTACCTCTATGAATTCTTTGGAATTTAATGAAATTAGTTTATAAATATTATCTATGAGCCTTATAAATGCAATATGTATTAAAGCTTTTCTTTGCAATCCTTAGAGGGGTTTGCCTTAGAGGATCCCATAGGAGGAATTGATGGGGATTAACGTACAAACCCATTCCTTTGACAGAGTGACCATAATAATTTTTAAAATTTAATTATATTTGAAGAACAATAAATAAGTGTTCTTAAAGAAGTAAAATAGATAGTTTAACTATTAATAAGTGTCGTTTGAATAGATACTTTTGTGTGGGGGTCATAAGTGGAATACATTACTAACTTTCTGGGTACAGCAAGTATAAATATATATATTTTAAAAAAATTAATTAAATGTATTGCTATCTTTTATGGTAAGTTTTAAATATCAAAAACATAAAAATTAGAAAAAAAAATCGTATTTCTCTAAAAATCAGAGAAAAAGTTTAACAGGAGGTTTCACTGCGAAACCACTGTCAATTAAAGGGTTAAAGGTAACT
Organism: Pardosa pseudoannulata; assembly: GCA_032207245.1. NCBI lineage: Eukaryota > Metazoa > Arthropoda > Arachnida > Araneae > Lycosidae > Pardosa > Pardosa pseudoannulata. The sequence goes on from CM063508.1 coordinate 46,699,370, forward strand.
GGGGCACGAAAAATATGTTCGGGTTCACAATGTCCTCCAATTTCTCAATCAATACCTCTGTAGGTGGAAGGCTAAGCATTTAGGTCTTCTTCTTGGTCCCTTCTTCTAAATTACGTGGACCCACTTGAGTGAGAAGTCGAATTTTCACCCTTGAGGTGCTCGTTAAAATAAAAAGCGCATCACTTTGCCTTAATACGAGTAGCGTATGACTCAATCATGCATGGTTTAACAAAGTGGTATAAGACAACAACAACAAATACATACACATAAACATCTAAAAGATATCGATGTCAAAACATATAATAGTCTCTTTTATTTGCGATTTGCCTATTAAAGATTCAAGGAACTTCTAACTTCTAACAAGGCCTAATAAATAGATAATAAAAAGAATATACAGGCTGTTAACGTCATAGAAATAGGTGATGAAAATTTTTTCAAAATGATCTAATTTAGCAAAAGAATGCAGTATATCTTATCTAACCATTCCTACTAATTCTTAGTGGGACACTACATAGACTGACATCATTTTTATTAACTTTCTAAACGGCGTGCCAACTAAACAATGCATCATAAACTAAGTGGCACTATTAGATCCTTTTTCCATTCATAAGGGACATGATATCATTACGTTTTCTCGTGTAATGTCCGATGCATTTTTATAGGGGTAGTAAAAAAAGAACCTTAACTTTCCTTTCTACCATAACGATGCTTTGTTTTTATTATTTATTGTTTTTTCTTTGCATTAGCGAAAAAGTAAATAATAACCTGATTAACGTTTGTGAAGGTGGAATTCTAGCATGCAGGCATAGAAAAAGTAAAATTTATGATTTATGAGTGAACGTGCAGTAAAATTAGCATTTAGAAAGAGAAACTCCCTGGACTGAACTAGATGTCTTTCGCCCTTTTAACCCTTTGTCTCTCAACAAGTCTGAATCAAAACTTATTTTCTGAAGCGTTAGAATACCTTATTTCAGACTTGTTAACTGTAATTTATAAATTGAAAATATAAAAATAAAAATTTACTGGCACAAAAGTGTATTTTCTCCAATTATAAAATTTATATTTCTTAAACATATTGCAAATTTAATATAACCAAACTTTAGTACCAATTATGTGCATCCGATCAAGCAATAAATAAAATTTTATTAGGCAAATTAGTATCGACATTTTGAACAGATTTTGTGGGCGAATTGTGTTAACTGCTGTCTTGCTGTGTAGCATCAATCAATAAAGCTATCTTTTAACGATCATTAAATAAAGGATATTAACTTTTGACTATACTGGAGGTCTACAACATGGTGATATAAGCGCCGGTGAAAATATTCTGTTAGAAAGCTGAATAATGGTGTGCCAACCATGATAAATGACCTTCACCATTGATACAATCATCTGGCTGCTTGATCAAACTAAATATGCTCCAATAAAAAACAAAGATAGAAAATTAACTAGATCATATAATCCGTCTAAAAAAATGTGACTGACTGATATAACTTTTTTGTTAGAATTGACATTTTCTGCTTAAAAGCCGTTTACGTCTTTGGAAGTCCAGATGCTTTTGATTCTCAGTTTGATGAAAGATAAATCCTTCAATTCGACTTGAAAGTAAGATTAAATAGCATAGCCCTCTCTGTTTTTAACGTTATTCTTTTTTCTCCCAACAGAGTTTTTACCTAAGTGGAGCAATTGGTCACGCCGTTCGAGCCTAAATGGCGCGCAAGGCAATTAACCTCCTGCAGAAGAAAGTACATCACGCAAATGGAAGAACAACTGACGAGAGCTTTTGAAATACCGAGATTTCCGACGGGTAATTGAATATATGTTGTGTTCTTAGGAAAAAGCGGCCCGGAAGCAATTTATATAGAGATATTCAGCAGTCAGAGGACTTTCTATTGTTTCTTTTTTTCTACAGCACTTACGAATTAATAATTGTAGATTTTGCAAATGTTTTCAAATAATAAAAGTTATTATAAGTTCTAAGTTTTGGATTATTTTTTCTTTTGTCTATTAAAAATCATCTTTGAGTCTTCGTCACATATTTAGGAAACTATAAAATTCAGGCAATCAGATAATGGGCTGTTATAAACAGAGTATAATTTTCTAAGAAATGGAGAGCATGGAAGCAAATTATATATATAGATTTTCAATATTTAGATAATTTTTTACTTTCTCTACCTCTTTTTTACTCTAAAGGACTTGTGAATATATAATTACAGACATTGCTAATGTTTTAAGTCAGATATTTCAATATAAATCTAAGTTCTAGATTATTTAATTATTTCCCTATTACATCAATATTACTTGTAAGTTTGCTTCATATATTTATCTTCATCTATTGTCTCTTCCTTCTAAGTTTTGGATTATTTAATTTTTTGTCTATTGAAATTATCTTTATGTCTTTTTCATATATTTATGAACTATAAAATTCAGACAATAAAATAATGGGTTCTTATAAACAGAGTATAATTTTCTAAGAAATGAACAGCACGGAAGCAAATTATGAATAGAGGTCTTCAATATCCAAATAATTTTTTACTTTCTCTTCCTCTTTTTCACTTTAGAGGACTTATGAATATATAATTACAGAAATTGCTAATGTTTTAAGTCAGATATTTCAATATAGATCTAAGTCCTGGATTATTTAATTATTTCCCTATTACACAAATATTACTTGTAAATCTGCTTCATATATTTATCTTCATCTTTTGTCTCTTCCTTTCTACAGCACTCAAGAATTAATAATTGTAGATTTTGCAAATGTTTTCAAATAATAATTGTTATTATAAGTTCTAAGTTTGGGATTATTTATTCTTTTGTCTATTGAAAATTATCTTTTGTAGTCTTTTTCATATATTTATGAACTATAAAATTCAGACAATAAAATAATGGGTTCTTATAAACAGAGTATAATTTTCTAAGAAATGAACAGCACGGAAGCAAATTATGTATAGAGATCTTCAACATTTAGAGAAATTTTTACTGATCTTCTACTTTTTCCCTCTAAAGGACTTACGAATAAATAATTACAGAAATTGCTAATGTTTTTAAGTAAAATATTTCAATATAGATCTAAGTCCTGGATTATTTAATTATTTCCCTATTACACAAATATTACTTATAAGTCTGCTTCATATATTTATCTTCATCTACTGTCTCTTCCTTTCTACAGCACTTAAGAATTAATAAATGTAGATTTTGCAAATGCTTTCAAATAATAAACATGTTTATAAGTTCTAAGTTTTGGATTATTTATTCTTTTGTCAATTAAAATTATATTTGAGTCTTCTTCATATATTTATGAATCTATAAAATTCAGACAATTAGATAACGGGTTGTTATAAACAGAGTAAAATTTTCTAAGGAATGAACAGCACGGAAGCAAATTATGTAAAGAGATCTTCTACATTTAGATAATTTTTTACTTTCTCTTCCTCTTTTTAATTCTAAAGGACTTATAAATATATAATTACAGAAATTGCTAATGTTTTTAAGTAAAATATTTCAATATAGATCTAAGTCCTGGATTATTTAATTATTTCCCTATTATACAAATATTACTTGCTAGTCTGCTTCATATATTTATCTTCATCTATTGTCTCTTCCTTTCTACAGCACTTAAGAATTAATAATTGTAGATTTTGCAAATGTTTTCAAATAATAAATGTTATTATAAGTTCTAAGTTTGGGATTATTTAATTTTGTCTATTAAAAATTATCTTTATGTCTTTTTCATATATTTATGAACTATAAAATTCAGACAATAAAATAATGGGTTCTTATAAACAGAGTATAATTTTCTAAGAAATGAACAGCACGGAAGCAAATTATGTATAAAGATCTTCAATATCCAGAGAATATTTTACTGTCTTTTCCTCTTTTTCCCTCTAAAGGACTTATAAATATATAATTACAGAAATTGCTAATGTTTTTAAGTAAAATATTTCAATATAGATCTAAGTCCTGGATTATTTAATTATTTCCCTATTATACAAATATTACTTGCTAGTCTGCTTCATATATTTATCTTCATCTATTGTCTCTTCCTTTCTACAGCACTTAAGAATTAATAATTGTAGATTTTGCAAATGTTTTCAAATAATAAATGTTATTATAAGTTCTAAGTTTGGGATTATTTAATTTTGTCTATTAAAAATTATCTTTGAGTCTTCTTCATATATTAATGAAACTATAAAATTTAGACAATCAGATAATGGGTTGTTATAGACAGAGTATAATTTTCTAAGAAATGAATAGAACGGAGCAAATTATGTATAAAGATCTTAAATATTCAGAGAATTTTTTACTGTATCTTCTACCTTTTTCTCTCTAAAGGACTTACGAATAAATAATTAAAGAAATTGCTAATGTTTTTAAGTCACATATTTCAATATAGATTTAATTTTTGGATTATTTAATCATTTGCCTATTACATAAATATTAGTTGTAAGTATGCTTCATATATTTATCTTCATCTACTGTCTCTTCCTTTCTACACCACTTAAGAATTAATAATTGTAGATTTTACAAATGTTTTCAAATAATAAGCGCTACTATAAGTTCTAAGTTTTGGATTATTTATTCTTTTGTCAATTAAAATTATCTTTCAGTCTTCTTCATATATTTATGAAACTATAAAATTTAGACAATCAGATAATGGGCTGTTATAAACAGAGTATAATTTTCTAAGAAATGGACAGCACGGAAGCAAATTATGTATAAAGATCTTCAATATCCAGAGAATATTTTACTGTCTTTTCCTCTTTTTCTCTCTAAAGGACTTAGGAATAAATAATTAAAGAAATTGCTAATGTTTTTAAGTCACATATTTCAATATAGATTTAATTTTTGGATTATTTAATCATTTGCCTATTACATAAATATTAGTTGTAAGTATGCTTCATATATTTATAAAACTATAAGACTTAAATAATCAGTCAACATATTAAATTCTTAAATTGTTACGCATTTGAAATGAAGAACAAATATTGCAAAGGGGGAAGGCTCAAGCATGTTTTAGAACGTTGGGTATCTACAGATGTCAGCAAGGAAAACATCGAATATCATTTGACCTATTCAGTTGTGTCTTCAAGATTCAAATTTATTTAGCCCATCTCGGTAAGGAACAAACTCTACTCAGGTAAGCTTAGAATTACCAGGAAAAACAAAGATTACTTGTACTCGGATGTGTAAAACCCGTACACACCTAATAGATATACCCTTGAGGGTGAACCTAATGTAAGGCTTTCCTACTACAGAAGGATGAGAACAACATAATTGCTAGTTATACCATACAAACACTACTAGCATTAATTATTTACACTGACACAGCACTACATAACTAGTTTAAAAACAGTTGAAAAACATCAGGCTCATTTTTAATTGCCTTATAATTTGAAATCTTGAACTATTTATTTTATAATATGTTTATTAAAACATAGTTTAAATAAATATGCTTAAAATCACTTCGATAATTTATGCATTTATAAGAATTTTTTATTCATTCTGTTTAAGAAAAACAAGTATTTTCATTATTTTTATTATTTTTTTCCCATTTTTTTCAAATATTTATGATGGCAGCTAATTTTTTCAATGTTATAAGAGATGTCTTATAAATGAAACTCCCCGTATTAGTATGTAAAAGACATGCATAGAGTATTATTAATACAGTTGATTCCCAAAATATTATCCACCATACGACGCACGAGTGCTTTCATTCCCATAATAATTTAGCATATGGAATACTACCCTAATTCATTAATCCTAATTAAAACAGTAAATTTATGTAATACAGTTGTTTTTACTTTTACATAATTCATTTCCTTAGAATCGAAAGGGAACATGTTAGCATTTGGTTTGCATTCGGATACAAATTATCCAGGTTGTACATACTAGATAATTAAATTGAAAAATAGTTAATACTTTAAAATAAATTTCAAAGCATTTAGGTATCTATACTATTATATATAAATGAAAGATGCTTTATGTTTTTCCGCGATAACCGAAAATGCCACAAGTTACATATAACTTAATATAACTCAAGATTGTATATTGCACCTTTGGTCAGCTAGTCTTAAAAGTAGATCTTACGTAGAAAATTTTTTCACATATAATGTTTAAAGTAAACGAGTCCAAAATGTACACTAATTATAAAACAAGAAATTCACATACAAACACTTTGTTTTGTGCTTTGTATCTCAGCCAGCAATGGAAACGATCTCGTAACCCGGGGGAGGAGGGGTTCGAGGTTCAAACCGAACAAAGATCCTTTATGTTCATCAATGGCTGCGGAAGGACACAAAATAGATACTATCACAATGTCCTCCGAGTACCCAAAAATTACATCTGGAGGTGGTAGGCCAAGTCTAGGGGTATTTTGCTTGTCCTTTGTTTCTAAAATTGCAATGATCCACTTCATCAAAATAGTTATTTCACCCTATCGTTGCTAATCAAAAGGAAAGGCTAATCACTTCACCTTAATTCAACTAGTCTTTGGCTCACATGCTTAGTACTTATAAGTGACATTAGCAACAACAACGTTTTATTTTTGTTATTTACAAATGATTCTGAAATACAAATTATTTATAAATCGAATTAAAAAATACAATGATTATAAACAACATATTTAAAATTTAGTCATTAGTACTTATCAGTGGTCGAAGCAAAATATGAATTAAATTTTACCACACCATTTTGTTTTTGAGTTGATTTGCATTAAGTTATACAACTTTAGCCAGTATAAAAATTTTACTGCGGATTTTAAACACCATTAACATATTTTCCTGATGACAAAAGTTTCAATACAAATCCTTTCCAAGTGATATCACTTATAAGGATTCAAAATGCCCGCTCTTTACTGATTTTCCTAGCTTTACAGATAAGACGTTTATTACGAGAAATAATACATTACGAGAAATAATATCATACATTATAAAGGAAATTAAATCAGAATGATATTAAGGTCGTCAAATTTTAATTCATAAGCTCTAAAAATGAAAACGTTTTTAGAATAATCCTGCACAGTAATTTTTGTTAAATCAATGAGGCAAAACAATTTTGAAATAATTGGAATTCTATTCGCATTTTAATAAGCTCAATTATTTCATCCAATTATCCCATGTTTTTTTTAAGTACCCTTTCTTAATTTCTGTGTTAATGTTTCAATGGATAAGACATATAATCTAGCTTATTCTTTTAGCAAGCTAATTAATCCTATCTAATAATCCAATTTAGCAAACAGCTTCGCTGTACAATGTGATGCAAACCTCCTTACTTCAAGGCCGCACACTTAATAGGAATTTGGGGCAAAGAGAAGATTTCTTACGAAAGTTAAGACAAATCTGTTGAAAGTTAATTTACTTTAAATAACACAGAAGCTGTGTAATTATTCGGTTTCGATAATTTTTTTTCTAATTAATGATAAGCTCAGATATAAGAAGTCACGGTTCTATGTGTATTTCAGAGAAGATGGTTTGTGTTTGAGATGAATAAATTGAAATATATATTTTAAATAATTCAAGATTATTCAGTCTGAGTCATTGACGAGCAAGCAGGATTTAAAGTTAAAAGATAATTTTGAGGCAAAAAGAAGCTTTCTTACGAAAGTTAAGACAAATCTGTTGAAAGTTAATTTACTTTAAATAAAACAGAAGCTGTGTAATTATTCGGTTTAGATAATTTATTTTTTTATTAAGGATAAGCTCAGATATAAAAAGTCAAGGTTCTATGTATATTTCAGAGAGGATGATTTGTGTTTACGATGAATAAATTGAAATGTATAATTTAAAATAATTCACGATTATTCAGTCCTAGTCATTAATGCGCTAGAAGATTTAAAATTAGAAGATATTTAGGGGCAAATAGAAGCTTTCTCACGGAAGTTAAGTCAAATCTGTTGAAAGTTAATTTACTTTAAATAACACAGAGCTGTGTAATTATTCGGTTTAGATAATTTATTTTTTCTAATTAATAATAAACTCAGATAAAAGAAGTCACGGTTCTATGTGTATTTCAAAGAGAATGGTTTGTGTTTACGATGAATAAATTGAAATATATAATTTAAAATAATTCTCGCTTTTCAGCCCGAGTCATTGACGCGCAAGCAGGATTTAAAATTAAAAGATAATTTTCCCAAACTTATTATACTTAATTGCTAACAGGATTGCTTTGAAAAGCATCGTCATGGAAGTTAAATATATTTTAACAGTAGAACCGAAGCAGTTTAGGCATACCTAAAACCTCAGACTGGGTCAAATTTACCCCGATTAATATTAATTCGTGTTGTTATTCAAAACGTACATTTCATTTATACGCAATTATACATGTAAATCTTGTAAATTTTCTCCCAAATATATTGACAAAAATTAAACTGAATAATTGAACCAGTACTATAAACGCATTGAAAGTAGCAATATTTTGAAAGAAATATGCAATTATTTAAACAGTGAATATTCATTTATTATTTTTATACGTTTTTAATCAGTTAATATTTTAAAACTTTTTTTAAGGAATTAATGCTTAGTAAATGTAAACTGAAAATTAGACATTAGAACCACGGCAGTTTAGGCATACCTAAAACCTCAGTCTAATTTACTGTCCAATTAATATTAATCCATGTTATTATGCAAAATGTATACTGTATTTATATTCGATTATGCATGTGCATCTTGTAAATTATCTCCCCAATTATTGAAAAAAAATGAAACTGAATCATTGAACCACTATTATAAATGTATAGAAAGTTACAAGATTTTGAAAGAAATATACAATCATTGAAACAGTGAACATTCATTTATTATTTTTACATGCTTTTAATCCGTTACGGAGACAATGCAAAATAATTAGTTTTTACGATTTGTTTTTGTTCTTATGTTAAAAACTGAAAATTATTTGCATTGTCCATTGTCTCCGAAGGGAAGCCCTAAAGTTTGAAGACAAAGTTTAAATGGCTCAGCTCCGGAGCCCTCGATTGCAAAGGGTTAAAAAGTATAAATAGTTATAAAAATAAATTGACAACTTTAATAGAATTATTTAGTTTCTTTCCAGTCAAGGTTTCTTACACAGTTCAGGCACGGTTTGACCAACTTTTCTTATTATATATTTTGTACATTTTCTACATATAGATATTTTATAGTGAATACAAATATCTAGAGTTTTGTTTCCCCTCTTAGTAACGAACCATTTTTTGCATATGTAAAGATTCATCAATATTATATTTTCATAAACTTTTACGGTTAATAAATTAGGAAAAGTCGAGAAATGTATTTCTATTTCGTTAGTAACGTTTCGAGAAAATTGAACACAAATAGTTTTTGAATTAAAATAACCCACCTTCTAGTGTTAAGGCTGGAATATGTATTCATTTTGGATTTGAGATATACCATCTATGAGTACATACACGTGTAAACTAAATATACTATAAGTATGATGGTGGACATAAGCCGTTAATCTAATGACATCCAAAAAAAAATGCTTTCCTAAAAAATGTACAGTAAATTCCACAATAAATTTGTAAAGTTAACTGAAACTTTTATCGCAATTCCAGAAAGAAAATTATATAAGCAACATTTAAAGTTGAGATATGGGATAGTTTCAGTAATTAATGTGATATTTGTTTCAACTATAAAGATATTTAATATTTAGGGTCACAAAATTATTTAACCAGTCGCCGTTGGGGTACTATACAGTGTCATCTAACAGCCTCAAAATCATAACATTGTTTTCTATGAATCAGTTCAGGTCCTAGTCCTCCATTTAGCAAAATATTTTCTATAGAGGTCCACACTAAACCAAATAAACTGTTTTTTTTTACTTATTAGAAATCGAATATTTTTATAACATAATTAGTTAACCCGTTGCTTTTACTTTAATAGGTAATAGTTTCATGTACTTCAAGAGTACTATTATTAATGTATTTACTATCATAATTCATAAATTCATAACAGAACAGTTAAAAATTAGTAAATGTGTATAAGTCTTTATGACAATAATCAGAAAATCTATCGATTAATATATTTACTACAATGAATGTAATAATTGTTTCAATTATAAAATTAATGAATTACTAATAATTTAATACTGAGTAACAACATTATTATCATGGTTTTTGGTGTGTTATTTTCTATAAATTAGTCCAAGTCCTCCATGTAGCAAATTAATTACCATTAAGGTTTAAACTAAACCAATTAACCGATTTCTTAATGAAATCAAATATTTTTCTATAGCCTCTTTCGAAATCCCGTTGTTTTAATTTGAATATGTAACAATTTCATGTACTTCAAAATGAAGTGGCAATACATGAACTAAAATTAAATATGATGATAATTTTAATATATGAAAAAATTTTCTTGATTTGGACCTATACATTTGTAAATTGATTTACCTACAAATTTAGGAAAATTCACTACATAACAAAAATACACTTTTTCCAAAGATATATGTCTAAATAATTTAATGCCAATGACTTTTATATCACCTAAATTAAAATCAATATATGGATTTTTAAATGATTTTTATAATTTTAATGTTTGTCAGTTACAAATCCGTGAAGATTTAAAGTGGTAGTTTAATCAAATCACATCCTTAATTATATTTTGTAAAAAAATATATTTATTTATTAACAAAAAATTCGATAATTTTTTCTCATCAAAAATGTGAAGAACCTTTAGTTTATAGATTGAAAATTCATCCCTGAAACTATACAGATGGTTATTGTTGGCTTACGCCACTTTGTCAAACCAAGCACGATTGCTACTCGTATTAAGGAAAAGGGGAGAGCCTTTCGTTTTAACCCTTTACAGATCACTAATATAAGTTCTTAAGAATTGATTTAAATTAGTTTATAAACATTATCTATGATTTTTATATATATAAAATATATAAAAACTTTTCTTTACCGTAGAGGAATCTTAGAACGGTTTGAGGTGTACTTTAATTGATAAACCCTTCCCATATGACATAATAACAGTGTGAACATAATACTTTTTTTAAATTTGTGTTATATTGGAAAAGCAATAAGTATCCTTAAAATGATACAAGAATTAAATTAACAGTTTATAAGCAATGTTTGGATTTATTTTTTATTAGGGGGGGTCACAATTGAGAAAAAAATGAATTACTGCCATTCTAGGTACAGCAAGTTTAAATACATATATTTCAAAATGAAAAATAAATTTGGTGTAGTGCTACCATCTGATATAAGTTTAAAATGCTAAAAACATTAAAAAAATCATAAAAATTCATCTATATGTTTCTAAAAAGCAGAGAAAAAAATGTTTAATAGGTGGTTTCGCTGCGAAACTATTGTCCGCTAAAGGGTTAACGAGCAATTCAAGGGCGAAAGTACGACTCAAACTCAAGTGGATCCTCGCAATTTTGAAGCAGTGACCAAGAAGGAGACCCATAGGCTTGAACTGCCACCCCAAAGAGGTATTGATTGAGAACTTGGAGGACATTGGGATCACGAACTTACTTTGCGTGCCCCAGTTACCTTTAACAAACACGATGAATCGTAGTCCAACTCAGTCTCCGAACCTGCAACCCTCCAGTTACTAAAAAGCTATCTTTGCCGACTAAGCTACCGCAGTTCCTATACAGATTGAAAACAACTAGTTTTGCAACACTTTTAATGCCGAAGTATTACTGTTTAATTAAGGTTTATGATCTGAACACTTATGCAATTTATACTTTTACTTACTTTCATTTATTTAAATTGGGGTCATATTGTTCCAGATATATATCATAATTATTTCCCTCTAGAATCACGGTTCCGCTTGCTCAGAATCAAGTCTGTGAAACAAGCAAAAAATATTTTAAAAACCGCAAGTATTCATAATGCATTAAATTATATCTGCGGTTTCTTCTAACCATACAGAAGTTACAATACGTATCAATCTACAATTTAAGAATTTAATGTGGAAAAGATAACAAAACTATTTTCCCATTTACTCAAAAGGTAGCAAAATATTTTATAGTTAATTTGTGAGAAAAATTATTAAAGAATAAAACCTTAATCAGAAAGAAAACGTGACACGAATGAGCTTTGTTTGCGGTTTTTGAGAAATATATTTTAATTAGTACTAGTTTTGTTAGGGTTAGGAGCGCTACGGACTATCTTTTTGTCACAGGAGGGCTAATGATACCATGACATACTGCTTAAATGAATCACGAATATTTACGAACATCCATGAAAGGAGCGGGATTCGAAGTCTCCACTCCGGTACTGAAGAACGGCTTCGTTTTTTTACCAGACATCAAGCATCTTAATTGTTAGTAGACGAGGGCTACTTATTCAAGAATCTACAGGAAAACAAATTCATTTTGTATATCTTCGAACTCGACAGCATTGGTATTCAAACTCAAAGATTCTGAAACTTTCAGGCAGTTCCTTTAAGTGCTTTCTTTCGGCAGAATAGGCTAAAAAATGCTTGGAATCCCTAAGAGAAATATTTAATAGCAATTACTCAGTAAAATGCTAATTGATGCTGAATTTCAGATACAAAAAAGGAAAATTGTTAGAAATTCTTTAATTTAATCCATATTTATATCAGTATACGTACTCCAACACAGAAATAATAAAATATACGATTAGATCAATTAACTTTGAGGCAAATATCTAGTTTTTGGCATACACCAATTCTGCGTAGAATGGATATTGACTATTTAATATAATATACTCAGATAGGTGTGGCTAAGTACAAAATGGTATTTTTTCTACATATCTAATTAGAGGACAACTTCCTGTTGAATTTTATTCCGAACGGTTACTATTATCCATGTCTACAGTGGAATTCACCCACGCGGACTCTGGCATCGAGAGGTATCTCCCTATTGATTCGATCATTGTCAAGCAATCATATACAAGTCATCAGATTTTTTCCCTACAAGTGAACAATGCAAGTACATCAGATCTTTATTCGAGTATCAAACAAAGGTCTATTTCTTTTTAAGAACTCGTGACACTATATATAACCCGAGTCTGTTAATGGCTAGATTTTATGAACGATAATAGGACTTCAACTGGAAGATCAAGCATCAAAAAAGGAAATTAATAGCTCAGCTAAAAGAGAAAGGCGTTTGTTGTGAACCGAGAATAAAAAAAATCTGAATAAAGTTAATCGTTGAAAAGAAAAATTTAATCCATATTAACCCAAGAATAAAGGACGAACGCAGTTTTATTACAATTACGGACGCGTATAAATGTATGAATGGCTTCACAAAATAGCTTATATTAACCGGTATCATTCGCAGATAAGCCAAAGAAATCCATAATTTTGAAAGTGGCTAAAAAGACAAAAGCCAAACCGGACAACAAAAGATTGCTAAATTCCGATTCGGATCTGTCTGGTATCGATCCCATGCGGCCGCAGTGAAACAAAAGATAAAAGCCCAATGGCAATGACAAGGTTAACAACAAATCTGATTACTTCAGACGGCGTTCTGCAGAACCAACGTAGCGTTTCAGCGCGGGCCCGTTCTATCACATTCCCCCATATTGAGCAAGGATAGTGACGTAGATCGGGCAAGCCAGTAGGAAAAAAAGGCAAAGAAACAACCCGAAAATGCGAGGAAAAAAATAAAAAACAAAATAAAATAAACAAAGTCGAAATGTTATGCTTGCATCGATTATTAGCTTCGAAAAGAGAAACTTCGTTGAAAACGAAGGTAGGCGACCGTCCTCCGACCTAGTAAGAAAACAAGAAAGGGAAGGAAAAGTTCATTACGTCACTCGGCAAAGACCGTTGCCAATTGGAGGAAATGAAAAGTTTTCCCTGAGTGGCTGGGTATGGTTCGTCGGATCCCCGTTAGGGACACAAAGGAAAAGTGTTTTAAAGGCAAAGGGGGTTGGGCAGGAATTATCGGTTACAAACTCTTAAACGTCTGGACACGTGACCACATTCGGACGAGGTTTTTCTGTCTTCCACGAAGCGCGCAGGTATTGTCTTAAACCTCGTGAACTTAAGCAACGTATGGATCATTTAAGCAGTGGCAGCCGATCGTAGTGCAGCTAGTGTGACAACCGGACTTGTTGGTAATTTTCAGGAAACTTAGATTGACAGGACTTGTCGACGATGAAGTGCTTCTCTTGGTGGGGCATCGCTATTGCCCTCTGCCTTCTCTGGACTTTTGCGGAGGGACAATTTTTTGGTGACAGACGGTGGTCTTCTAGCTTTAGGAAAAAAGACAGATTTCGTAAGGCTTTTAGCAAGAAGCACCATGATACCAACTTAGACAAATATCTTAAAAAAGCTAGGAATATAAGACATTATTACGTTGCTGCCCTCGAAGTAGACTGGGATTATGCCCCCGGTGGAAACTTGCTCGGAGAACGCTCTGAAGAGTAAGTGAAAAATATTTTATTATTAAAATTTAGAACTTCGGTTTTTTTTTATTAAATTCATTTCATTTTCATCATAAACTGTTCCAATAAACATTTCTCCCTGGAGTGATAAATCGAAAATTTACTGAAGAGTACTGAATGATAATTTTTTACAATTTATTGAAATTTTCTAAAAATATGTTTTAGGGGATTTTATTTTTAGATTTAATATTTTTTATACTTTTACTAAAATAATTTTACACAAGCTTATATTATTTATCAGTCTCTAAATTGAAGTATTTTTTTTCTAAATGTGGAATAATAAATTTTAATGTTACCAATTCATTTTATGCTTAATATTTAATTATTGGAACAATATTTTATTTCGAATATTTGTTACGATTTTATTAATAAAATATTTTATATCTATATTTATTATGAAAATATAAAATAAAAATATCCCTGATAGGAATTACTTTTTAAAAATAGACATATTTTATACTTTTTATTAAAAAATAGTTTTTTAAAAAATTATTTTTTAAAAAAATTATATAAAACTTAAAAACACTGGCCACTAAACCTAAAACTGACCAAGTGTAGAATTAGATTCATGAAACTCCTTTTAGTTCATAATTAATTGTAAACTGTTTCATGCAAAACAATTAGGTATATATTTAATTATATATTAATAGATATTAATGTAGTATAATGCGAGGAATACTAAAAGTTAGAGAATGTAACTGACTTTAGTAAATAAAGAAAATATTAATATTTTTAAACGGAATTGTAATAATTTCTTTTATTGGTATTATTATTATTTTACAGAATCATAAATTATATATTAATTATTTTATGCTCACTAAATTGCTATGTTTCTTTTTTTATTTTTATTTTTTACTGATTGCTAAAAAGTTTAGTATAGATAACCCTGTATTTTATAAAAAGCAATTATGTAATTTTTTGCATCAACTGTGATCATATGCAAATGTAATAGTCAATATTACGCATTTTTTATTTTTACTCAGAAAATAATCTTAGAACCATTTTCAACATTATATTTTCCAAAGTCTAAGTTATAAAATTCTGTATTGTTTCAATATCAATTGTAATTAAATTAAATTATCTAAACATTTTTATGCAAACAGAACATAAAAATGCAATGACTAAATTTGGGATACAAATAAATATTTCAATAAATAAATAAAAGCAAAAATGAAAAGTATATTACTAACAATCCCTCGTATTTATAACGTTATTTAATTATAATTTCTACGAAAAATAAGATATAAATAAATGGGTGCAAATAAATGGCAATTTTTTAAAACATATTTATTTGTTGTTGTGTCGAGCTAGGTTAGATATACAAATACAAGGAAATGCAATACCTACAGTAAAATATATACTCATAATCACTGATTTTCGAATAAAATATATACTCATATTCACCGATTTTCTAATAAAATGTATGCTCATAATCACCGCTTTTCTCAATTTAAAATAAGTGAAAACCTTTCAGCTTATTATATTGCTAAGCGATGATAAAGTATGTACCTTTAGAAGTCCTTCTTTGTAAAGCCAAATAACTTTCCCTTTTCAATAAAAATTATACCTGATGAGAAACTTGCGTGGATAGCTTCATAAAGAAATGAGTTGCTAATAATCACATAATTAGACTTGCAGATTAGACCTAGTTTTTCTAAATTGAGATTAGTTTTAATAAATGGAAGAAGGCAAACCAGGTACCTCGACAAACAAAAATAAAAGTGAAAAAAAATCTTTTTGTAGACACCTGTTTTTTATAATCTAAAAAAATCTTTATTGAGACATCAATACTTCACCAAGCATGCATAAAAAAATAATTTGATATAATGGTAGGGCTTCACCAGAGATTGAGAATTTTCCCATTTTTCATGGTTTATTTTTCTTTATCAAGTGTCCGAAAGTTTGTTCCAAATCGAGAACCAGTTTTAACCATGCATTGGCGTGATTTTTTTTCAATACACGAATAAAAATAGACTGCTAATTGGAAAGAACTTTCAACAACAAGGCTACAGCATCAAGGGACGAAGTTATAATGAATGATCTCAAAATGATAAAGAGGAATAAAACTGTAGTTAACTATCTTCTGAGGCAAAGAAGACGCCAAAGTCATGCCTTATGAAATATTAACCACCCGGATAGGATGCAAAAATAGATGCATTAAAAATATAAAAAAAAGTATATCCCCAAATTAATTGAGAAGATTTGCTTCTATAAACGCTGCAATTATTAGCCGCAAAGAAAAAAATAAAATAAAAAAATTCTTTCATAAACAAAGTTAGGATGTCTTTTCTAGTCTCACATAGATAGCTGGGCGGGGTCGTGAAAAAATGTATTTAGATTTCAAGGTCTTAGATGATGATACTTTGTCTGAGAAAAAATGTATTCTTGTATCAAGGTCTCCCAGTTTCTTTTGAGGCTTCTTCGGTAGGATGAGTTTGGAAGGTCATTAATATTCTTTTTAGCAACACATTATCTCGGAATACCTGATTAGACTGCATTTATATCTCTGCCTTATATGTGTGGTTGCGTGTGTTTGTTTATAAGTATAAATGCATATATCAGTATATATTTGTACGTATCCCGATATTTCAAACTAGAAAAGGAACATTATTTTTCAATAACCGGGTTATGTTTTATGAACCGTGAATGCATTGCTGAAATGGTTACTGTGTTAGAAAAGAAAATCAAACATTTTCATGTCTCAGTTTTTTCTTATTTTTATCCATTTTTATGTCATTAACTTAATCTGAATTATTCTATTTTCGCAAATTACAAGAACATTTCATAACTGTATGGCTTCAGGGCTCTACACATTTGTCTGTTTTTCGGTTTAAAAGTTAATTTTTCGATAAAACACCATCTGTCATATTTCTACTCATTTTAATACCTCATTTAAAAAATAATAATGCTGAAAGAATTTTTGATAAGGAATAATACAAAATATAGTAATAATAAACTGTAAATTAAAATTCTTTAGGTATGCATGAGTTTCTACATTATTATGTGCATGTTGAAATTAAACATACATTTTTAAGTTAAGAAGAAAATATTTCAGTTTGAAATCTTTGGTATAGCATGGTGTTAACTTTTCAATAATATATATATATTTATATATATATATATATATATATATATATATATATATCGTTTTTGTGAGATATTTTTACTGTTTAAAAGTAGGATAGTTACAAAATTATCAAAAGACAATTTATCAAAAAATAAATTTATGATGTCTATTTAATTGACCTTTCAATAAATGCATAGTAGCTCCTCAAGTTCTATCAGTTTTACTTAATAGTAGTAATTAATTACAGTGCTCAACATTTATGAAAAGTTATAAAATGTATGAATATAAATAATAACAGTATTCTATTTGTTTGGTTTCACTGAATATTTCTGAAGTTCTTGTTTTAATTTGATACTTTATAGATTTATTTTTTTAAGTCGAATACCAAAACTTCAGTAAATATAAAATTCTAACAAATTTATTATTTGTCTCAACAAAGAAATTTATTAATAATTTCTTTCATAATTTTTGTAAATATGAATACTTCTGAAACCTTTATAAATAGAACTAGTTCTTTGATTTAATAGTGATTGACTTACTTTAAAGTATTTCATACGCAAGAAGAGAAACTTAAACAGATGTACAGAATATTCTGTAACATCTACAAGAGGCAAACCTTCTATACACTTGTTGCCAAAGTACAGTCTTAAATGTATAGTCCAATACTTTTAGATTACACATTATAATTTCTTTTATCTGGTGTAAAATTCCATAATCTGAAACTTTTTTTTTTTTTTGAAATTTTATCAGAAAATATAATATTAATTTCACTTCTGAAAAATTTCAAATCAAAGGGCTATAATTTCTCTCCAGGTTTAAGGTATTAAAACTTAAAATTATGCCTACAAAATTGTTTATTATTTTCTACATTATATATTTATAAATCTATAAGTATTTTCAAATTTAACTTTAAATATGAATTGATATACTAAAGATTGCATTGAGTACAATTCGAACTTTGTGTATGCTATTTTAATTTGAAATGTATACTAGAATTTAATAACAATACATTTGATGTTTGAAATTTAAAAATTAAAAATATTCTATGTATTATAACATTATTTTACTTATAAAGTTATATTTAGTAAAAGGAGGGTAAATTAATGAGTTTAATACTTGTTCTAGTTTGAGAATATAAATATGTCATGAAACAGGAAGCATGAAAATGAAGGGAGTCAATTCATAGATATGAATCCATGTAATTAGTCAAACGTTACAAAACATTCTATCTCTCATAGCCTCAATGGCTTTACAATTTAAATGAAATCCTTAAACTACAGCATATAACTTTCAGCTAATAACTTTGGAAAATGCTTATAAAAAATGAAGAATTTATGTGTTAAAATTCATTACATTTTCTCTTATCTTCGGTGGTTGTTGAAATTTCCAGTATAGAATATTTAAGAACTTTTCATTTATTGATTTTCTATTAAAGCTATATTTAATTAGAAAAACGTTACAAAACATTCTGTCTCTCATAGTCTCAATGGATTTACAATTTAAATGAAATCCTTAAACTACAGCATATAACTTTCAGCAAATAACTTTGGAAGATGCTTACAAAAAATGAAGAATTTATGTGCTAAAATTCATTACATTTTCTCTTATCTTTGGTGGTTGTTGAAATTTCCAGTATAGAATATTTAAGAAGTTTTCATTTATTGATTTTCTATTAAAGCTATATTTAATTCCCACATTAATAACTTTCGATATTTTATGTGAAAACGTAATATTCACAAAACGAAGAGTACAAAAAATAAGAGAGTCAGACCTTAAATAAGAATAAAATTCATAGGATGAAAAAAACGGGAATTATTTTTGATAGCTTCATTAAAAATATAGTTTAAATACCTTAAACATGAATATTAATTCTATGATTTAAAAGAAAATGTTCTTTTCCTCATCGGTTTATCAGAAACCCCAGTCTAAATGTTTAAAGCATTTCATTTAAACGTATTACAGAAAAAAAAGTGCTTTCCAAAAAGACTTAACAAAAAATAAAAAAAATCTTGAGTTTGAATTCTTTACATTTTTTTAGGTTTTGATGGCTGTCGAAGTTCCCAAAAAGAGATGGAAAATTTAGCACTTTTCCTTTACTAATTCGCTATTAAAGCTATATTTATTTTGCGTAGTTGTTACTTTCATTGTTTTTGAGAAGAAAAAAATACAAAGTGAAAAAAGATAGCTTTGAACAATGTTTGTGACAATGTATTGAATTAGATGGTTTGTCTGTGTGGACGCAATGGACTATTTAGATGTCTTTGTTTATTTGACAGTTTTCTTTTTTTCCCTTTTTTTTCTCGCAAGTTTTAAAGGTTACGGAAGTCGCTGCCATCTCAGATTAAACAAACCTTGTGCCAGTAATTTCTTCAGTAGAGCGAGAAATTGTGCTAGCGTAAAACAGAAAACGTAAGTTATAGAGTAAAATATAATCAGTGACTATTATTTTTTTCTACGTCAAGACTAGTTTCACGTACTCGATTTGTTAATATTACACGTCAATACTAAAAGTCTTTTCCTGAAACTTTTATTGAATAATACTTAGTCTGAAAATATCAGTCGCACTAATCTGAAAACATCTTTAAATTCTGAATTCATTACAGATAAAAATAAACGAATCCTAAAAAATTAAAAACATAACTTTTTTAACCTCTGAGAAAATATAATAATATAATATCTTTTAAAATCTTTTTTTTAAATATACATTATCTACTTGTATCCAAACAAGTGCATGAAAATATTTTAAATACTAGTTTTATAATTTTAGATGTAAAATTAAAAGTATATCTTTTAATTTATACCAACATGCATTTGTAATGCTTTCCGTTTTCTAATTTTACATGAAACGTTTTTTATCTACATGTCAAGTTTTTAATCCAAAAAAAAATATTTTTATACTTGTAAGCATAAAGATATATGTAGAGTGCGAAATTATGCAACTGTTATTTTGGGCAACATGGAAGGGGAAATTTCATTAAATCTATGCAAAATTTATAAAACAATGTTTTCTGATTTTCCTGTTACAGCTGAAAAATTATGCAACCAGTAAATTTAATGTGAGGTAATTGAACCATGTATTATTTTCTGTCGTGAAACAGTATTACTCATAGTACAACTCTAATTATTACGAAATTCCATGTTACTGTCCGATCTCAATGCATGTAAGCCTTAATAAAACCGCGCATGAGCACATACATAATGATGCATTTTCGTTTTAGCCACTTTCGTTTTAACGCGATTATAATAACCGTCCGAAAGGACTAGAAACTAATAGAGTTTTTTCAATCTGGTGAGTATTTCCTAGACATTTAAAAAGAAAACTCTTTTCTCCTTTCCATTGACACTCCCAACGTTTCCTAACAAGAAACATTTTAAATTCCTCTTCCTCCATTACATGACAGTTTAGGGGTACATTTTCCTCACTCTGTTTGTAAATTATGATGTATTTAATTGTATGGATTCATATCACTTTACGTCCTGACAATAGAAATTATGCACTGTACAAATGTCGCGTCAGATTTAGGTTAAACACCTCCTACATATTCCTTTTCCTTTAGAAACTTATGGAGAGATTAAAATAATTTCACGCACATTTCAAAGGCTCGGTTGTAATCATCGCTTGTGTCGTAACCTGTAATTTATGGACACGAGGTAAATTTAAGGAAAAACTCAGCTAAGAACAAGATATCTATTTCAGATAAATATCTCTTTAGCAACACGTTGTTCAAACAATAGAGCCAAACCCAGTTTTTTAGTGTGAACTACAGTATTTTTTATTACTAGTGACCCACGGGTCGACTTGTCTGGGCATACACCCTCTAGTATTCTTAAATCTGAATTTGCATAATATAAATGGAAATAATGTCATAAACCGCCTTAATTTACATCATATTCGCCTCCTTTTGCATCATATTTTTGGGTTCTTTTCACTAGTTTCTGCAAAGAAAAAGAAGAAAGGACAATTTCAGTTTATATTCTGGTTCTCTGGTAATTGAAGGAGTGAAAAGTTGATATACATGAGAATACGTGTATTGAGGTCTTCCCGCGGTTGCTTTATTACTTTCACTCTGGAATTTTGATGGTGTGAAAATGGGTTTTCCCCAAACATATGTTCAGGAAAGTTCAAGTTCAGTATCTAATAATTAAGGCATTCTTAGAGTAAACCTTAGAGTAAACCTGCATTATTTTGACAGTATTTACCACAAATATCATTTTTTAAATCTTATACTAATCTTGAAAATTATTTACGGTTTAAGTTTTGAAAGACTTTGAAACTGAAAATTTAGGTTACATTTTGTGCAATATGAGTGAGTAATGTGAAAAAAAAAACGAAATAATTTACGGAAAAGCTAATGTAAAAATGAAAATGCCAATCAACTACAGACTAAAAGAAATTATAAACGGAATAATTTTAACTAATGGATAAGTTCTTAAAATTGGAGTTTTTTCAAGCACTGGTGTTCCAAAAAAAGAATGTTTGTTTTTCTATTGATCTTTCATTACTCAAATGACCAGTTAATTCCAGTTTTACCTTGAGTATATAAACCTCAGAGAGCTGGCGTTCTTGAACTTAAAGACTGTTGAAATTTCATTTTAATTGGGTTTATTGAACACTACCTTCAAGAGAAGAACAGCTGTGGTAATACTATAGCATGAATTCTAACATATAAATCGATATTATACAATTTATCATTTGATATTTGACTATTAAGAAAACTGAACTAGTTGTAAATGAAAATAAAAATGAAACGTAAAATGAAGCAAATACATAGTGAAACATTTATATTCTTACAAAATACTCTCTATTGAATTATTGTTATATAGGAAGTATTTTTTCAAATATTGAGAGTATGTTAATTTCAGAGGTCTTAGCACATGTAGTTCACTTAGTAAAACAGTCTTCGTCTGGGTTTAGAGTTTTAAGTTTAACTTTATCTTTTAATTTATTATCCTTCATAAATGCAATTCAAATTTTAGATGAAAGTTCAACAACTAATTTATTAAGACTCTTTTATGAAATTTAAAAGGTACCTGTAACAATATTATTAATAAATTAAATAAAAAACTGTATTATTACAAGCGTAAAAATGAGCTATTAGAGCTGACACCTGAAAGAATTACATGTTCTCATTTCAGTTGTAAAATATAAAGTTTTACCCTAATAAGTAAGGGATTCAAACGTGCATGTTTCGTACAACTAGTTCTTTTATACAATTAATAAAATACACATAAATAATTGTTATACATTATAACATAATTTAATTCATATTCATAAAGATAGTTCTACTGAATTATAATTAAGTGCATAGTATCAACGAATCTGATAATAGTTATTTCTTCAATTTAACTGCTAGCAATAGATTAAATCAAATTCAAAAGGACTTCTTGTGATTATTTAGTACTTATTTCAAAACCCTATTTCATATTTTTGTGTATTTATAACTCTAAATAAAATAGGGATTGATATATGTATACCGAGCAATTTATAAACAAGTTCAACAATCCAGAGTAATATTAAAAAATAGAATTTTTATTTTCAAATGGTCAAGAACAAATTCAAGTCTAGCAAATAAGCTCATCTGTATGCATGTTCTGTCCGTATATCATCCAAATGTTTCCACGGACGCTCCTACATCACCTCAAACAAGTCTCTTACATTTTTACTTTGATATTTTTATTTCCTTGGTGAGAATTCAGTAGTAGGCAACACTCGCAGAGGTTAAATCTTGACAAATACGAAATGTTGATGTTTCCTGGCTACTGAAGTCATGTTTCGAATGCCATTTCAACAGCAACAACAATACAATTGAAGATAATGCTGAACGACTGATGTTACTCACACTACTTCACTCGCCAACTTTCTTTTTTTCTTGCTTCCTGAACTTGAAGAACGGGTCTGGACGGAAAGCTGATTTGCATGGACGTCTCATCGCTTGCTTTAGAATTTAAATACAATTAAAGGCACTCCTCTATCATCACTAGCGCATCTTGTGGAAGTTATCAAAAACGAGAATGATTTATTCAAGCCTTATTCCTTAGACGCGTGTATTGCCATTGAACTTTACACGATGCGTAATCTCTAGAATACAAACATCTTCTGTTAGCTTTTCTAACAGGATTTTAGACTTCAGTGATGTTTGTTTTAATTTTTTAACTTCTTCATTATCCTTCCATTAAAATTTTTTTAATATACTACGTATGAACTTTGAAATGTTTATAACAAACTATATAGAGATTATATAAGATTTCCTGCATTTAATTTTTGTTTTCATATAATTCCATTTTTAACTATCAATTTAATTTCCACGCAAATTTTTAAGACTTCATAAGTCTTTAAAGTGTTTATTTATATGTTAATTTGTAGATTAAGATATTTTTTTATGTCTCCGAGTTAATATAGATTAAGGACTGCCTATATTAGAAAGATTTTTTTATTATTATTAAGAGAAAAGGAAGAAAACTTTCCTAGTTTGTGGCATGCCTAAAGAATGTAAAATATAAATAAAATGAATCGCTTGGTTCATTATACATTTTTTAAAGGAATATAATATTTTAAGAGATTCCATATAAAATTGAAATGCCAGTAGATGTATACTTCAGCAAATAAATTAAATCTTTGAAATAGATTCCTTTCGCCAAGTTAGTTTTTACCATTAAAAGTTAAATTTCTTGACAGCTTGGTAGGAAAACTACATTCTACTTTTTGCAGCCTGATGGCTAAGCATTAAAAAGACAGAAAAAATTTGTGTAATCGTGTGTGAGATCATACATAGAAATTTATAATTCACATTTGTTAAACCTTTCCTGTTCCATTTATTACTCTTTTGAATTTCTTACGGTTTTTCATGGTTTTTTATCAATTAAACAATAAAATGTGAGATTCTAGATGTGGTATGTATATTTCCCCCAAAACCATTTTTAATCGTAGGGAAAATTCAACTTAATGGCGATTATTTTTTATTGATAGATGAGAAGCCTACTGCAATCCCATTCTGAGCACATGTAACGAGTCGTATATTCATGAACTAATGTGCTATTTTCCTTCACCGTTTATAGTTGGAAATCTACTCTGGCATGATTTTCCATACTAGCTAAACACCATCCGGAAACTCATACTTCTTTACTTTGAAGCTAACAGGATGGCCTTTTCATTTTCTTAAGGATTATCTATCTATTAGCTGAAGAACTAATGCTATTCGGAATGTTGGAAGGTCTATAGTGAGTTTTACGCTGGCCGCATGGTGTATTTCGTTCAATCATTGAGGTGAGAAGCAGTGTTCCCACGGCTCACGAAAGGGTTAAATTATTTTCAGTACGGCATGAATTAATCTAATTTTCTACAAGCCGAAAAATAAAACCATTATTCCAGTGACAAGGGGAAAATATTTTCATCTTGGTATAACCTGTAGTAACCAAGCAAATGAGCCTTCCCGAAAGGAGATATGACATCCTTAGGAAAGATAATGACTACCGAAAATCATTAACTTTAATTAGTTATTATGCACCATAAAATATTGATAAGGTTTGAAAAAGTAATCTAAAAAATCCTTAACCATTAAACTTTAAAGGGGGTTTTTTGTAATAAAATAAAAAGAAGTGTAAGAGCTAAAAACAAATCTCATCAACCTTAACATTAAAACATATCTAAATCTTATGAAAGCTGTAATGACCTTTTGATCTACAAAAGCAAATGAGTATTTCACCGTTAGGTAGATTATGAGTCCTTCTAGACATAGGTGAGACATCTCAAAAGGAAGTGATCACTCACAAAACAAGTTTTCTGAAAGCAACCAACTTAAATAAGTTAATGTTCGGGTTTTTGGATAAGATCCAAAAAGGCAAATTAGAAGATGGCAAAAGCGTATAAAATCATTGCTGTGTATTAATACCAAATAATCTTTGTTGCCTAGTTACATTAAAATGAAAAGTACAATGGATGAAAAATATTTCATATTCAAAGTGAGAAATTGCTTATTCTATTTACCTGTATTTACCTCGAAAAACATCTGCAGTGTGATCTGAACTTTAGAACTGTATGGTTTAATGTATCAATGAGTATTATCAATGAGTTAATAAATTCGTCTAAGATAGTAAAGATTTGAGTTTTAAAATTCTTAAATAAAAACAAAATGGCATATAATAGTTTTTGAGCTCAGTCTATAAAATATCAACTCAACACTTAAACTGCACTAATATTTAACTGCTATAAATAGATTTTAAAAATGTCTTTTTTAGTAAACTTTTCTGCTTATGTATTTAAAAATATTCAAAGTATTTCCTTTAATTTTCTTAAACAATGACATCTATAAAAAATAACTGTCTCATCGATATGATCGTTTTTGTTTTTAAAACTGTTTTTTAACTATATTTAACTGCATTTTTTTAAAATTATCGAATAGATTTTGCTTAGTTTTAAAGCTGAATTCTTTTATTCCTCAGCATACAGACTACATTCAAGACATTCTACTGTACAAGCTCGTAACTGCATAATTTATGCGGAAGTTTTGATACATGAAAGAAACTAAAAATGCTCTTTTCATTTTTTACAGGAAGTTATTTTCAACACAATACAAACCTTTTTTCTATAGAGAGGCACACCTCTTTTTCCTCTACGACGTTTCTCACACCGCTCTGAACTTGCTCCAGATAGATTTAACTATTATGAAAAAAATCATTACACCTACGTACATATAGTTATTATGAATCAAAAACAGTCTTTCCACCTGTCATGTGCGCCCCATTTTTTTTAGACAAAAAGGATTTTAGAAAGAAAGAGTATATTTTCGAGCGTGCATTGTATGCTAATAACTTATTTCTTAGTTCAGTAGTTGTTAGTACCTTTATTGTGTCGATGAAAACAAGGTAAAATTTTATAAATCAATTCATGGAATTGTATTATGATTTTAAAATTTTTCTATTGCTTGTTGCAATGTAATACGAGCCTATAGATATTTTGAATGGTCCATAAATGGGAAATGTGAGTGAGTTATTACCAAATAATCTGTTTCATTTATAGTAAATATAAATCACGCCTAGAAAATGCATTGAATACTAATTGAAATAGTCTATTCCTTAGAATTATCTCCATAAATAACTTACTAAAATATGCTTAATATATATTGCTTTTATGTTAGACATACGTGTTGAAAGTTTCATTTAAGTTTTATTTATTTATTATCTATTAACTCCCATATCATACTTATTCTCGCATTTCATAAAAGCAATTCCAATCGTTTAATGTATAGATTTCAATCTAATTTTTTGTTTATCTTGCTGCGATATTTCTAGTTAACCGTACATAAAGCATTCGTTAAAAATGGGTATCTTCACATACATCCGATATATCGCTTATAAATTAAAGCGAAATTTCCAAGCTTTATACTCAAAAGTCACACTAATAGTTTTCTTTAGAAAGAAAATTAACTATTACTATCTGGTTTTAACCAATCGATATTTAGTACAATGTCCCGAAATAAATGATAAATCTACTTGAATTAGATTTATTATTTCTTTTGGTGATTATTTTTTGGAATAAAAATATTATGTTATAAGGATGTTATTACATTACTTTGTTCGGAAAATAATGTAAAAATAAATCGAAAATAATTTTCCATTATCTTCAAATACGACTGATTATACAATATGGACACTATTGCTAATTTGGCATTGAAGTAGATCTATCATTTTGAATAATCTTAAACTTTGTAGCTTATAAATTGGAAAATGTGTCCACCTAGACAAGATCTCTGAAACTGCATCAACTAATTTACATCTTAGTAGCTCATTTGCCCAGTCCCCTTCCTTTAAGGGAACTAAGACGACAGTATAAAACAGCTTCCAGTGTGTATTTCTATCTCGTGAGGTTTAATTTACTATAGAGCGGTACTGTCTACTTTTTTGCAACACGAGGTGTAATGAGTCTGGGACTTACTGCTTAAAGCCGATTCATTTCGTGTGATAGGGCCTTAAATTGTGTTTGAAAGCTAAGTCAGAGTACTTCCACACGACTCGTATAAAAAAAAGGAAATCATAAAACTCCAAACCAAACCCTAGCCAGGAATTCTCAACCTTCTACCCTCAGGAACATATGCGCCCGCTAAGCAATTTACATGCGTTTGCGATAAATTGTTGAAGCACATAAAAAATTAAACTAATGTAATACAGAGTTAAATTAAACAAATATTAAATGAAAAATTACTTTAGCTTCTTAAATATTCCTAGTAAGAAAGTCGTTAAATTGGCTACAATGACCACAGTATCAAACCTTTTACAATCCCGCTTACATTGTTGTTTCTATTATAGTCACGGTACTAGTTGTCACCGCATGCTGTAGTATTAACTCATTGTTGTCATGACATATTTTCAATGCTCAGTATTTTTGCAACTGATTCAACTTTTAAAATAAATATACATATTAAAATATATTACAAAATCTATGTTATATAAAGCACATAATTTTTAATTCTTATTATTTCAAAACCAATTGCATCCACCGCCCTTTTTTGCAATCTCGAATCCGTCTAGCGTCTCAGAAAGGTTGAACACCTTTATCTTATTGAATACTATTGAAACTATCTCTCCCTTTTAATGTAGAATATTTTACGGTTGATTAATTTTAATTGTGACCCCTTTTTAATTTCCTGAAGTTTCTTTACCAATAATCAATAAATGCTTGTTTCGAATACTCTAATGTCTTTTAAACTCCTAGCAAAAACATGAAAGTAGTAGAGAGAAAAGCAAGTCGAAAATCATTTTCCATTATCTTCAAATACCGCAGATTATATCTAACAGCGATCTAACCAGTCACGTATGATACACGAGAAAATTCACGCTTTCATTGATATGCATTTCCCATATAAATAATGAGATGTGTTTTGCCATACTTATGCCACGTTAGACATGATTATTGAAACGGATAGATTCGCGTAACTAGAATTCCAGATTCGTTGCGAGGCATTGTATTATAATTGATTGTCTTTATTCTAACATAACCACACCGTCACTTCCAATGAAACGAAATGCATCCATATTCATGAGACACGGAAGTATCATTTTCATGCTAATGGATTTTCATGCGTTATATCTCACATTCGGTATTCAAATATCAATATTTTTAAAAGACTCGCAATCAATCTTAGACATATCGCAGCATATTAAACGTTATTAAATGGAAAAAAATAAAAAGGTAAATGCTTGAATTTATCATATTTATGACTTTCGTTTCACGGATATGTATATTTAATAGCATAGGTAGAATAAAATCAGTTTCGAATACTAGGTTAGAAAATTTACTTTTACAGTCTGAGGAAATGTTCCTCAAAACCGAAAATGGTTAGCTTTTTTTGTTGTTCTTTATTTTTATATGTATTTTGCATACTGGTTTCGATTCTTCATTTCTTCTTTAGGTCTTTCATCATTAGATTTTTTTCTATTGATTTAACTTGTGTCCTTTACAGTACATTTACTAGCTTAATGGAGTTATATTTTTGGTTCTGTCTTTTTATTATATATATATATATATATATATATATATATATATATATATATATATATATATATATATATATATATATATTATATATATATATATATTAATATATATATATATATATATATATATATATATATATATATAACTATATATTATATATATATATATATATATATATATATATATATATATATTATATATATTTATATATATATATATATATATATATATTATATATATATATATATATATATATATATATATATATTTATATTATATAATTTATATATATATATATATATATATATATTTATATATATATATATATATATATATATATATATTATATTATATATATATATATATATATATATATATATATATTTATATATATATATATCTATATATATTATATATATATATATATATATATATATATATTATATATATATATATAATATAAATATATATATATGTAATATATATATATATATATATATATATATATATATAAATATATATATCATATCTATTTTTTAAAAAAAAAAATATTGTTTATATTTTATAATTAATTTCATTTTTTATGTTATAAAACTTATTTTAATTTTTTTTATAATTTTTATAAATTTTAGAAAAAAAATTATGGTTTAAAAATAAGTTTAGAATATTTAGAATGTCTTTATATTTTACAAACACATATATGTATGTTTTAACTATGTAATTTGAACTATTACTAATATTTAAATCGTTTAAATCCACGTTTAGTTACTAATTATATCCACTGATTATTTGAACATATTAAATAGAGTAACATTTGAAAATAATTGCCAGCCAAGTATGGTTTAGCTTAGTTTAGTTTAGTTTGGAGTGCTACGGTCTACTCTTTTGCAACACGAGGGCTAATGAGACCGGGACCTACAGTTTAAAGCAGAGTCCGAACGGCTACGAATATCCATGCCACTGTGGGATTCGAATCCACGAACTCCGGTACCGAAGTCCAGCATCCTAACCAATCGGCCATCGTTAGGTCCAGCCAACTTTGAAAACATTATAAAGATAATGTACAATACTAATTCCATGCTCAAGACCGGTGCTATCAGTTTTTTTACATTTATGAAAGTAAATATGTATCCTA
>CM063508.1:46739415-46746915 GCA_032207245.1 Pardosa pseudoannulata
ACTTACACTAAATATACCTTGTGTTATTTGCATGCATAATTCTGAATCCTGGGAGACGATTTGGTGTAATTTTTCGGCGAAGGCTAGAAGGGATATGGCATCGCATAAGTTTCTAACCACGATTTTAAAATGACACCTCTGCATGCCTTCAATGAAAGTAGCAATTTTCATGTAATATTCGGAGAAAAAATTAAACATAAGATGAAAGGAGCTTATTTAAGAACCGAAATTATGAATATTTCATGCATTCGAAGAAAAAAAACTAAATATATTAGTATTAAAGTGACTGCACAATTACGAAATTTTGTTATCGTGTTATTGTGAGTTTATCAAACTTAAAAAACTCTAATTAACTTTTCAACAACGTTCAACTTTTTTTAAGTATATCAAGTCAAAATAATTATCGCTGAAATACTGGCCTTCATTGGAATGCAATGGTGTTTTAAGCAGGCTACGTGATTATAATTTCAATATAGAATAATTAGAGCAACTAGTTTGTCACTGTAAAGAAACAAAGAAAAGTTAGCGTACTTCTGCTTTACTCTGAGTAAAGTTAGTTTTATATCGAATGGAATATTGATTTCAATACGACACAGAAAACTGTATTTGACAGCATGATAGTACTGTAGTGCTTTTATTTGTAGGCAATATATAGATGTATTAATTTCTCATGAATGCAATAACAAAGAATTTAAGGATCTTAATACGATTCTTTAATCAGTTAAATTGTATGAATTCTTTATATAGCATGGAAAACATTTATAGCATTTAAGTTATATTTTACACCAGCCATTTCCTTATTTTGTGTAAACTTATGAAATGAGATATAAAATAAAGCATTCAAACAAAATATTTTTAATGGTCCGGAAAATTAGCCCTCATAAAGACTCAAATAGCCTTTAAATTCAATGAATGTAACATTGTATGGCAGTAACTGTGAAGATATTTTAAATGGTAATGGAGTTTTATGGGAAGATTTAACGTTAGAGTTAGGAGTAATCAGATTGTACTATGCCCAGCTATAGCTTGCAAAAGCAATACCTATGTGGACGTTAAAGCAACAATTAATTTGATTAGCATAGAATTATAAATTCAAATAAAAATATTTCACCAAAATTCATTTACTTTACTTGGAACTTAGGTTTTGCCAAGTCTCGCATCTTAAGACAATGGAACTTTGTAACTGAGTACCTTAGTTGTGACTGCCAAGGGGTATTTATTCCTTGTACTGTTTTAGGATAGAATTTGAACACCTGAGCTAGAAGTACACAAACAGTCTAATTGAACAAAACTCATCTATACCTTGAAAAAAAAACTTAAGTTAATTTTTCAACCAACAGATTTTGCTTTACATAAAGCTGTAAAATCAGGTGAGGTTTACCCGACTCTACCAAATATTTTCCCTTATATGAAAGCTAGATTTCATCAAGATATGAAGACATGAATTTTAAGGCAATGTAACATTGCAATTGAATAGAATCTACCAAAATCCTTTCACTTAAATAAAAGCTAGGTTTCAAATAGACATGACGAGAAACATTTTAAAGTAATGTAACATTGTAACTGAATACATTAACAGTGACTATCAAGATGTATTAATTCATTGTGATTGTTTTAGGGGAGAATTTTAACACCACGACTCGATGCACATAACCAGTCAAACGGAGAAAGTGACGACACTTCGCGTCGGAGGCATGGGATTATCCCTTCCTCTTATCTGCCTGTATACACTCTACCCATTTCATAACTGAACACTACCATTTCGATTTGCAAGAACCTGCCAATAGTTGATTTATATCTTCTAAGGTATTCCTTTCTTAGATGCTTATCTTTTAATTCGGACTAAACTTGAGGACGAATATTAAAGGGACTTAATATTTTTTTTACCATTTCGGCTTATCCTTGTTTACGAGGGAAAAAAAATTCCGTTATGTATTTAATCCCCAATTAATCCGGAAGTAAAGGAAATATTTTCGTTTTGTTGCGAAATATTTTCCTCTTTCTTTGGTTTATTTTTAATGGAAAATTCTTAAACAGCAATGTCAGTTAACTTAAATTAAGGTCTGGGAGCCATTCTCGGCATAGGAAAGAGTCTTTTCAGGTTATTTCCGGTATGAATCAACAATACTACCTGTCATCGATGGCGGAGGTAAAAGAATTTAAATGCGTTTTGTGGAAAAAAAATTAAAACTATGTAATCCGCACTTACCTAGAGAGAAAGGAAAAATAACGACGATAAATCTGACTTTAGCACGTGAAAACTGTCAACAGAAACTGAAAAAACACAACCTATAAATCAAGAAATATTTCCTATATTTCCGCCATTTTTTATACCAGTTTGACAGATCTACCCAGAAACAGATAAAATACCTCAGTTAAATGCGAAGTCATTGTTCGCACGGTTGACTCATTAAATCAATGTGATAATTAACAGTCCATTTATTATTGTTCGCTGGAAAGATAGAATGAAAATAATGCAGACTATTTCAAACAGCTTTCTATTTTATTCATTTCCATTCTACAATGGATAATTCATTCTTGTCAAAGATTATAAGACATTTAAACATGTTTCTTTAAGTTTCTTATTTCAAAATATTTGGTTGGTTCATTTAATCATTGTGATCAATCACTGTCTGTTTATTATTTTTCTTTTAATGGATAAAGTGAAAATAATGCAGATTATTTCCAACAAATTATTTTATTATTTTCTTCCATTTTACAATTGCAAAATTACTCTATCAAAGACTAAGAGAGATATTAGTTTTTAATATATTTCTCTAAATTTATTGTTTCAAACTAAAGGGCTATGTATAAGCACCTTCAGGTTTTCAAAACACTATAATAAAAGAACTAGGGTGGTTCAACAAACATTCCTCTAAATACAGAAACAGTTTAAAATTTTTATAATAGCAGTTGGGAGTGCATTTGGAATGGACAAGCTTCTAAAAATGGCGTACCTCGTTTCCTATGTGAAACTAAGATCATTGTGTTTAACCCCATGGGAGCTTTCCCTGTCAGACTATCTAAAGTACCACGTTTTCTTACCGATTTTGCTACCGGATTTACCATAATTGAGAAAACTATCGCATATACTGTGTATACCAAGGTTGGCCAAGCTCCTTAGTAGTCCGAGCCATTTTTCAAAATTTGAAATTTTTTCCGAGCCGCAATTAAATACGTATTTAAAAGGTATGCAAAAAAAGTTTTACAGAAATTATATTTATTGAATGCCATTTGGAAGTTCTTCGTTCTTTAATTTTTCAAGGGGATTTTTGAATTGTCGATGATTTTTTGTATTGGTGTGAATGTAATTTACAATGTGTTACGCTGTTTTTATAACATCAGGATATTTTAAATATTTTGTTCTCGGTGAATTATGCAGTGAATCGGTATGAATTGTGGAATTTGAGAATCATTTCTTAAAAGCCCAATAAGACCATTTTTTTACCCAGTTTTACTGGAGCTCCATCAGTTGTAATAATTTTTTTAAATATAATAACACCAAAATGAAAAGGGAACTCGGGTACATTTATCGAGAGATACAAATAATTCTTCAAAGAGCCGCATGTGGCTCGTTAGCCTCAGGTTGGTCACCCCTGGTATATACCATTAAAATAACCTTATTGAATAGAATCTGACAGGACGTGGATTATTGCATTAATGTATGCCGAGTGATCAAGGATTCACTAATAGAACTCCTATAAGACCTGTAATTATTACTTGAATTGTGTCAGCATTTAGTGTAATTTTTTTCTGCTATATTTTTCATTTTTTATTTAGTCTTCTGGAACCAGGAGGGAATTATGAATAGCCTTGTTTTCTACACTAATAACAAAAATATTATTTTCACATATCTGTAAACGGTTGAGAATGCTAGTGGGAGTACTCAACTCTGTTGTTAAATAATCTGAAACACAATTTCAGTACTTTTTGAAAATAGCCGTAATAGACCCGGTATACGTAAGAAAATTTTTTTATTTTAATAATTTAGCGATATGAAATTTTATAAAAACGTACACTCAAGTTCAAATAAATTAATCAGATTAAAAATGTTTAAAAAATAACAAATATTTAAAAAATTAATTTTCTTAAATTTTTTTTATTTTTAAAATGGTTCTTGTGCTCAAACTTTCAGTTTTTTTTCTTGTTATTTTGACTTAATATTGCTAAAAATATATTTCAAGCATGTTCAAGTACCATTTTGTTCTTTGTTTGAATAGCCAATTTTTAAAAAAAGTTTTTATATCTATCCACTGAAATTTAAAGAGAAATTCAAAGTTTTCTAAATTTAAATAGAGTTATAATAATTTAAATGAAGCTTAAAAATTATCCATAAATTTATTTTGATGTATATTTGATATGTTTGCTAAAATTTATGCAGGTACCTATGAAAAAGCAATTTTGAAAGGGCATATTAATATAAACAAAACTAATTTTTAAAATTGAATATTTCTAAGAAAGTAATCTGATTTTTAAAAAGATTAATGAGGGTGATTCAATTATATACCACTGTATGTGTGCAAAGTTTCAAAACTAAAAGAAAAAATTTAAAAATGCTCTGTAACCCCGATATTGTTATCCAAAACGTATTTTAAAAGACATTGGACTTAACAAAATATTTCTCTAAATCATCACTGTTTCTCTGACTTAATCACTAAATTACTAATTATTAGGAAATTTAATATTATTTTAGCACAGCTAAATAAATTTTATTAAAAAACATTAAAACTCATATATTTTTCAAACTCAATATTTTACTCATTTTTAAAATGTTTTTACCACTTTATTTCTTAATTTTTTTTTCTAATATAAAGTTATTATTGTTTAAAAATGTGTTTTGAATGTAACTGAAAGCTTTTCTTCCACACTGACTGAATTTAATATAAAGAAAGCTCTTTTTACATCCACAAATTAAAGTTCCGTGGAAATTCGAACTGATCTAAATTTAAATTTAGTCCAAGATTTTAAAGAAATTTAAACTTTAAAATGGATATAGATTTATTTTAATATACATTAGGAGTGATTAATAAAAATTTTGTTGCAATATATCAAACATTAAATTGCAACTACAATTAAAAAAATAAACAAAGATGTCATAAAAATGAATTAAAAATTCAACTGAGTGTGAAAAAAAAAGAATTTTAATGCATTTAATTTAGTTTCACTTTAAAGTATATATACTCAGCTTTTCATATTCTCATTTGTACGAGAAGGTAATATTTTTGGCAAAATAAAGCAATAAATGCAAAACCAAGGAAAGTAAGGCAAAAATCTAAATTAATAATTGAAAAAACAGTTCGCATGTCCAAAGACCTTTTACAGCCGATAACAAATTTCCGAAAAGCCCATTACATGAAATTAAAACGTCATTCCCTTATTATGCATGCAGTAATTAACACTTAGTCATTGATATACTCCTAGATAATCACATGTTTGGCTGCAATTTGCATAATATAATTATAGAGAAGGCTAGAAGTGGAGCATCGAAAGTACAATCTAAACAGTGTCAGAAGTTAAGAGCTTATTCATTAGCAAAAATAACTTTCTATTTGCATCCTATGACCTATTAAAGTTAAAGCTGACAATTCACTATTTTGTCAGCAATAAGCGATCCCAAAGGGCGCAATATTTTTTACAGCAAATTTGCTCAACTGTTGCACGACTAGAATTGAGAGAAGGCGATAAATTATTCACCTATCGGCATGTTGAAACATATAAGCTGCACTTTAACTAGCTTTTGACAGGTATGATGAGAAAGCACAAACTTAAAACTAATTAATTGCTAATTTGCTTGTTAATAGAAATTACTAATAGGTAATTAGATTAAAAATATAGGATTAGCTTATTTTGATACAGTTTAAAGCTAGCGTAGCTAATTACTTCAGCCTAAAATTAATGACGCATTATACCATGGTTTATTAAATAGTAATCATTTAGCAAGAATGTATAGTGTAATCAGAATTAAGTTTACCTTAGGGATAAATAATATAATTTCTTTTATGAAATACGTATAATGGTTCTTTTATAAAGATTTTTTATCTTCGTGTGGCAACAGAAAACTCATTTTACTTTAAATTTATATGATATATCTTCAGATATGCGTCCGAATTCTTTTCAAATGCAGACATATGTAAATAACAATTAGTTTGATTTAGAATGAAAATCTAGTTTCAATGCGTAGCACCAGGAAAAATTATATCGAAGAATAATTTGTGAAGGTTGACAAAAATATACTCAATTTCTACTAAAGGAAAAAGTACTTTCTTTTTTTCGACTTTTTATTCACTTTTTTGACCCACTTCTTTTTATTACTAATAAAATAAAGTATTCTGCTCTTTTAAGAATGATTTCTTACGATTTCTTTTAAAGCACTCTAGTATTTTAGAAAAATATTTTGCCTTTTTTTAAATTTAAGTAGTATATATTTTATAATACGATAAAAAAACTCACACCGAATGAAAAAAATAAAATTTACATACCGGAAATATAACTTCTGAAATTTCTATATTAGAAATAAATTTTTATATCAAATTCAAGTAGCATATCTGTTTTATTCTGCAAACAAAACTTTTATGACATATAATTTAAAATGCACATATGAGGTATTTTATTTTATAACAATTATGGCATATAGCATAAAACTTTATGGGTGTATGAAATTATATATTTAATTTTTTTAGTTTCAAGTAGTATATATTTTATAATATGATAAAAAAAATTCACACCGAATGAAAAAAATCAAATTTACTTACCAGAAAAATAACTTCTGAAATTTCTATATTAGAAAATAATTTTTTGTAACAAACTAAAGTAGCACATCTGTTTTACTCTCTAAACCAAATTTTTATGACATATAACTTAAAATACATATATTACATGTTTGACACAAATAATTTTATGACACATATATACACATATATTATGACACATATATAACATAAAATTTTATGATGTATGAAATTTTTAAGTTAAATAAAAATAAATTGAACTTTTGTTTTTATGATATTACAAAATAAATCTATTGTTTTTATTAATATTATTATTAGCATAATAAAAAGTTTTGTTTTTGTTTTTTTTCATTCGGTGTATAAATTTTGTTTTTCTTAAATGGATTGCTTTATATAACATAAATATATATTTTAATCATATTAATATAATTGTTCATAGAATCAATATAATTTGCTTTTCCTTCGTATAAAAAATTATTTATTAACAAATTTCAAAAATTGTTTTGAGAGTAATTAGAAATCCGTTTCTTTTCACTTAGTACATATTTTCTGTTTTTCTAAAAGCCATTTATTTACATAAATATATATTATCTTAAATTATACTCTTATTAATAATCTAAGAAAACATTATTCTACAAAAAGTAGAACTAGTAATTCTCTACTGAATGATATAAATTGTTTAAATGAAGACTTTTCAGATCATAAGGTACTACGTCTCTTAAAATAAGGATATATTGAGGTTTTATTTTCATCTTCTTGTTAATATACAGAC
>CM063508.1:46749415-46756915 GCA_032207245.1 Pardosa pseudoannulata
TGGCCGCTTGATACTGAGCAAATTGGACTGCTTAGCATACTTGTGTGAGAGTAGTGGACTGTGCTTGTGCCTTTTGAAAGCATCGATAATAGTTTAGAGATAGCCACTATATACGGAGTGTTTAAAAGCATCGATAAGAGTTGAGAGGTAGCCACCGTATACGGAATGGCGTTGACTCTTGAGAAGCGAAGCAAAAGGCTCAACTTTACTGTACTTTGAGTTGAGAGGTAGTCACCGTATACGGAGTGGAGATGACTCTTGAGTAGCGAAGCAAAAGGCTCAACTTTACTCTCTTTGAATTGAGAGGTAGGCACCGTATACGGAGTGGAGATTACTGTTGAGTATCGATGCAATAGGCTCAACTTTACTGTACTTTGAGTTGAGAGGTAGCCACTGTATACGGAGCGTTTAAAAACATCGATAAGAGTTGAGAGGTAGCCACCGTATACGGAATGGCGTTGACTCTTGAGAAGCGAAGCAAAAGGCTCAACTTTACTCTTCTTTGAGTTGAGAGGTAGCCACCGTATACGGAGTGGCGTTGATTCTTGAGAAGCGAAGCAAAAGGCTCAACTTTACTCTTCTTTGAGTTGAGAGGTAGGCACCGTATACGGAGTGGAGATGAGTCTTGAGTAGCGAAGCAAAAGTCTCAACTTTACTCTCTTTGAGTCGAGAGGTAGGCACCGTATACGGAGTGGACTTGACTCTTGAGAACAGAGGCAAAAGGCTCGACTCCACTCCACTTTGAGTTAAAAAAGTAATGCAGTTTCTCCTCCTTCTCTTTTTTTCGCCTTTCCCTGGTCAATACCGGCTAAAAAGCAGATTTTAAGGATCACAGTGCAAATGACTCCGGTCCACTTCATTCCTAATTCTGCTGGCCCAATCCCC
Source organism: Pardosa pseudoannulata (assembly GCA_032207245.1). Classification (NCBI taxonomy): domain Eukaryota; kingdom Metazoa; phylum Arthropoda; class Arachnida; order Araneae; family Lycosidae; genus Pardosa; species Pardosa pseudoannulata. The sequence continues at coordinate 46,750,301 of CM063508.1, forward strand.
TCTTCAATATTGCTCAGATGCTGTCAACTTCCATAAGCTGAAATTCACTTTGCTCTATATACGGTGATTGATAAACTATAACAGTTAGTTGTTAGTTCTTAATTGATATGTTGGAATAGGTTCCAGTTTAGTACCTAAATCAAAACCCATCAATTTACGCAAAATTTTCTTTGCAAGTTTTTATTGTTTTTGACTATTTACAAAAATGTTCATTTTAATTTTAATTAAGTTTTAGTTAAAAATGTTCTAGTTATGAACATGAAATCCTGATATCAGATAGTTTGTTCAGTTAAATTCCCTCCAAGATTCACCGAATTAACCTTTCCCGGGCAACCATTCATTAGCACGTCCAGAGTCATGTCTTAATGGCATGGCTCTGTCGTATTTCTTCCACAAAACAGTTGTTATTAATATCTTTAATTGGTAGATACATGATCTGAATCAAGTCTTGAGATCATAGCTTTAGGTCACCCCAAAGTCTTAAAGAATCAAAAAGGCAGAAGCTGTTCTTATCTTAGAAGCTACATTAGAATTTTCATCCATCTCAGAAGAGAAATTTGCCTCCTAATCCCCCTACTCTCTCTCTCACACGTCAATTTTTTAGCAAGAAACCTTACCCCCAGAATTCTTGCTCTTTTTCAAAGGTAGAGTTTTGAATTTTATAACACCTGACAGGAGCAAAGGTTTATATTAAGATGTTAATATTAAGGTATGGTTTAAGCTATTGTGCAATACTATAAAGAAATTTTAATCCTACAGTATAAAAGCTTCATAATATTTTGTAGATAATTATTTTTTACACGGTTATTATTTTTTATGATTCTTCAGTCATTACGCTCATATAAAGGTATGAATTGTAAATGTATATATTACGTTCATATATAGGGTTAAAACTAAAAATGTAATAAATTAATAACTTTTCTAATTTCCCTAATTTTCTACTTAGAAAGCTAACTATGTAAATGTTGTATAGAAGACCTGAATTGTTTTTATCCACAAATATGCAGAAAATTAATAAGTCAATGTAGTTATTAATATAAAAAAATCATAGAATAAAAATACATTGTTTACATTAATTATTAATAAAGTGAATTTTTAAATGAAATGGGAAGTTAATATTTAGTTATTAACTGACATTTAAATTTGGTGATTACCTCAAAATTTTTCTCTTTAACCCTTTATAAGGCCTTGGGAAGTATACTTCCCACCAATTTCATTAATTTTTAACTGTCAGTGGGAAGCTATTTTCCCATCTATGACTTTGGCCGAACGATGGCCGAATGGTTAGGGTGCTGACCTTCGGAACCGGAGTTCATGGGTTTGAGTCCCACTATTTCATGGATTTACGGAATCGGCTTTAAGCAGTAGCTCCCACTCTCATTAGCCCTTGTGTTGCAAAAAGTAGACCGTAGCGCTCCAAAACCCATCTATTACTAAATATACGTCTCTCCAAAAAAATGGTCTTTAAAATCAAATTTGTTTAAGAAAATAAGCTAAATGAATTTCTTTTTAAAAATTAATGTTATTCTCAAAAATATTTTAACATAACACTACTAGAAAAAATTACTCTTGAAAGGATTTATATGAAAAATACCAGTTCGAAATCTTTTTTTCAGTTCCAGAAAGAGAATGGAAAAGATTAAAGAAAACTTTGAATATTAAATAAATGGTATTTTTCAGTCAATATAAGGGAAAAAATACTCTTTTAAATATCTCTGATAATTTTCAAAAATAGATTTGAAAAAAACTTGATTCCGAATGGGATGAGTTGAACTTTATTGTGGTTTTCTTCTTTTAAAAGCTTATTATTTTAATGAATGTTCACGGCTTACAGTTTAGAAGTCTCTATGTAAAGCAAATTGATTTGCCAATGCACTACATGTATGTTAAAGAAAAATGGTGTTAGAATTATTCCTACAATCCTCCTTACGTTTCTTTTGTTTTTAATAATAACGTATCACATTTAAATCCTTTATGTACTTCCTTCTCTGGAGATCAACAAATAAACCTGTCACATTTCTCTCGTATCAAGTGGCGGCAAGAATTATCAAGAGCGTATCAGCAAACGATCCTTGTCATCCGTTCGAAGGCGGATTGTAAATGAGATTAAGAATTATGTGATGGCATGAATTCGCAGATTTTTCCGTATCAGAAGGATTTAATGTAGCATTGATACGGATATTTTGATGTGTGAAACCTACTGTTATACCAACAACTATTTGAGAAGCGAGCACGTCACGTAGTCACTTACGAAATATAACCTTCTTTAAACGTCATTATGTTAATCCTCTTATGCTTCCTTTTTATCCGCATTTTTTATATATTTTTCATTAAGTCTATCTTACCACTTTTTTTATTTAGTGCATTGTTGCCTTGTAGTGAAGCTTTTAATCCTCATGAAAAGTTAGTAATTGAGCTTTTCAATCCGTTACTTTACCTTCCCTTCACCATTAGCTTAAATGTTCCTACTATAGAAATTATAGCTCCTTTTCAGATTTTGCTTTTCATTTTAATGTTGATACTAATGATATGGACTAAGAAGTAATAAGTTGTATATATGAAAAAGTATCTCTTGACAAATCACTTTTATTTAACAAGAAAAGCAATAAAACATACATTAAAAAGTAAAACTTTTGTTTCAGTTTTTGGTTACTATTGCAATTAGGTGGCGATACTAGTTCAACATATCTGCAATTAAGATTCTAAGTGCTCTTAATAGCTTTTGCATTAAACAATTTTTTTTTTTTATCCAGACTATTTTTTATGATGGAATATTATATTGAGACCGAAACGTATGTGCCAAATATTAGATCGCTAGCTAATCAAGACTAAAAATTAATCTAAACTCCCCGTCGCTACAGCCCAACTAGGCTATTCCCTAAGGTGCCAGTTTCTGATTTTTGACACCATAGGGTCCTGAAGTGCGAAGCATAGGTCCTGGTTAGGTGGTTAATCTAATGCGGAACCGCAGTATTTAGTTGCCAAGCATGCTTGATCCTGAGTTTGTCTAGCCGAACGATGGCCGATTGGGTAGAGTTCTGGCCTTCGGTACCAGAGTTCGTGGGTTCGAATCCCACAGTGGCATGGATGTTCGTAGCCGTCCGGAATCAGCTTTAAGCTGTAGGTCTCGGTCTCATTAGCCCTCGTGTTGCAAAAAGTAGACCGTAGCACTTTAAACCAAACCAAACCAAACCTCAGTTTGTCTACCCACTGAACGGATGGAAGGCTGAAACATGCTTTCTCAGCCGGAGGATAGAACATTGGACCTTCACATATGTGAAGTTAAATAAAAATATTTCATATATGAAAAACTAGCATATTTTATATATGGCTTGATGAACACTGATCAATCTAAACATTCATCTTTCACAAAATATCTATTACACATTCCTTGTTGCTTTCATAGCAAATTTGTCATTTAGAATGTATTCAAAAATTTCCTGATAGGCAATGTGATAGTTTGGTTCTAATTTCAGTGCACATCCCAAGTTTTAGCTGATAAATCTAAAAATCTCAGTTAGCTCTCGTAAAAGGGTGTTGTATAAACATTGTGTTGTATATGTATAAACATTTTAGACATCTCATTGTAAATAAATGAATTCGTTAACGTCAGAACGAAATATTTCTGGTGGCATGAATTCTTAATCTGAAAGTTTATATGCGTGCTGATAATTGAAATAAGAGCCTAATACCAGTCTACAATGAGGGATAGCGTAACAGTATACCTCTTGTCACATGCAGGGACACACCCTTCTTACGTACACCTTTCGCGTCTAATAAGCATACATTTCACTTGTTTTGAAACAAAACGGCGATGACATGTACACCAAACCAAGAAGTCAAATAGAATATCTGTCACAATGGTCTAATTATCTGACATACATTTGACCGCTTGACAGTAAATGTGATCTGCCTCCCCACGGATAGAGCAAATACCCCGAGAGACCAAAAATCACTTAACTCTGACAAAATTGGACAAGAAAGTGCAATTTTGTGCTACGCATGCATTTGAAATTAATTGACTCTCACACTTTCAACTACGCATAAACTGCCAGAGGCCAATAGGGAAACTGGATCAAACTTCGATTTTGGTATTCAAGAGCAGATGTGTGGGGATACTTCAAGCGTTTGGTTCTCGAGTACGCAGCGACCTGGTTTCCTCAGATTATGAACTGGCAAACAGGATGGTGACTGCCTGCGACTTGACTGAGACAGTAAAAGTGACAGATTTCATTAATATTGCTTCCTTTCATTGAGATTTCACATAATTAATTGCTTTTAATCCTATTAATTTCAGGAAGCAATAAATAAATCAATTTTTTTGTTTTTTTTTTCTACTGATAATTTCGAGGTTAAGACTGCAGTTGCATATAAAGCAGTGATTTAAAACTTTTATTCTTCCAAACCTCCCTGAAAACCAGATTGTTTTTCAACTCTTCCCTGGCTTTTATATTTTATAGATTTATTAATAGGCATATTTTAAAATAATAATAACTTTATTAGAAAAAACTGAAAGTTATAATTAATTAAATAATAAGAGTTTGATATACCCTGTATGTTTATTTTTATACAGTAAAACATCACAACGGCAGTATCTAGTACAACGATAAATTATTCTTTATCAATAATATTTGAAGGGCTCAGTGAATTTCCATACGATATACTGTTATTGTCCCCTCAATTTAACAATACTCCTTACTGTTAACAAACCTCTGCAGAACGATATTTTTCTTACGATTGATCGGTATTTTCTATACCTCTTCAACGGATTCTAAATATCGTGGAAAATTTCGTACATTACACTCTATGCTTACTTTGTTAGGTGATTTCACAGATGACAGTAAATAAATAATGCAAAAAGTAAACTATTTCTTTCAATAAATAAGATTCTCAGATATGTGAATTTAATAGTATGTTTACTTATTTTTTAATTTTTGTACGCTTTTAAATATATAATAGTTTGGTCTTATGTTTTTAATTTATTATTACTCTCTCATAAACATGTCAAACTATCTCTAATTAAAGGCTTTTAAAACTGTAACAAACTATTGGCATCTTCGTTTTCATTATGTATTTTATTTTAATGTATTCTCATACACTTCCTCGATAATAACGACTAGTAGCCTATGATAACAATAAATTTATTTGATCCCCTAACTATTGTTGAATTGATATTTTATTCTACTATATTCTTGTAAAATATTAATTATTTAAAAGGAATTGTGTGATTTAATAGATGAGGGATTTACATGATATACAGATAAAATAAAAATGTGTAAAGTATAGGCCGATAAATGGCCTACTACATTATTCTGTGGTAAGAAAGTTTACATGTTTCTAAATTTTTATTACTGTGTCACATAAATACCAAACTAGTCATAATTTAAGTCTTTTAAATGGAAATCTCCTTTTAAAATCTCTAAATCTACTATTAAAATATTCTATTGAGCCTTTCATTAGTCAGGCTACTTTTATATACCCTTCGATGTAACAATACAGCCCTCTATAACGATAATTTTATTCACTAATTTTAACGATAATTTTAACCATAATCCTATATACAGTTGTGTTGATATTTTACTGTAATTTTAAAATTTTTAATATTTACCTTCTTTTAAAATATTTAAGGAAAAAAAGGAATAATGTGATTTGATGTACGTGTGATTTATAGGTCTAGTACAAAATTGCAAATCATAGGCTAATAAATGTATATAAATGTATAGTGGACGTCAGGGTCACACCACCTGGAATATGTGCCAATAATATCCCCAATAATTGTGCCAAGTTGTTAAATTAGAGAATATAAATGTATGCAAAGAAAACTGCTAAAATATTTATGCATGGTAATATATCTGTATACTTTTTGTTCGCGTAGTTTTGAATAACAATTAATAATACACTATTTTAATGTATAGAAAAGCAATATTATAGAATACATAATATTATAAAATGTTATATATTATAGAAAATATGCTAGGAGTTCAAGGGGTTTGCTTTCCTCCGAGACGTATGAAACTGAGTAAATTCATATAAGTGTATTATATATATATATATATATATATATATATATATATATATATATATATATATATATATATATATATATATATATATATATATATATATATATGTATGTATATATATATATATATATATATATATATGAACATATATATATATATATATATATATATATATATATATATATATATATATATATATATATATATATATATATATATATATATTATATATATATATATATATATATATATATATATATATATATATATATATATATATATATATATATATATATATATATATATATATATATATATATATATTATATATATGTATATATATATATATATATATATATATATATATATATATATATATATATATATATATATATATATATATATATATATATATATATATATATATATATATGTTTATATATATATATATATATATATATATATATATATATATATGTATATATATGTATATATATATATATATATATATATATATATATTTATATATATATATATATATATGTATATGTATATATGTATATATATGTATATATATGTATATATATATATA
>CM063508.1:46761915-46811915 GCA_032207245.1 Pardosa pseudoannulata
TGGATTATGACGTGAAGTCAACCTAAATATTCTCTTAATGAAAAATTCCCCGGGAGGGAAAACAAAGGTACAAGACAAACAGTTAACGCAAAATATGTGGCCATCAACATGACAACAATAGCTTATCCTACTGCTGAAAAAAATTCGCATTCCAGACAGACGCAATTTCAAATCCATATTATTTCTGCCGTTACGCTTTCCTTGAATTCAAGATATGAATTTAGGTGTGAACCTTTTTGTTCGGTAGAAAACAACAAAATTTTCAGGATTAATAAAAAAGAAAGAAAATCCTCTCAGTCTCCATACAAAAAATGATAACTATGTTTTGTCCCACATAACAGAATCCCACCATTGTCTGATGAATTGCAGCTTCAGATCAAAAACTCTCAATTTCTCCCAAATGAAATCATACTGGAAAATTTTGTAAAAACTGGGTCGAAACGGTAAAAATGAAACTAGTTTAGTTTAACACTCTGAAAGGATTTTGCATTAATATGTGGCAAGATTTTGTTACATAATATTATATTCATTCTTAATTCAATAATTTATTAAAACCTTGATTCTCTTGAAACTCTCGCTATATCTTAAAAAGAAATTAAAATTATTAATATAGTGCATAAACATTATATGTGTGTGTAAGGAAAAAGTAACTGAAATTGCAAACGAATGTAATTATTTTGTATAAAATCAAAACCGCAGTCCTTTAATATTTATAATGGCAAACAGCATGCAGTAAATAGTCACACAAAAGATTCCGAACTAAACTTATATTCATTATGGCTCAAAAAAATTCTTAGGGATTTTCCAAGTCATCAATCAGGGACAAAGGTTGACTATTTCTGTGATTTTTCCCTTTAACCCTACTCTAAACTGACCACTAGAATGAAGCTACCTAAGACACATACATGAGCGTTTTTTTACATAATTTCTACATTCCAATTTCTATGGCCAAGAATGTTAACTATATATATATATATATATATATATATATATATATATATACTCACACGAACACACACACAGATATATATATATATATATATATATATATATATATATATATATATATATATATATATATATATATATATATATATATATATATATATATATATATATATATATATATATATATATATATATATATATATATATATATATATATATATATATATATATATATATATATATATATATATATATATATATATATATATATATATATATATATATATATATATATATATATCTGTGTGTGTTTATATATGTGTGTATGAATGTATGTATTCATATACATTTTATCTATTTCATTTTTATGTTTTAATGTTATACACTATCTACCAATAAGTATTTGGACACCTGTGATAGAAAAAAAAACTAACTTTATTCAAAATCAATAGTTCGTAGAGCCACCACGAGAGGCAATTACAGCGTAGGGCATACTTTCCACAAGTCTTTGTATTACACTTAGTGGTATTGTCTTCCACTCGGCTTGGAGTAGACATACAATTTGCTTCACTGATTTTGGACGGGTAGTGCACCCCTTAATTCGGAGATCCAACTCGTCCCAGAGGTTCTCGATAGGGTTCAGTCCTGGGCAGGCTCTGGGCAGGCCAGTCCATACGATGAACTCCATTGGCACCATGCCAAGCCTTGGTTAACCTCGAAACATGGGAACTTGAACTGTCGTCCTGAAAATAACAGGGTTCTAACCCGTAAAACTGCCACAACGTAGGAAGCACATTTTCATCCAAAATAGTACCGTAGGCATCATGAATGGGGATCGATGATACCAGTCCATACAGGAGAAACACCCCCAAACCACAATTCCAAGTCCACCGAACTTGACTGTTGGCACAATGCATTCTGGCAGGAGATGTTCTCCAGACAGACGCCAGACCCAAACTGTGCCATCCGAACAGTAAAGGGTTAACCTTGATTCGTCGCTCCAAACAACCCGCTTCCACTGATCTACGGTCCAATTTCGATGTGCTTTGCACCACATTAACCAAGAATTCCGGTTGGACTTTGTGATCAAAGACTTATGCGCAGCAGCATGACCATGAAACCAAACAGATATGCTTCCTTACGGATGGTATTCCTTGAAACAATACTTCCGGATGCCTGTTGAAACTCCTCACGGATGAGGGCAATCGGTTGGGTGCGTTTCTTCCGAATTTTTCTAGACACCACTCGTGGGTCTCTATCTCCCAGTTTGGTTGGTCTGCCGATTCGGGGCACATTCCGACAATCACCGCTCATCTTCCACTTCTTAATCACATAATCCACTGTCGATTTTGGGTAGTTCAGATAGCTAGATATGTCCCTTAAGGATCAGCCACATTTGTGATACCCGATAATTATACCTTTCTCGAAATCAGTCATCTTGCATGTGACTAATGCCGATGTTGTTTCCTACACGATCTAAACCGTCGGAGGCAGTGACGTACCTCAGGACCGCAGATATCGTCATTTGCATAGGTGTCCAAATACTTATTGGTAGACAGTGTATTCAGGTCATTAGAAACTTTACAAGTATAAATATATTAGATATATGGATACTATATGTATGTGTATATATATATATATATATATATATATATATATATATATATATATATATATATATATATATATATATATATATATATATATATATATAGAGAGAGAGAGAGAGAGAGAGAGAGATTTATAAATTTTACTGGATTTGGAGTCAAATTAACTGCAAGGATGGTTCTAGTATTAAGTACTTGTCGATTTGTGGCAAAAGTTTAAATATTCCTTCTCAGTAAAAATCCCAAATTTAGCCACCTAAAGGGAATCTTCATCCTACTAAGTACTCCTTTACATAAGGAAAGAGGTGAAAGTCGCTTGGAGCGAGATACAGGAAGGTTGCTTAATGATTATAAGCAGTCATCGGGGTTTAATTCTATATATGTCACAAATTTTCCACACCATTCTGCGACAAGTTGACAAGATACCACAGTCTGTCCATTAACCTCAACCAGCTACCGGTAAATTTCAGTCGCGTTTACTTGTTTTACTCACGGAAATCGAATAACTGAGAGAATTTCGTCGTGAGAAAAGTTTTTCAAACGAATCACTATTTGTGTAACTTTATAATTAGCGTTGTAGGTGGTAGGTGTCTTAAAACCCGCACAGTTTCTAACATTATGTATTAGGATTATTAAACACTATTAATTTCTCAAGGTAAGCATATTGACCTTGTAAGCATACTTTTTTTATCATTCCTCGTATTAAGTGATTACATACTTGGGAGAAATAGAAATTTTCATTATACTTTAAAATGTCACATCTGATTTTTTTTTCATATTGTTATCACCTTCTTTTTCACTCAATGAAGGCCGTTTAATATAAGAAAAGCAATATCGAGAAGAAAAATATTAATTTAAGTCATAAATTAAGTAAAACAAAAAACAAAAGTATTAAATTAGTTTGAAACTTTGAAAAAGATTTGGAGTAAATCAAATTTTAAAAGAGCAATTTAAGTCCTAATAGACTAATAGACCAATTGGCGGATGCACATTATTAATCCGTGCAAACCCTTAAGAAAATTATATCCTTCTATAAATAATATCTGCTCTTTTTTCTGAATTAAAAGCTTAACAATGGAAGGGATAAAAACCAATCAAAACTCTGTGATCTGTAATGAACTCTATTTATGATAACTACGTGTAAGCGATTTGATTACGCTTATATAATTGTTCAAATGATTGATATTAGTTTCTCCTAGTGGAACAGCATTTTCGTAGTCAATTGTTATCGTTTCGAAGTGTGAATGGGGAAAAGCAGAGGAAATGGTTGAGCTATCACACAAAAATGTTTTAATGATAATGCAGGTAGAATTAACCATGATAAACCTCTTGTAAAAAGGTAATCTATGCACTTACTCCAGCTAGCATGTAGCTGGTACATCATAAATTGCTCCATTTAATTGGTTATTATAATGAATGCTTTTAGATAGAATAAAAATACCTTTTGTTGAAGAAACAAGCATTTAAATTCTATAAACATGGCAGTACTTCCGAGAGCCTGAGAAGTTTCTTTATTAAAAGAAAGAATATAATTTGAATAATTCACCAATTCTTACTGAGATAATCCTTAGTTTCAAAAATGTATAAAGGTGGATTTTAGGACCTCCATAAGTTATTGCCAAAGTCTGAAGATCTGACTGTTTTCAACAAAAGAGAAAAATCTGTTGTGGACACCGGATGATTTTCTTGTATGGATATTAAATCATATACATTGTTGCATTTTGATAAAGTGACACGTTCTCAAAAGTATTTTAAAAATTATATTATTATATAACATATAATGTTATTACATATTGTAAATATAACTAATGGACAGCGTTGTTCCAATTGCTTAAAAAGCCACCTTTCAACTGCAAGTGAATACATCCATATCTTCCTGTTTTCATTTTTCTTCACCAATAACGTTATTTTTGCATTATATTATAATTTTTGTGTTATAGACAGTGTGGACTGAAATAAAAATAGAGATGCATTCAAAAGTGGTGGTCCGAAATTATATTGCATTATAACAGACTTAAATATAATATTTCAACATTCTAAGGTTTCAACTATGTCAAATGCGTATGTAAATAAAGACGATTTTAGAATTAAATCTAATGCAGTAGATATAAACTAATTGCACAATTTAATATATGCATTAGTCGTCTTATTCTGTTTATAATCAATATAATATTTTCTTTTTAAAATAAATAAAATGCGAGTGGAAAGGAAAAATAATGCTAGGCTATACGTAATTTCCTCCGGATTTCAAAAAAGCTATAGTAAAAATACTAAGACGAATGTTGCAAAAAGTAACCTTACTTTAAAGACAGAAACAGTTTTTCATCATACCAGTTGACAATAGATGGTTAGTCTTTTATTCAAGTTTCCATACTACTGATTTGTATTAGGCGAGTTTTTGTTACAGCAGTACTTGATGTACCACTTTTGTCATAGGCCCATGCTCACCGGAATTAACGTCATATGGCTTTTTGGTGAGGTGCAAAAAATACTTTGTTTTCTTACCTCTTTTGCCAAGTGATTTGGGAAAACTACGAGAAAGGATCACGCTGAAAGTACCCTGTTAAACGGAGTTTGGTATTAGCAATACAAGCTCATTGATGCTCATTGTGTGAGTAGGGTTTTACATATAGAACATGTATTAAAACTGTACATAAAACTTGAAATGTTCTGACATTTTGTGCAATTTATAGAAACAGGCAGTTTTATGATTATTTAAAAAGTTTGTATCTCATTTACAAAATGATTGCGTATGAAGAAATAAAATCAAAATATTTCCAAACTAACAAATAATTAACTAACAAATCAATCCCTTATTTCATGTCATCACATGATCATAAATGAAAAATATTCAGCAAGACTAAAGCTTTACAAAGTCTATTGACGTACAATGCTGAAGATCTCAAGCTATTACATTTTCTTAAACCTCAACTGGAAGGCAAGTTCGACTACTGGAATCTGCGTTTGCGAACTAATGCAATTCAACCCCCACACAATATTCTCTTTTTTCTGTATTCCTCTTAGTTTTTACCTTTTTTTTAATGTAGCTCTCTGAAATACCGGAGGGAATCATGAATAGCCCAGTATAACAGTTTACGTTTCAGTAGCTTAAACGCTTCACTTCATCTTAAATAAGAATATTGACGTATCTTTTTAGTACAGCATGATGAGCTAATTTCTTCAAAAGGTGTTTTCGGGCAATCTTAAAAACATTGTATAATTATTCTCACGCAACGGTTAGCACATTATTAGTGCAAAAAAAAATACAGTTATGATCCCGTTGTGCTTAATTATGCAGAATTAGCTGCTACTAATAACTATGATTTTTCCCTATAAGTTTATGTTAAACGTTTTTCAAAATATACGCATAATTACTTTCTCTGACATTATATGTTGATAGAACACCATTCCTGGCACTTCATTTGCACCGAATTTTGCTTTTATAGATAAACATCGGCCTAGATAACAGTAATCCTTATTTGAAAAAAACCTTGAACTCAATACCTAACTGAAATAATCCCGAGGAGGCCCTAATATATTCGTATTAAGAATGTTTTATCTTTCTTCCTTTTACTATAACACCTTTCGTGGCCCCAATTGTTAATGGTTGAATGATCCAGATTTCTATGATATTGCCAAACCTCGCTTGTACTAAGTCGAAAATTTCAATTTATAAATCCAAAAGTTAAGCCCCTGTCTTTTTGGAACTACAGAAAATGTTTCTCAACCCCGTTTCTTTGCAAGTTGTTTATTGATGGAGAAAAGGAATTAATTTTGAGAAACTGCAAAGGTAAAAGTAAATAAAGTAGTAGCTATCGGATCATTTTCTTGTTTTCACTTCCTTCTATGGTTGGTTAGGATGAAAATGATCTTTATTTTGGAATAGGAACTATAATTCAACTATATTCTACTACTAAAATATGATTTCCTAAACTACAAGATATATGGTCAGTAGTACCTTAAAGCTCAAACTGTATTTCCTAATCTGTAATAACTTTATTTACTATATGATCGTCATTAAGTTGTTTTTATTTGAATTTGTTGAATTGACATAGTGCAGTTCAAATGAGTGGGAAAGGAATAGAAACAAAAAGTTTATACCTAGGAGTAAAGCTTTGTTATATTTTTTGTACGAACATATTTTTGCGGCTGCCATGAGCTGTAATAACAACACAATCAACGTATACTGGTGTTTTTTTTTATATTAACTCAATCGTTAGTTGGTTGATGGCCAGATCAGACGTTCGATTCTATGGGGATCCAAACTTACCATTGCTTTCAAACTTTGTTCTTGGAATTTGCTATGTACTTCTTACAGTTTAAGCGATTGCTTTAGTATGCTTAGCAATAAAATTGAACAAAATACAATCCGATCTCGTTAAATTGCTAGTTATTTTTTTACTACTGTCGTTTCTGGTATTGAGGTATCAGTCCAAATGAGTGGGAAAGGAATAGAAAAAACAAGTTTATACCTAGGAGTAAAGCTTTGTTATATATTTTGTACTTACATATTGTTGCGGCTGCCGTGAGCTGTAATAACAACACAATCAACGTCTACTGGTTTCTTATAGTAATTCAATAGTTGGTTGATGGCCAGATCAGACGTTCGATTCTATGGGGATCCAAACTTACCATTGTTTTCAAACTTTGTTCTTGGAATTTGCTATGTACTTCTTACAGTTTAAGCGATTGCTTTAGTATGCTTAGCAATAAAATTGAACAAAATACAATCCGATCTTGTTAATTTGGTAGTCATTTTTTGACTTCTGTCGTTTCTGGTATTGAGGTATCAGTCCAAATGACTGGGAAAGGAATAGAAACAAAGAGTTTATACCTAGGAGTAAAGCTTTGTTATATTTTTGTACGAACATATTGTTGGGCTGCCTTGTGCTGTAATAACAACACAATCAACGTCTACTGGTGTTTTTTATAGTAACTCAATAGTTAGTTGGTTGATGGCCAGATCAGACGTTCGATTCTATGGGGATCAAACTTACCATTGCTGTCAAAATTTGTTCTTGGAATTTGCTATGTGCTTCTAACAGTTTAAGCGATTGCTTTAGTATGCTTAGCACTAAAATTGAACAAAATACAATCCGATCTCGTTAATTTGCTAGTTATCTTTTGACTACATTCGTTTCTGGTTTTGAGTTATCGGTGTCTACACATATATTTCTATAACATCAAAATTGTAGGAAAAATCATTTTCTTTCCCCTAAAATGCACATTTTGAATCAGATATTTTTTTACCAAAAACAGAAAACATCGCAATTTGAAAATGCTGTAACATCTATAACTTTCCTCAAAACCTAATTAGATATAGTATATCATGCAGAACATTTTTAAATTGCTGAATTCTCTATGAAAATTACCTCGAAAAGTTACCCCTCTTACATATATTTACAAAGAATTGTATTCAGCAATAAAATATATTGTTCTATTTTTGGCACAGCATAGGCCAGGAGTGGCCAAGCTCCTCGATAGTCCGAGCCATTTCTCAAAACTTGAAATTTTTCGGAGCCGCAATTAAATACGTATTTAAAAAGTATGCAATAAAGGTATTAAAAATTGTTTTACAGAAATTATATTTATTGGATGTCATTTGATAGTTTTTTGTCCTTTAATTTTTCAAGGAAATTTTTGAATTGTCGATGATTTTTGCATTGGTGTGAATGTAATATATAATGTGTAACACTGTTTTCATAACATCAGGATATTTTAAATATTTTGTAACGATATTTCTCGGTCATTTATGCAGTGAATCGGTATGAGTTGTGGAATTTGAAAATCATCTCTTAAAAGCCCAATAAGACTAATTTTTTTACCCAGCATTGCCGGAACTCCATCAGTTGTAATATTTTTTTAAATATAGTATAAAGCAAAAATGAAACAGGAACTCAGGTACATTTATCGAGAACCACAAATAATCCTTCAAAGAGCCGTATGTGGCTCTCAAGCTGCAGGTTGTCCACCTCTGGCATAGGCCATAACTATTCTATACCGTTCAATAGCATTTTACAACATGTTAGATACTAGACATAAAAAGCTTTTTTAAGCTGCAGCTTTTGAAAGCACACCTCTTCACTTACGTAAGTAAATTATAATTTCTATTAAAGAAAAGAAAATCCATTTTAAAATATTTTGCTCCCAGGTGCTCTTAGTCATTGGAACGGGAATGTGAAAAATAAATAAATACATAAAATGACCCATTACCCAAATGCACGAAATTTGGGAAATTGCTAAAAAGTAAGCCATATTAACCAGTTATTTCAATATACATTAAGTTTCCTTTTTTTTCTTTCGCATTTTTTCTGTATTTTTAATAACGTGATATTTCACGCTTGAAAAATATAATTATATTCTGCAACGACGGCAAAGAAAACTAATCAAGTAATTTCTCCATTGTTTATAAAAATTTCCGTGTCTGCGGCACTTTAGAGATTAATCTCTGTCTTGTCTTCTGTCTGAGTAATTTATTTCCATATACTCCTAATAAATGCACTTTGGGTGTGGTTTGTTAGTGATATATCCGACACTAGATTCAGCCTAAGATCCTTAACTCAAAAAACGAGCGTTAATGTGACCTCCATTTATTCCGACTCCGGTATAATCCTTCCTGCTAATGGTTTTGAAGATTTTGACCTTCAAATCCTAACTCTTGCCAAGAACAATGGAAACCCATATACCACCCACGGGTTGAAACCAGACCCACCCTGATATTCAACAAGTGGGACATGCACCGTACCAGTTGCTCTGTGGTAGATGGAGGAGGGAATTGCTGAACGGGCAAACTTGAACTTAACTCTTTTCATTGAGGCGTTTAGATCAAGCTGCTTGGATAACCCAGTTTGTTCATTCGGGTTATTTTAAAAGCTATTCATTTTAAAATGAAATTACAACTCCGTGAACACTCGCAGAAACATAAAAAATAAACCAGTGGCGAGGGTAAGAAATTAAATTCTCTGACCTCTTCCTCGAGAGACGTTGAGGAAATAAAATAAAAACATCAAAATAAATTTATCGTGAGAAATAAAAAATTATTTAGATATGGTCAAAAATTAAATTAATAAAACCTTATTCTGAAAGTCCAAAATAATGTCAGACTTTAGTTCGCATTGTAAGGTGTTGCCTCATATTCAGCAATAGAAATTAAAATAACTCGTAAGTACATAGAAATAAAATAAATGCATAGATATGGATCAACATAAATAATATACAAACAAGACTTTTTGCAGTTGAATAATCTGGTAATGACAAATAACAATAACCTTTTTAAAGAACATATATATAAAATGTATGTTACTAATGAACTCCTTGTCTGGAAAATCCATAACCAAGAACAGAAGAGTTTTAATGAAAATGAGAAAAACAAATTAGTAAAAGTCAAATAAAAAAGAATCAAAATAACTAATATCGAACAGAAAAGCAAATTCAATGCCCTTGCAGTTTAAGTAAGAATCTTAAAATCATAGAGTAAAAGGACCAGGTTGAGGCTGTCTGGTGATATTCGGTGAGGACATGTGGAGAAATGTTTTATTCTAAGCTTTACAGAATTTGGAATAATTCTACCTTAATGTCAATAAGAAAAATGCAGTGTTTTTTTATACCTTATAAATTATATAGCAATCTTGTAATGATGCAAACTTATGAATAGAAGACAGCATATTTTGTAAATTAGGCCGTAACTATAAACCTATTTTGAAACGAATCTTAAAAAACTCTGCAAACCTAGAAATTTATAGCCTGAGATGAAATAATTCTTATGCACTACTGAAGGTTTAAAGTTGCAGATATTAAACTAAAACCTTTAGAATGATTAATACAATTATTTTTTACAAAAATAATATTTCATTAATCCTAAGTATAATGATATATACAATGATTTTAATGACCAGGCATTACATTTATTTAACAGTCCTAGTTTGTTTGGATTTAAAAAAAGCTATGTACCGTAATTTGGTAATTGTTAATATACTTGAAACTCATGAAAATAGCTAAAAACCTTGCAAAAAATAGCTAAGCAAGGTTATATAATACTTCTAAATTCGTTTTTAAACCATTTAAATACTGTCGAACCATACTCATCCATGTCGAACCATGTCATCATACTGTTAACAGTTAGATGTGATAAAAGTTGGATATGTTCCAAACTTTACCTCTGTCCTTTAACGGTAGTAATCTTTTATTTTTTTCATGAAAAAGACTAAAACTGGTAATTTAATCATATGATGCTAAAATGTTTTAAAAAATACAGGAGAACTTGAAGTCAACGTTTAAAGGGAATTTAGAATGCAGTTTATAACAGGGATTGTAATACTGCTAAGTTAAGAAATGTACCTTAAAATAAAAAAATTATTGTTAATTCCCAAATAAAATATTTGTATACTAATATTTTACGTACAATATTAGTATCGATCAACGAGTGTGGAACCTGATAGATTTTTTTTTAGATTCAGCTAGATATATTTGCACTAAAATTAGATCTGCATTAGGGGATAATACTTTGGAAAACTTAATATTTTTACGAAACTATATCTTTAAAAAACTGTTAAGTTTTAAAATATCTATAAAATCTGTATTTTGTGCATGCTTATATTTCAATTATAGCTATTTTCAATATTTCTTTTATATTTTGATATGATGATTAGTATGTAAATTAATTTTATTATTGAATAGTTGTAAAGATTTAAATGTTTATGTTTTACATTAATCGCTAGTCCATATTTTGCCCTTTATATAAAAATGCTACATCCAAAAAAATATAATCTTAATAAAAATTTTTTAATGTATATAGCACAGTTAGCTATATTCTATGTTATCTTTTGATAAAAGATAAAAAATTACCGTTAAATTACTGGCAAAACAGTATTCAGAATTTTATTTACTGAATTATCAGTAATTGAAAATGTAGGCAAATTAAGATTTATGCAAAAACCCCAGACATGAGTTGTTTTCATACTCTGAATTCTTCGGCTAAATGAAAGAAAAATATAAAAGTAACTTTCGAAATTAATTTTATTATTGAATAGTTGTCAAAATTTAAATGTTTATGTTTTACAATAATGGCTATTTAGTGTTTTGCCCTTTAAATAAAAATGACAGAACCAAAAAATATTATTAATAATCTTAATAATTTTTTTAAATATATACAGTACAGTTACCAATTTTTTTTTATCTTTTAAGAAAAGAAGAAAATTTACCGATAAATTACTGGCAAAACAGTATTCAGAATTTTATTTCCTGAATTATTGGTAATTAAAAATGTAGGCAAATTTAGATTTATGCAAAAACCCCAGACATGGTTTGCTTTTAAATTCTACATTCTTCTACTTAAATAAAAGAAAAATATAAAAATAACTTTCAAAATTAATTTTATTATTGAATAGTTGTAAAGATTTAAATGCTTATGTTTTACATTAATGGCTATTCAGTATTTTCTCTTTAAATAAAAATACTAAAACCAAAAAATATTAATAATAATCTTAATAATTTTTTTTAAATATATATAGTACCGGTACCTATTTTTTATGTTAATTTTACGAAAAGAAGAAAATTTGCCGTTAAATTACTGGCAAATCAGTCTTAAGATTTTTTATTTACTGAATTATCGGTAAGTGAAAATGTAGGCAAATTCACAAGTTCTACTTTAAATAAACGGAAAATATCTTTAGAGTCCACAAACATGAGTAACTTTCAAATTCTGCATTCTTCGACTTAAATAAATGAAAAAAATATAAAAAAAAAGCTTTCGCTTTCAGATATATCCTTATAATTTTCCAAAGAAGTTATTTTGTTTGGAGAATATGGTCACACTTGCTTACGTTATACTTTGAAGTAAAGTTAATCTTGTTTACATCTTTCAAAAATTATTGGAGCAATTCTTATTAAAAAGTGTTTTGGCCTTTGAAAAACAAGTGTTTGAGTAAAGAGGTAAATGTTTCCCTAAAATATGTCATTTATATAAGTGAAGCAAACTGCTTTAGACTGGAAATTTTGTATTCCAAGTACTAAGAGGATATTTTAAAATGGAGCAGTTTGAAACATTTTTAGATATATCATCTGTTTCATGGGGTGAATAATTTCTCTTTCACCCGGAGCATACAAAATGTTCTGAACTATATTAAGGCCAATCAAGATTTCATTATGTTATATTTAATTAGATTATTTACAGGTATATAGTACCTTTCGATCTAAAAAGTCTTCATTATAACAAGTTATTTTTGATTAGTTATAGCAAAAGTTTTTTGTTTAGAGTAAATTTTTCTTAATTATTAGTAATTCTATACGACAATTTGCGAAGCAATACATTTTATGTTATATTTAACATATGTTTCCATAACATATTTCAAACATATTTTTAACATATTTTTATGTTATGTTATGTCAATTTTTTTTAAAGGGATATAGTACTTCTTGATCTAAAAAGTATTTATTATAGCAACCTTTTTTTAAATTCGTTATAACATAAAGGATTATTTTGTCTAAGATATTTTTTTCTAAATTATTAGCAAGACTCTACGAAGCAATATATTTTTAAATAGCATAAAATACAAGTAGAGTGAAAAAATAGAAATTAATTTTCTCGCAAAAATAACTGTTGTAGTTTGTTAAAAAAAAAAAAAAAAAAAAAAAGCTAATTAAATAAAAGCTATTCTGCAAACCTCAATTAGATTACTGAAAGCAATATATTGTATTTTATAGCATGGGAAACTTAATTTTTTTTTCATTTTATATTTCGTAGCAATTTTTAATTTTTCGTAATTTTAAAATGCCATATACCTTTCCCAGATTTAGGTTTACATAGTAAAAATATTTTTTATTTCAATTTGAAATTTAAAAAAAAATCTGTTTTATATATTTCGAAAGTTATCTTTCGTGTAAAGGAACTTTATTTTTTGTATTAGGTGTTTATTTGGTGTGTATTTTTTATGTTATTTCAAAATATATATTACTTAAAACGGTAAAACTAAATAACTTTTCTAAGCTTGAGCATTATTAAAGAACCTATAATTTTTTTTCTAGTAGAAAGTTTTGCTTTATAAGGAATTGAATAAACTCTGTTATAAAGATTTTAAGTCTCGAAAGGTGCAATGTCCCTTAACAGGATATAGACTGAACTTGCGAGTTATTCACTAATCCTAGCAAGTTATTCACTAACAAAAATAGTTGTCTTTCAAATACTAAGAGCTTTGTAAATTCTAATAAATATAAAATCTAACCAACTGATATTGAATATCAGTGAACAAGTGGACTTATGTAGTTATTAGAAAGAATATCTCTGCTTACAATCACTGTAATGTTTATTTACTTGAGAATATTTTTATTACTGTGTCAGATATTTCAAAATCGTTATTATCATTTAAATAGTCAATTATTGTTTTATGGTTTATTTTCAAGAATTTATTCACACTTTTAAAAAGCCTAACTACTAATCTAGTACCTTATGAGAATTAAAAATATTCACTTTTTTAATAACTTTCTCTTTTCCATTAAAGAAAACCCTTCATATATTTGATTTATACTAAATATTTATTTGACACATCAGTAAATACATGTTATAAATTTGAAAAGAAAAATTCCCCGTTTCTTTTTTATGTATTTTAATAAATATTTGTAATATTAAGAAATAAATTCACCTTTTCTATGGCATAAATATTTTACTTTACATATTGTAGTATTCTGAATTAATTACATAATCCTACACTTTTTCATAGTTCATGAATCTGTCACTCAAATTCTGATACGTTTATTATTGCTATAGGTTATCAGAATCTTATATCCTTGATATTTTAATTTACCGTCTCTTTAATTTTATTAAGTCATCATTTTTCAATTACATAAAATGTATTATACATACAAAAATTAAGCAATATGGGTTGTTTGTTGTGTTCTGTTTCAGTTATGAAACACACAATTTCGCAGCTTTTAACCGTAATTACCTTCAACCTTAATTGTTTAATCATTATCATTATTCCATCATTTAGGTTTGTTTAAACATAATTTAGAAATCTCGCATTGTTTTGCATTTTTCCTTTAGAATAATGACTGCGCATTTCAAAATCATCTGTTATTACATTACTCTAAACACTTCCACCCCACACAATATAAATTGCCAGAATTCTGGGAGCAGGTTGCACGGTAACAGGATCGCATTCATGACTTGGACACTTGTAGAATGAAAAAAAGGCCGACCTTCAACTTCATTTTTAGGTTGAAATGGTTTATATAATTGACTTCTACTGTTTCAGCTATTTTCTAAGAAAAAAAAAGAATGCGTAGGTTTTTTTTCTAGTTATCTTTTAGAGGGGGAAATTCCGTACAAACCAATAAACAAAATCTCCGATAAGTGTTGAAAATTCCCTGCCAGCACACAAAGTATAAGAGAATTATCGCCCGTGAAAGAGAGCTTATTGTGTAGCACAAGGTTTTTAGGATTTCACAGTTGAAAGACATGTTTCATTTCCGGTGTTATTCAGTTTGAAATACAGCTCACCTTAACTTTCTCGCTTGGACTTCAAGCAAATCCCATTAAAGGAAACCATTAGCGCTGTACAATAGCTGTTTCCAAATAAATAGACCTTTTTGAATGGTCACCGCTTATTTTCTTTACATTTTTAATTAGGACTCCGTGTAAACAGCAAAGCACTTCAGCAATATCACATACGTCCAGGGTGTCTTTCTTCAGATCACTGCTATGTGATAACGAGCTCGTTATGTTGATAAAATTGTTTGCCATTGTCCACGTAATGGACGTAAGAGTCGTTAAACGTTTATTGAATTATACGTGCGGCAAAGGAATCGTACCACATTCATTGCGTTAATGTGACACCGTTAGAACTACCTGTCTCCCCGTTCTGGGCATTTCTTTCTATTGTTGCAGCCTATTTTAATGACAGGACTGAAAATAATAACAACATATCGATAAGAATTAGCCATGATTAAGGGTAGCAAAAAAATGAATGATTTTTATTTTTGTTAATGATAAATGCAATGTAATTTGATTTTTCATAACAAAGCACGACAGGTTTTTAATAAGCACATTTTATTGTACTTATTAAATATCCGTTGTAATACTCAAGAGCTTTTAGTTAGTTTTGCTTACAATAACGGGTTTATTTATCAATCAACCCCCTGCTAAAACAGTAATTATAAATTTCAAGGAGACTCATGTTTTACATATAAATACAAACATTTAAAATTTATTTTAATTTCTGATTATTAATCTTGACAAGAAGAGTTTATTTTAATTTAATAAACATATTGTTAAAATACCCTTCTGTGTAAGAAAATTTTTTTAAAAAATTCTAAGTTATTTTTTTCGTTTAATACAAGATAAAGTGCTTAATAATGACAGGACTGAAAATAATAACAAATTAAAGTTAAATTAATGTAATTATATCAAAAATCGGGTTAAAATATGAATGATTTTTATTTTTGTTAATGATAAATGCAATGTAATTTGATTTTTCATAACAAAGCACGACAGGTTTTTAATAAGCACATTTTATTGTACTTATTAAATATCCGTTGTAATACTCAAGAGCTTTTAGTTAGTTTTGCTTACAATAACGGGTTTATTTATCAATCAACCCCCTGCTAAAACAGTAATTATAAATTTCAAGGAGACTCATGTTTTACATATAAATACAAACATTTAAAATTTATTTTAATTTCTGATTATTAATCTTGACAAGAAGAGTTTATTTTAATTTAATAAACATATTGTTAAAATACCCTTCTGTGTAAGAAAATTTTTTTAAAAAATTCTAAGTTATTTTTTTCGTTTAATACAAGATAAAGTGCTTAATAACTACAGACTGAATATTGAATTATACATTTAATTAAAAGTTAAATTAATTTTTTAGTAATTATATCAAAATTTATCGGGTTAAAATATTCGTATGTCTTACTATTTGTATCAGAATGGCAATAACTTTCTTTCATATATTCTCATGTTTTCTTCTATATAAATCTCAAATGTTACTTGTTCTATTAAATGTTAGGCCCTAAACTTGAAATTTTCTTATATTCACGGCCCTTTCATTTCTTACAATGCAGCCTATGCATGTTTTTAAATTTTAAAAATAACGTTTTTCACTGAAAGCACTATGATTCAAATCACTTTTTCTTACGAAATAAATGTTTTAAGTTGGCAAAACAAGCAGGTTTCTAGAGGTTAAGATAAACATTAATTCTATAAAGTGCTCATGAAACACCATAGGGCATTAAAAACCGCCAGAAAAATTTTTCATCCTTTCCCCTTATCAGCTAACATTGCTGAAGTAAAACATGTTCACAATTTTGAAAAGAATAAATGAGAATACTTGGGGGAAAATAATTTGCATATTTAGCAATATTTTGTAGTAGTAGAATTGTTGTACTAATCGACAAGAAATTTTCAAGCCACGAAGAGCTTATAGATTTTCCCTTGTGTTATACACTCTTATGATACTTTATATCTGTAATAAAATTCAACAATTTGTCTGTTGATCACGCAAAAGACAGTACTGATTGAGATAACTCTTTGCGGAACAAGTAATCTCTCATCAAATTCGCTAGTTGCAAGCTTCAAGTAAAATCACTACTAACCATCAGCAATCGGAATCAACCAAAGCATAACAAAACAGACTCTCCAACAAGTCTTCAAAGCCGAAATAAGCTGCGTAAACAACGAAATTAGTGTATAATGAAAGATTGACAATGGGAAAAAACCCTAACGGCGTGAAATCTTTCCACGAATCTAATTACGGCAAACATCCGACTCTAGTATACGACCAATCAGAGTTTAAAAAAAAAATGACCAGGCAACTCGATTTCTTGCCCTTGCCGATTCTTCTGAAGAAGCGGAGCCAGATCTCGATTTAGGAACGCAGGCCACCGGAACCAGAAAACCGTTAGCCCGTATCCTTTAGCGAGAAATGGTCCGCGAAGTCTGGCTGGGTAATGGGCCGAAGCTGAACGCGAGAAAAACGGTCCAGTTTTCACGCTAGAAGAAGAAGCTGTTTTTGGTGGAGAGAGTACCGTAGATGGTAGGTCCAACGGCCCGCCATTCTTCGTATGTGGAGCACAACGAGGCGAAAGGCAAATCTGGACTTAACTGAGGGAAACATCTCAAACTGGGGGAAAGTCCTCTTCGAAAGTAAGGAAAGTGAACCCGGCGGAAAGATGCTTGTTAAGTGAAGTGTTCATTAAGCTAGAGCTGGATAATAAGTAATATAATAGGAAATTTTGCTTTGCAGCTCTTTTTAACAATGAAAACCTTGTAACTATCAGTTGCCTTTTTCAATCAATGAATGCATTTGAACAACAAACAGGATGTAATATGTTAAACTCCTCTGGAGAATCTTCATATTAGTCCATGGTCAGTTCTCATTGATTTAAATGGTATGGCTTCTACTCTGGAAAAAAAATATATAATATTGAACGAAACTGAAAGACATCATTTTCTTTCAGTACTAAGCATGTACGTTCTAGTCTAATCAGCCCTCGTTTGGTAATTGTCCATTCTTAACCAACAAACCAGTACGAAAGTAAAAATAATTTTTTTCTAAATATAGTTAAATATAAAATCTTAAATGTTTTATGGTGATAATAGAAGGAGAAACTTCTAAACTTTATTACTTCACCATTTTTAGAATTTTTTTTCCTTTTCGTCTAAAACACAATTTTGTATTAATTACTTTTAAATCTAGTAGATATATTAGAATAAATTTAAAAAATTAAATTTACGTTACTTAGATTCATAAAAAAATTTAAAGCCTTTATTATCAAACAGAACTTTATATTAATTTGTATTTTTAGAATATAAATCATTCATAGTTGTATTTATACAGATAATAAGAGTATTTCCAAGCCGGCTATATTAATTTAGATGAGTTTGATAGTGCCTTCGCTCTATTACTTTCTTCCAAATGTTTGAATTTATGAATCCTTCTAACAGCAAAATAATATGAAATGGTTTAATCGATGTATATGCATTGGGCAAATAAAATAATTTTTTATTAAATAATCTATACAAGTCCATTACGGATAGTTGCTTCCAATACATTTGGTAACAACTCTTCAGACAAATCAAATTTTATCACATCTGAAAGGGTCCAAGTTTTACAGCAATATGATACAACCAAATAAAAACTTCTTTAGGTCGATAATACGTCAAATGGTAAACGAAGATTTTAATGCATCTAACACTTTTTTTCGTGACTTCAGAGAATGTCCGTGCAAATTTTAGGGCATATACGACAAACCGTGTAGAAGAAAAAAGCCTGCAAGCATATTCTCGCTTATCTATAAACAGGTTAAATGGCTATAAGGTTTACGTAAGCACCAATTCCATTGAACATTTAAACTTAAAGTCTAATTTATTACCTTGTTTGTATCTCTTTATTAATAGATTATACTAGTGAATAGTATATCAGTTCACATTTTCCCCTAATATTCAACTTTCGTTTACTGAATGAGTAAAAAGGTTTCATTTAATAGAGGTTCAACCCGTTTTTATTTAAAACTCTCAACGTCTATATGCGAGGACGTTCTGAGAGGCTCGCCTATTTTTAAGCAAAACACCGGCCGCCCCAAGCGGATTCCTCGCCAATCTACTAATTGTCTGCAGAGCATATTTACGTCAACTAACTCGCACACAACCGAGAGAGTGTATATCGGAATCTCGGATACAACCTTGATCTCAATACCACTTATTCGGCAAACAGGAGGAAATAAAAACGAAGAAACGGTAATCACACCTCACCTTGACGGCTTGTCGTTTAAGATTCTCAGCCAGATAAGATAAAACCCGAGGGATAGAGAGAAAGGGACATCTAACTGGTACACCTCAGGGTGTGACAACTAGATGAGGAAAAAAGTACATGGTACCATATGACTCGCTCACTTTTGCTTTTTGTTTGCAAATAACAATAAACGATTGGGTGTTGGCGTGGAAAAAATTTGACTCAGCTGTTTCTAATCTGAATTTTTTTTCGTTTATATTTTATCGTATGCAAATTGAGAATTCATTTCTAGTCTGTTAAAGTGGAAGTTTTTCCTCGAGTCGGATTTCCTGCACAATATCTGGGTGTGATAAATTTCTAATTATATCCCAGTCTCACTGAAATAGAGGGGGCGGGTGTATTGTAACTGGATTAAGGTAATCCTTCTCTTGTTTCGGAATAAAAAACACAAAAATAATGGAAAAAACATGGGTGTTGGCTTACGAACAATAGGGCACAGGATTACAATTAAATCTATATCGAAGAATTTAGAAGCCAAGCGGGGATATCACAGTACAGAACAATGCGTTTCATTTCAAAGTTAACGATCGTTAAGAATTTTGAAATAGTCAGCAATTAACATTTTTATCACGCTAATTATAGTAAAAGAAATTAGTATTTGTTTTCCTTTATCTTTCCTTTCCATTCACTTGGAGACAATTTTCAAACGTATTTTGTTTGTCACCTTTTATCCGGGAAAAGAAAATAATCAGGTTGATTAATTATAACCAGAGATATAATTTATATTCTTTTGTGAGCTATTTATAACTATATTATCCTAATTACCTTTTTTTTCATAAGCTAATTAACCAACTACTTGTATTTTGAAATTTTACTGTATTATTCTAAGGAAATTCTTTCAAGCAATATATATTTTAGTTTTCCCTTGATATATTCTCTGATATTATAACAAATGAATTCAATAATTATAGCTTTAATTATAGTAATTAGTTATTAATATCATTTTTCATTTTAAGTATACTGTATTATATTTTTAGTTTTAGTAATTATTAATGTCTTGATTCGTCAGAAAAAGCATTGCAGATAAAAATAGAATAAGTCAATCGTTTAATTTATCTCTGTTAGAAATATTTTAGTTAATAAAAGTTGTTCAGTAGTAATTCATGAATCAATTGTTTATAAGTTAGATATGCACCAATAGAGCTCTAAGAACAGAGAAGTATACATATTAGTTAGACATGCTTCTATACTCCAACTTAAATTTCTGCAGCTGTTTAAATTACAATATTATTAATATCTATTCATTTCCTCTGTAAAAATTTCTTTAATTTACACAAGGTGTATGATGATGACTCCACGTAATTTCATTTTATGTAAGTACGAAATCAGACAGATTTTGCAATGGTTGGTTTATAAATGTATAAAATAGAGATTATATTTTCCAGTTATGTGGGAAAATTATAATTTCTAACTTTCAAAATAAAGGTATTCAATCTGTAACTAAGCACCGTTCGATAGGCATATTTATTTAATATAAATAATATGTCTAAGCAGCAATACTTTAAACAAAATTTAAAAATAAAAAATGATGAAAAACAAAATTTCTATTAAGTATGTACAATAAATAGTGTTAAGCCAAAGATTTTAAGGAAATATTTATCATAATTCAATATATTTCTTCAATTACGGTTAAAAATAGCATTCATCATATGCATAAAGATAAATTCTGTATGTCAGTAATAAATCTGCATTTTTTCATATAATTCGTACGCAATTTTAAAGATGTGTGTATGTATATTATCTTTACAAATGTGTATATACAATCCATTTTATAAAGGAAGAAAGCGAAATTTAAAGAAGAAGAAATTATAATGTACAGATAATAATGACTATTCAAAGTTATTCACTTTTATTCACCACTACTAACATTAAATTTTGAAAAGGCGATATCGAATACCAGTATTAGCATCAATATTGTATCAAAAGTTTTTCAAATTTAAAAAAAAAAAGTAATTTTTGTATAATCATGAAAATTAACCTCTTCAATCCTGTACATCAGTAAGCAGTATTAAGTGAAAAATTCAGTCATAGAAAATATGGCCTAAAAGTCATATGTGCTAACAGCGAATATTGCACGTAACAAATTCTTAGGAGAATATGATGTAATTATTTTGATATTTTTCCGTTATTGATAAAACTAAATTAAAAAGCAGTTTTTACAGTATTTAATTTATAAAGACTTTTCAATATTTTTTAAATCTAATTGTTGTTTCTGCATTTGTTTTCAGGTTGTCACAAAGATACTTCGCTGTAAGCCGGAACCCTTTGCGATTAGGGAAGGTGTACAAAAAAGCTATCTTCAGGGAATTCACAGACGCTACCTACAGCGTCTTGAAAGCCCGTGAACCATGGGAGGGAATTCTTGGACCTACCATCAGGGGAGAAGTCGGAGACATGGCCATAGTCCACTTCTTCAATAACGCCTCTATGTTGCTTTCAATGCATCCTCACGGTTCAAGATATATCAAAGTGCACGAAGGTAAGTTTTGTCAGCTTAATATGTAATGCATAATTGTTTTCTCAAACTAGACGATTTACCCTTGTAGATTCTGTTCGAAACAGAATTTTCCTAGAGAAACAACTGAGGAATACCTACAAAAATTTTATTAGTCCAAGGATTAAAATATGTGTAGGTGAGAAAGCTAAAGCACTAGATGAAGTCTAGGTTAGCACTTAACGCTACAATGACACAGATCCGAGGTTCGATCCTCGGGCTGGGCAAGGCTGACACATCCTTTCAATGGGTAGACAAATTGAGGAACCAAAGTATGCTTGAGAACTGAACACTGGGGAATCAGCTTATTGTTGACCACTTAACCAGGATATAAGATTGACCCAGGGCCCTTGGTTTCAGCGGAGATTGGCACTATAGTTCATGGCCCTGTAACAAAGATTTACATTTCTACAACGCCAGCGCGAAATTGACCTAGAGGAGAAAGTAAAGTGAGTGACCCTACTTCAACCCCATTGGTCAACATAGGTTGCTAACCACGGAGTAGCCCTCTTCGTACCAGGCAACGCTGTCCAACAAACTTTTTCGAAAGATATTCGGGCCCTATCAGAGAGAGAGAGCAAGGAAGAAGGAGTGTGGAGCTCAAAATCTTCTGCGGCAGTTCTTACACCATTTTCTTTTTAAAACCAAGATGTCATGTTGGGCAAATCTTTGATCGAGTATGGTCCCCTTGGCATAATGGTCTAATTAGCATTTTATATATTCAAAATATATATCTTTATATATATTCAAATTTAAAAAAAAATTCAGTGGGAGGAATTAGTTTTTTTTTCAAGTATTTTCTAACGGTACTCCACTTATACGTGGCCTAGACGCTCAGTCGGTCTTCACCTTAACAGCCTCCATGCTGGGCTGCAGCACCGAAGAGTTTAGTTTTATATGAGAAAGCTTCAATGATCATATCCAAAGAGCGGGTAAAAAAGAGGCTAGGAAATACTGAAATTGTTATTGTCAGATTAATAGAACTTATAGATTCCAACTGTTTTGCTATGTACTCTCTTTATACAGCCTACTGTTATTTTATACACTTAGTTTTAGTTATGATTTTATTACTATATAATACAGCCCAAGATTAACCAAGTATGAAATTATTGAGGGATCGACTTTGAAAATAAGTAAAGTTTAAATATAAAAATAACGAAATATGTTTTAACACGGCTTCTATTTAAATTACTCTACACTACAGAACATGAAATAATCAAGTGTCTTTCTATGTTGTCATTTACTAATTAGCAATTCTGAAACAAAAAACGAAGTATATTTACCCAAATCTTCTTTCCAAGAAGTCGCAGTTAAAATCTTATAAATGCAAGAAGTACCATTTTGATACTCATCAACTTGGGCTATTGGCACATTGTTCATCAATAAAAAATATTTAAAAAAGAGAATATTTAAGAACAGAACTTATACGTAGAAATAAAAATACATTTTCTAATTTTAAATTTCTCTGAATTATCTATAATCATACAAACAGATATTTATTCTAAAGAAATACTAAATATAGATAAATAATAGTGAAAATAAAAGTAATGTTTTTTAAATGTTAATAAAGTATGAAAAAATTCAGAAAGGTGATTATAATGTTCATTTAAAGAATATTTTAATGTATAGTCACTGTTGCAAGTAGGTAGTAAACTGAAATGGAAGATAGAAAAAGTTTGCAAATTGCAAAAAATGAACACAAAATTATAATTCTAAGCAAACTTTTATCAGTGTTAATTTACAGGACTACCAATTTAAAATGTTAATTCAATTCTGAACTTATTTTCTAGTCATACATATGAAAGATCTGTGTTCTTTAAAAGAATTCTTTTTTTGCTGTTGTGACATGTGTCATATATAAAGGTTACTAGGAATACACAAACACATGCGTAGTTGCTGTATGGAAAACATTCTGTCATTAATTCTTAAATTGTTTTCCTCTAATGAAAGCAAGTGGCTCCAACAAGATTTGACGAAAAAAAAACATAAACAGAGTACATAGATGGGTGTGTTTCTGAGGAGATATCCCTACCTGTTTTGCCTTTGGGGAGATTTATGAATGAAAGGTCAGAGTGATAGAATTTGATAGGCACAGCGTCGGTCAAGGATATAGAAGAAAATGCCGAAGTCATCAATCATCGTATCTAAACCCTGCACCGAGAATCTTAAGCTGGTAATTTACTGTAACTTCAAAAAGAAGTGTTTGTCTTTCAGTAAA
This sequence comes from Pardosa pseudoannulata, assembly GCA_032207245.1. NCBI lineage: Eukaryota > Metazoa > Arthropoda > Arachnida > Araneae > Lycosidae > Pardosa > Pardosa pseudoannulata. The sequence goes on from CM063508.1 coordinate 46,785,970, forward strand.
GCGGTTAAAGAGATCGTGCCTTTGATTTGCATTTCAATTTATGAGTCAGAAAATCGAGAATGATGTTAAAAGAAAACTTTCCAAGCAAATTATATCGCACAGATTCGAAGGTATTTTAATCGATTGATAACTTTTCTTTAAAAAAAAAACCCAATGTCTATGGCTCATTGCTTAGCACCGGAAGTTGAAGGTCACAGGATATAGAAATAGAATTACCGAAAGAAAGAGTTTTGAACGTGATGCAAAAATGAGACAGTTTTGCAAAAGAAAGAAATGGTCAACACCTGGTGATCGCTTTAGAGAGCCCAAGTTATGAAAAGAAATCACTTTTTCCTTATTTTTCTTTGAAGATTATATGGTTTTGTGGGAGTGGGAAATAAAAAGCTAAAAAAGATAACAAACAGAAATTCGAAATCTGATAATGTCCATATACGTTATTCGGGAACAATGAAATTTATGGAATATAAACGAGGATTTGATGGTCTAGTGCCGCCACATAATCACTTAACAGGATTACAAAGCTGTAATTTAAAGCGATGGCTCTTATTTCCAGATCGCATGGCAAGTCTGACCATTTACATGGCTAACGTCAGACAGTGATCAAGCATTATGTGAAAGCCGCCCACAGGAGAGGGAAATCCATATTACAAGTGATAATACCCACGTCCGTAATCAGATAATTTGACCGAGATATTATAAAATAAAAATCACAAATCACAGCAATCAAATGCATGAGCATGTAGGCAGCTGCTTTAAAAACGAGATAATCTGAAGCAATTTGGGTAAACAAGGAGAAATACATATCCAGACTCCCAAGCTTATGGAGAACGATTTAAAAGAAAAAAACACAACGATTTCCACTTCTAATCTTCTTTCCTAGCTTTGTTGCACGTTGTTTTGCAGTGGATCTGAAAAACAATTTTTAAATAATGACGATAATAATAATTTTAAAATAAATAGCTACTGAATAGCCGAATTCCGCATGCCGAACAAGCAGTATGGTGTTTAGAAAACTGTAGAAATTTAAGATTGCATAATTAGAAAAGGATTAAGTTAAGCTTTATGCTTTTTCTTCAAATCATGAAATTAGGAAAGCATAGATTGCTGTTAAATATCTGATCAATAGGCCATTGTGTAATAATATATATTTCCGCCTTATCTAGAAATAAAGCATTAACAGTTGGGTTTTTTTTATTTAATCCTTGGCAATTTCAAGATTATATTTCAAATGTTTATGTTGACTTTTAGTTTTTATTCTAATGGAGATAGTGAAATCCATTGAAGGTAACGTTTTATGCATACACACACACAAACATACATGCATATATATATATATATATATATATATATATATATATATATATATATATATATATATATATATATCTAGATATATATAAGCATTATATATAGTTGGGTTTTATATATATATATATATATATAATATATATGGCAATTTCAAGATTATATATAAATATTTATGTATATATATACTTTTATATTTATATATATATAGGATATATGAAATATATGAAACACTTACAAATATATGGTCTTTATTTGTAATAGTAGATTAATACATGCATATATATATATATATTTATATCTAAATATATATATATATATATATATATATATATATATATATATATATATATATATATATATATATATATATATATATATATATATATATATATATATATATATATATATATATATATATATATATATGATCATAGCTTTAATTTTTAAAATCATTCAAAATTTATGATAGTAGAGTCTGCAATTAAGTTTTCAAGATCTTGGTTTACTCAGTTTCTTATCAATCATGAAAGTTGTATAGGAAAAATATACGTATAGAAATAAGTAAAATGTTAACATGTCATTCAATTATTATTTAATGAATTATATTTTACCGAGTTTTTAAAGCATAATTCTTTTACTTTATTGCTACAGTGAAATAAATGCATGCATTTGATTTTAGGGTGTGATTTTTCTCAGAAATGATTTCTAAAAACATTTAGTTCAATCAACGTGAGAAACAAGAGTAATGAATTCGTAAATTTTGTTAACTTTTTTAATCTGGCTATATTTGAATAATCTCGGTAGCTATTATGTTGGTGAAGAAATAGCCCCCTATCATTATAGGTACATTCGTGTGCATGATATAGACAATTATACATACGTTTATGTTCAAATTAACCTCATCTATAATTACAAGGTCATCATAGACATTCAAATTGACTGTTCAAGCTAATCTAGTAGATATGTGCAATTTAGACTATGTTGTTAATCTATCACTAACAATGTATAAAATGCAGGCATTATATAGAATTCTAGCCTTTTAGGCAAAGTATAAAGTGTACAAAATATTAAATATTTCATCTACTTTACCAAAACACAGGTTCCTACGAGCATCTATTAGACATTGGAAATGATCGGGTGAGGATCAAATGGTATCATGGATGACATTAGAATATGCAATGGGATTTGTAGCTATTTTAGAAGAAACTGGAAATAATGCCTACATTCACGATACGGATGTTCCATTGGACAATTCATTTATATTCACAATATCTAGATGATATCCTCATTCTCGACTAGATATCCAGTGGAACCTATATTCTATTAGGTTAGAAAAATCTAATAATTCTTTAGAAGTTTCATGAATTGCCTAAAATAAAAGGAAATCTTTACTTAGACATTATATATAAGGCCTGCTTTCTATAATTTTCCAATAACAAACCTACTTCAAACCATTTAGTAGATAGAATTAAATCGTATTAAAATATCTTATATTGAACCTCATGAAAGCCAATTTCATCCAACTGGCTTTTGCCTCCAGGCAATAATTTGTTCGAAGAGGAAATGCATCGCCAACTAAAAATTCTTTAAAATCTGGTGTCCACGGCCAGAACGAAAGAGAGAAGTATAATGTGCACAAGAATCCGTAGTTCACTCATTGCACACATTTCACAGTATTTCCTGGTGGAGGACTTTCCCACCAAATTTGTATGGTCCGTAAAACGTGTCTAGGATCCCAGACGTAGTAATAACATTATTCCAATGGTCAACATTACACGGATAAATGGTCTCAGGGAAATAAAATCGCATTTTTTATCAGGAATTCTCTGTAGCTGAAAAAATTGTAATTCAAACTTCTTTTGGAGGTAGATGGTGTTATTTATAATGAATTTTAATCTAAAATGATAGCTTTTTCCGTATAAAAAATAAAGTTATTATACCTATGGAGTCATTGCCCTATTCAGATTAAAAAATTTCTTTATAAGTGCCTTTTCTTCAATTCATCATAAAATAAAATGTTAAGCCTCTTTTAGAATGGAATTTTTACAAACATGTAATAGCAATTATAAAAGAGGTTACCTAATAATAATTTTAAACTAGGACAGATCCTATTCAAGCAACTTCAAATGTAAGCCTTTTTCTTATTTATCGACTTATAATATCTTTATTAATTAACATCGTTCATTTTCAGCTTTTTTATTCTATATTTATTTAAATAGTACAGTTAAATTTACTTTGTTTCCAAAAAGTAGGAATTTTTTTATAAAAGGAAATGTGATTGCTAGTTTTAAAAAATTAATATTTTTCTGACACTCTGCGGGTACACTTACAACTTAAAATGAGTTTTGCTAACCCTTAGCCTGTGGAATATGTTTGAGAAAAACGTGCTAAAAATAATTTTTATTTAAATTCTCATAAAAAAATCTTTTGAGCAAAATGTATAAAGTTAAAACATTGCATATTTATTATATTTTAAAATATGTAAGTAGTTTAAAACTGCTAAACAATTTTAAAAACAATCTTTTACGAATTTCAAAGCAATTTTTATCAGCCTTTTCTTATCTACAAACCTAAAAGTAGACACTTATCTTCTTTTAATACGAACTTGTTATTGATTAGTGTCATTTAAATATTTTGCACTGTTTTTAAGTATATTTTACTCTGAAAAAATAAATAACTTTTTGTTGTTATCAAAAATGTTAGAAATTTTATAATAATTTATAAATAATACTAATTCAATATTTTCAACTAGTTAATTACATAGTACAATTATAGCAAAATAAGTCAAATGACATAATTTTGAGTTTTTTAACCTTACAATAATATTGAGAAAAACGTGCTAAAAATGGAAAAAAGTATTTTATTTAGAGCATGCTCAGTTTGAAAAAAAATACCATTTTGAGCAAAATGTATTTAAAGTTAAAACATTGCATATTTTCAGTATAGTTACCTTTAAACGCTATGTTAATATACTTTAAAACAGCTAAACAATTATAAAATAATCTTTTACGAATTTCTATAGCAATTTTATATCAGCCTTTTCTTGATCTACAAACCTATAAAGTAGACACCTTAGCTTTCTTTTAAGGCGTACGAACTTGTTATTTATCAGTGTCATATGTAAATAATCTTGCACTGTTTTTTGAGAAATTAATATTTGAGAAAAACATGCCAAAAATGAAAAAATAAATTATTTTTTATTTTGTTTGTTGTTATCATCAAAATGTTAGAAATAGATAATTTATAAAAATAATTTAAGAGAAATAACTACTATACTCAAGATCTTCAAGTATATGGGAATTTTTAATCCATTACATTAATTTGTACTCGAATTATAGCAAAATAAGTCAAATGACATAATTTTCAAGATAAATATAATAGACTAATACAATAATATTGTTATGTATATCAACTGTCATGAATTCCATGTCCCTTGGATACACTTGAATTTCCCAAATCCTTTACAGTACCTAACAAGTGACTCAAAACTACAAAACTTTTCTAGACAAAGTATCGCCGTTTATTGGGAAAATGGTAAATTATATATTATGCATTAGGAGAATAGAGTTCGAACTTTATGGAATTGAAACACTTGAATTTCTCTTGCCCGAACTAGGGTTGGCCACTCCAAATTTGGAGCATTTGCGTTGCCCGAACTGAGTTCAGGTGTCACAGGCAAGGGTTTGGTATTTCTGTAAAGAGTAACTACTAGGTATTATTTCCAACTACTGATTTTTTTTAAACTATCAGACATCTTACAGCAAGGGACTACTTTTTCAAAAAGTTAAAATAGTGTTTAAGTATACCATTTCAAATACTACAAGTACCAAATAAAATAAACAATGACGAAAAATGTAGGAAAAATTTCACTGTAGGTCTGTAATGTATTTACGGTTTATAAATTTTTTAAATTCTTATTTGCAATATTTTTTTTAGATCGTCCTCAATTTGAAAAAAAAATACCATTTTCAGCAAAATGCATTTAAAGTTAAAACTTTGCATATTTTCATTATAATTACCTTAAAAAGTTTTGAATTTCTCTTGTAAATATTATTAAATTTGGACATTTCTCAACTGAGTTTGTCACAGGCATAATATTTTTTTGTAAAGACTAATATTAGGTATTATTTCCAACTACTGATTTTTTTTTTTAAACTATAAGACATCTTACAGCAAGGGACTGCTTTTCAAAAGCTAAAATAAGTTTTTAAATGTATAATTAACAAGATTCCATTTCAAATACTACAAGTACTATAAAATAAACAATGACGAAAAAAGTAGGACAAATTTCAGTGTAGGTCTGTAATGTATTTACGGTTTATAAAAATTTTAAATCCTTATTTGCAATATTTTTTTAGATCGTCCTCCATTTGAAAAAAAAGTACTATTTTCAGCAAAATGCATTTAAGTTAAAAACTTTGCATATTTTTCATTATATTTACCTTAAAAAGCACTTGAATTCTCTTGCCGATAGGATCGGGTATTCCAAATTTGGCACATTGCATTGCCCGAACTGAGTTAGTGTCACAAAGGGGTTAATATTTTTTTGTAAAAACTAATATTAGGTATTATTTCAACTACTGATTTTTTTTTTAAACTATCAGAAATCTTACAGTGGATTGCTTTTTAAAAAGTTAAATAGTGTTTAAGTATACCATTTCAAATACTACAAGTACCAAATAAAATAAACAATGACGAAAAATGTAGGAAAAATTTCACTGTAGGTCTGTAATGTATTTACGGTTTATAAATTTTTTAAATTCTTATTTGCAATATTTTTTTTAGATCGTCCTCAATTTGAAAAAAAAATACCATTTTCAGCAAAATGCATTTAAAGTTAAAACTTTGCATATTTTCATTATAATTACTTTAAAAATCTATGCTAATATAGTTTAAAATTTCTCAACAATTGTAATAATAACCTTTTTCTAATATTTCTATTTCTATAGCAAGTTTTATAGCAACGTCCTTTTCTTGCTCTGCAATCATATAACCTAGACATCTTCGCCTTCTTTTAAGGGTTACGAACTTGTTATTGATCAGTGTCCGATGGAAATAATCTTGCATTGTTATGAATTTTAGAAGCACATTCTTGTATTACATTGATTTGACAAACTTAACCATCTCTAAATCCTTTTTTTTTTTCCTTATCCAGCGAGCAATACAAGGCACTCTATGCCTTTGTACCAATACAAGGCTGCAAAACTGTTACCCATTTAGCACCACCCAAGCAGCACGTTCAGCTTAAGGTATGCTACGGGCGCGAGTAACATTAATCTCCATGCTATTTGTTCTCACCACAGCTAGTTCCCATTTTACCTGCGTACTATGTTTTTAGGAGTTGGAGGGCTTGACCCAGGTAACTCAGTAAACCATCTCTTCCTATATGGGATAACATTAACCCCGATAGGTCTTTGTAATTTAGAATCAGGGACCAAGAAGTTGACCCCCAGGCTCAGAGGTATCGTTTGAGAACTTGGAGGACATTGTGACCACGAACATATTTTATGTGCCCCAGTCACCTTTAACGAACACAACGGATCTTAGGCCGGCTTGAGCCCCGAGACCTCAACCTTTCAGTTACGAGATCACTACCTTTACTGACTCATCTACCGCGGCTCATCTTTGGATACTGAAACATCACCATTAACTACTACCTTTAACAATTTAATCACTGCCCCATGTTTCGTGCATATTCTCCAAACTTAAAGAGTGTAACCGAAACTTTAATTTCCTTTAATTAAAATTATGCTAAAACAGATTAAAACTGTCGAGTTGTATAATCAATTCTTTTTTCTTCTAAATTATATGATTCAGTAATAATCTTGGCTCTTATTCTGGCTCTGCCAGCTATTAATCCTTATATTTGTACTTTAATTTTAATGTAAACCATGTTCGGCAATGTTAAATGGAAAGTTTCTTTTGCAGGCTCTAATTTAAATATTTCAGTGGAGTTTGTTTTAAACGATTAAAAAATGTCAAGAGATTTTTAAAATGTTACAAACAAAAAAATCAAGTTTAAAATTCTCAGACTATAATGAAACACTTTTAAAAGTCTTACTGAAGACAGCATATTAATAAATGACTTTAATTATTTGTATTAAAGCATTTAAGATAATTAATTTTTGATAAAAAAATAAAATGGAACATTCAAATTATAGCCAACATTATATTTATATATTTGTAACCCCATTAAATTTAAATTTTTTGATGTTATTTAACATTTTACTAAAGTCAGGAATTGTTTTTGTTAAATTAATCTAGTCTAAGATTCATTGTATCTACAATGGAATTAAAAACTTAATCAATCGGAAAATTTAGAATGTATTTATATCGGAATTTATTAACTGGGACAAAGATAGAAATCTCAACACAACCTATTTTTCTAGTATTTAATTAATAACAGATTACAGTAGTATATTTTCTAACATACAAATTTATAATAAGTTGAAAAAAAATAATTTTAAAATAAAAGAATCTCTTATTATTTTTATCCCAAGCGGAATTCGAACTAGCAATTTTTAGCTTATCATGTCACTTCAATTAACCTTTGAAATAAACTAGTAGATGGCGCCACCAGAAACAACCTATCCAAACGTTGAAGAGGAAAATTTCCAAATAATCGGACTTTTTATATTTGTCTAATGTAAAAAGAAAGAAGAATTACATGAGACGAAAACCATTTTAACTCTTCTAATATACTTCTAAGGTGTAACATCAACGGGATTTTAGGAATCTTTCAGTAAAAAATATTCTTAAATCAAAAAGCTTCAAATTATCACCTTCCTCTTCCTCAGTCTGATGAATTTTTTATTCCAATTTTTAATTAGTATAATTAAAGAGTCAATCACTTAGAGGAAACAACTTTTGCGATATCCATTCTTTATTTTCTTTTTTTTTTCAATTAACTTGTCAATGTAAACGTGAATGATTTACAAAAGAGAAAATATTTCTTCTAAAAATAGAGAAGCAACTGGAATCTCAAATACTCTTTGCATCTGGTCTAAAAATAAAGCGTTTTAGCTTTAGAAATTGCTCCCAACGGGAACTTAAACAGGTTGAATGGAATTGTTTGGTTTTATGGAGTAATTACGTTTAATACTTATTATCTTCTTTTATAAATGAATTAAAACTTTTAAAAAAACTTTGAATCAAATTTAAAACTAAGTCATCTTAAATTTTTGTTTTACCTTTAAATTCAACATACTGCACCTTTTATTGAAAACGATCACCTTTGGACTTCTTGGTTTTTTTAGAAAGTCCAATGAACTTCTCATCTTTTTGTAAATCTGATTTTAAAAAAACAAGAAAGGAGGATTGTTCTTTTGTAATTGTTCCTTTGGCGTGGATCTCTAAGTTTATTCTTCCTAATCTAACAGAAGCATCAATTTATTATTTCTCACGAGATATGTAAACTCCTGATGTTAACTTGTTTCAACGCAACACAGGAACACTTTGGAACACAACATATTGTAAATCTATGATAAATACTTAGAGAAACTTACCTGCAATATCTTCAATCAACCAGTACTTGTTTTGAAAATTAATTTCTGTCACTCTTTAGTTGTACTTTAACGCTGGTGTCCGAATTTGTATCATTCTTTCTTTCGATAGATTTGTTGCCTCTTTGTGTATCTGGCTTTGATTCATTAGCTATTGAAACAAAACAAAGTTTATTGAAAATTTATGATCAGCATACTTTGCTTTAAGGAAATTAAATGTGTACTTTTAGGTTTTTGCCTCTGGAAACATAGATGTAAAATAACAATCTCTAAAGTGTAATTTCAGTAAATCTTTTGTTTTAATGTAATCAAGATCATAAATGATAAACAGAGAAACATGTATGGATGCAGTTCTAGATTTTAAATGATTTTCTAAAACATTGAACAAGACCATTTACATTGTAAAATAAAAGAAAATATAGAAAAACACTTTGTTCTTATTCATTTTTTTAATGAAGTAAATTATCTAACAAAATGAAAAATTAAAAAGATTTTTTTTTTTAATATTGTATTTTATAATAAAAGATGAAATTTCTTAAAATTGTAATTGACAAATTATTTTACGGTATTATTTAATTTTGGCAAATTATGGTATACAAATAGTAAAAATTTTAAAAACATGTAACAAAATTCACAAAGGAACTAAATATTTTAAAAAATCATTTCTGAGAAATTTTTACAGTTGATTTAGGATTAATAGCATGTTATTATTGTTGACATTTCTGAAGCGATAGAAAATTTTAAACAGAGTCAAAAACACTATGTTGCTTAAATAACAAAATGAAGGTTTCAGAAAGTACTGGCAAGAAATTAGACACAATTTAATGCATATCCAAAAAGATACAAGTTTAGATTGTACCAAGAATTAAGAAAAAAACAACTAACCTCAACTCGTACGGCTTAATGGCATTTTACTTAAGGTAAATAGACCATGAGAAAATTTCACTATGTAATTTGTCCAGTCTAACTAGTGTCGCACCCTAGCCATGATAAAGAAACTTTTTGAACATAAAGGGATTATAATATCCTTATTCTTTATCTCTCTTCAACTTGTAAGAATAAACGTTTTTGGTTTATGGCATATTGGACTTACCATAGCGAAATATCCCTCATATCACAAGCATCTGATTCCATTATCAAACTAGTCCACCCTGATATTTGGAAATAACACACCATTATTTCTTTTTAATGGAAAATAAATATAGAATTAGGTGGAGTATAGAAGAGATATAATCATTTCAATTTTATTAGTAAGTAAAAAAATATTTTTTGTGAAAAATTATGCAGAAAGTATTCATCTTAACTTTAAACAAGGCTATAACTATTCTTAAACATTTATTTGATTGTTATCCTTCAAAGATTTAATTTTTTTTTCTACGAAAATTCGTTTATAATGTTAAGATCAAAGTTATTATCATCTGGAATTATTACCATATATCACTCCCAAAATTAGGCTAAGGTCGATATCTTTAACAGTTAACTACCAGTGAAACTGGTCATGAAAGTATAATCTTGACGTTTCTTACATCGTAAGAAATCTTTTGCAAAATATGCTTCATAAAAGTGGTGCAATTGCTTTTGAATATGCTGGTCTCTCCCATTTTACTTCGGTATAAGCATAATTTCAATAATTCAGTTTTATTTAGTACTTTCAGTTCAATTACTGTATTCTATTCGGATTTATAATGTTTCTTAAGTGTATGTTAGACAAAAAAAAATAATAATAACCTTCTAATAAGACTCTAATCTAGGTTATGAAAACACAATACTCTCTTAAGTATTTCAGGTTTCTTATTGAATTCAATTATCTTAATTAACAGGTTTCAGTAAATATTTAAATACTTTTAGAACTTTCTCAAAAATTTAAAAGTAATTGTTTTATTATTAGTTAATATGACAATAAAATTGCTTTCTTATTACTACTCTGAAAGAATGCTTCATCATAATTACAAGAATTTGAAATTATATAATGTTATAATCAGTTTTCTTCTAAACGACTTGAATAATGAAACTTTGTTTTTTTACAATAAGACAAAGAAACAATATGAATTACTTCGTCTTTTATAACCCGTATGGTTCATGGTGCACGGCGAACTATAGGGCTTTTATATTTTACTTAAAATATAATTCTGATAATGCAGGCACATATTTCTACAATGCAGGAATTTATGTTAATGTAGTGGAATTTTACTTCTTACAGTAAGACAAATGAACATTACGAATTACTTCGTTTTTTTATAACGAGTATGGTTCGTGGTGCACGGCGAACTATAGGGCTTTTATATTTTACTTAAAATATAATTCTGATAATGCAGGCACATATTTCTACAATGCAGGAATTTATGTTAATGTAGTGGAATTTTACTTCTTACAGTAAGACAAATGAACATTACGAATTACTTCGTCTTACATATCACTCCCAAATGATCAATCAAAAAGTCTAGTTCCTGGGGCGCGACGAACTATAGGGTGTTCATATTTTACTCAACGTAGAATTCTGATGATGCAGGCCCATATTTCTGCAATGCAGGAACTTAAAGTAATGGAGCTTTACTTCTTACAGTAGGGCAAATAAACACTACGAATCACTTCGTCTTACATATCACTCCCGACTGATCACTCAAAAAGTTTCGTTCCTGGGACACGATGAGCTATAGGGTGTTCATATTTTACTCACAGTAGAATTCTGAAGCAGGCACATATGTCTGCAATACAAAAATTTGTGTTAAAATATTGGAACTTTACTTATTACAGTAGGACAGATAAATACTACAAATCACGTCATCTTATATAACCCATACAGTTCGTGGTGTACAACAAACTATAGGGTGTTTATATTTTACTCAAAGATTTCTGAAGTAAGCACATATTTTTGCATTACTACAATCCGGAATTTGTGTAAAAATAAAACCGTTATTACATAAATGCCGTTTAAGTCGTGGGAAAACAAATTATATTTCATAAATGTTCTGTATTAATAATGTCCCAAAATATTTTATTTCTCTAAATTACTTTATAAAAATAAATTTCAGTATGGGTATTTTTGGCTTTAGATTTGTTAATTAATACGAAAATTAATTTTGCTTAGTAAAATATTTGTAACTAAAACCTACTTGATGTTTTATACTAAGATTTTGCTCTTTTTTTTTTTTTTTTTCTTTTTTTAATATGAGGCATGTGGTCTAAAAATCTGCTGTTTTGAAGGTTAGCCTGCTAGTAGAACAGATGTTTGTCAGAATCGGCATGAATCATTATATCACGGTCTAATTAACTCTGTAGAGCTAAAACATTTACCTCAGAAATTTCAACCAACCAATAAATATTTCGTAAGCAAATACATAATTTATACAGTCACATGAATGCTCAGATATTCACTTCGACAACTTTTACAATTCCATGAATCATATATTTAATTAATAAGCATCCTTATTGGAATAAAAACACATCTACTGTAAACCATTGAATTGCAGCTATAAGAGACTCATGTGGGCCTTTTTTTAATATAGTCTTTATCTTAATTTTTGTTACAAATTTTAATTGTTGTTTTTTATCCTATAGGAGCCTTGTACGAAGATAATACCGATGAATCTCAGAAGGTTGACGACAGGGTACCACCTGGTGGATTCCACACGTACCATTGGTTCTTTATCCCTGAAGACGGTCCAACACCTACTGACCCTGATTGTCTGACTTGGATGTACCACTCTCACAGAAATGCCGACACAGATATTCATGCTGGTTTATTGGGACCTATAATAGTTTGCCGGCCTGGTAAGTTATCTTTTATTTTGTATTTTATTCGAACCCTATGTTTCGTAATTTAGTGAAATTAAAAACGTTTCGTAACTCATTCTTTTTACTTTGAGCTCGAACAAGTAAGATTATCAACATGAATGCTTAATTTTAAGGTTCAAGAAAAAAACAGTTCTATTTTAATTTACATTGGTCGATTCTTTTTCTATTTTTTTTCTTATATTATAGTTCCTGGCAATTATTATAAGAAAGTAAACTCATACGCGAATACTAGTGTTTAAAAAATAGACGAGACTACTGACAAGTTAGCGAGTTTAACACAAAAATTTTTTAATTAACTCTTACCTACTATGGATTGTCGTTGTTGTGTTGTTTCTGATGCCACCTGGTCAAACCAAAAACGATTGAACCATACGCTACTCGTATTACGGCAAAGGGGTGCGCCTTTCGTTTTAACGAGCGCAGCAATGGCGAAAGTATAACTTATGTTCAAGTAGGTCCTTGTAATTTAGAAGCAGGGACCAAGCAAAATACCCCCTAGTCTTGGCCTGCACCTGCAGAGGTATCGTTTGAGAACTTGGAGGACATTGTTACTACGAAATATTTTACGTGCCCCAGTCATCTTTAACGAACACCGTGAATCTTAGGCCTGCTAGAGCCCCGAATCCGCAACCTTTCAGTTACGAGATCGCTGCATTTGTCGACTGAGCTACCGCGGCTCGTCATTGAATACTGAAACAGCACCATTAGCTATTATTTTAACAATGTTTTAATCACAACCACAGATTTCGTGCATACTCACCAAATCTTAAAGAGTGGTATTGAAACTTTAATTTTCTTTGGTTAAGATTCTGCTAAAACAAATCTAAACTGTCGAGATGCCTAAACAATACTTTTTTCTTCTATATTATATGATTCCTTCTATATTATATAATTTCCTTCTACATTATATGATATTATAATCCTGGCTCTTATTCTGGCTCTACAAGCTATTATCCTTATATTTATGCCTTACTTTTAATGCAAACCATTTTCGGCAATGTTAAATGGAAAGATTGTTTTGCAAGCTCTAAATATTTCAGTAGATTTTGTTTTAAAAGATTAAAAAAATGTCAAGAGATCTTAAAAATGTAAAATACGAACTTTTTTAAGGTATCTTTTAGTTTTAAGAAAGTTTATATTAAACTTATAAAATTCTCAGACTATAAAGAAACACTTTTAAGTCTTACTGAAAATAGCATATTAACAGCTACTGTAGATTAAAGACTTTTGTTTATTTTTCTGCTATGGAAACAGGAGAGTATTTATGCTGTATTTTACGTTTCTTAAATAAATTTTTAACTAAATGATGCCAATTCCATTGAAAACCATTATCACTCGTGTCATACCACGATATCTGATTTTTAAGAAAATAGTATTAGTACCCTTTATCTCGCAAATCTCATGGGCATGAATAACTTAAATGATGTAAACAACGTATTTTCTAATATATACAGTAAGTCCTATTAATGTATGAGACAGTATAAGTAGCAAATTTTGAACATAATGTTTTAAACTAAACTAAACCTATTTTAATACATTTTCTTTACATTAAGCTTCTGTTTATCAAATTTAACTATTTACAGTTTAAAAAAAAGCATACTAGACTATATTCCAAATAAATAGAATTCCAAATATTTTCAAAATTTTAAAAGTATTTAAAAAACATATCCATTTTGTAAGAGATAAAAATTCTTAAAGACATTTTTAAATTAAAGCTGTCGGTAGAAATATTTATTTTATAGGTTAAAATAAAGTTAAACAATTCATGCGTAACAAATGAATTATCTCAATGAACAAAATATTTCAAAACTTTAAAAGAAAATATTTCAGTGATAATAATGGAAGAAATATTCCTTAAATTATGAAAAAAAAATTCTTGTATTTAAAAACTGCAAATGCACAAAATTTTATGAAGAAATAAAAAATTTAAAAAATATTAATCTTGAACTACTCTGAAAAAAAATCTAATTACGTTAATGCTTTTTATTTATAATTACATTTCTATAATTTATTATTATAAGCATTTTTTACATATTACATAACACGAAACTAAATTGAAGCCCAATATGTTGTCCGGCTTTTAACCATGTGAACATTTTAACCTTAGCTATCTTTCACTATTTTTCTGAAAAGAAATTTTACTGAATTTTTTTTACTGAACACCATGTTACTGTATGAAAATATTACTGAACTAGTACATACATAGTACTATATAGTATACTTACATAGTACATGTATTATTGCAATATACAAATTGCACTAACACATGTAGGTTTTATTACTAGTGGCACTTTTAAAATTCACTGCTGTGCACGTAGGTGGATGGCCAAATCGCGCAGTGCTGCTCTTAGATAACGGTGTTCGCGGGTTCGAAACCTGCTGCTTCCATAGATGTTCGTTTGGAATCGACTTTAAGCAATAGGTCGCGATCTCATTACTCTTTGTAAACAAAGCAATACATTGCAGCGCTCTAAACCAAACCAAACTATTGTTGTAAACATTTCTTCATATTATAAATACGGTATTAAGAATCCAAATTTTATTTTTATAGGCTTAGAATCTCCGGAACATTACAAGAGCAGTGCATGATAATTTCTCCTTTCATATATAAATTTATATTTAGAATATTAGTGCTATACACCTCAATTTTTCCACCAAACCTTGAAAAATATATTCTTAGATTTGTATAAAAAACATTCGCATGACATCTAAAATTTCATAAACATTAACTTAATTTTGTAAATATATTTATAAAATTTACATTTTGCACTTGATAAGTTATTTTTATGATAGTTAATATTATATCCTACACTTTTAAACATTAATACTATTATGTTTCATGTAAAAAAGTAAACTATATGGTTTATAAAGTCATCATATTGTATAAGATTCATGTACTTACGTTATTTTTCTTCACAGGAACTCTGGATATGTATGATCGACCAAAGAATGTAGATAGAAGTTTTGTCCTGGTATTTATGATTTTCGATGAAAATGACAGCTTGTATATCGATGAAAACATCGACAGACTAGCACCGCATCTTAGTGAAAGTGAGAGGAGAGAAATAAAGAGAGATATTAACTTTAGAGTAAGTTATTGTAAAGATTTGTGGAATTTAAAGAAACATTTTATAACGATCATTAAAAAGCATAAATAACTTTATTTTACTCATACAAAAATATTTTATAGTGTTTAAAATTTCGCGAAAATTTGTTATGAATTTGAAAACTATATAAATGTTTTAATATAAAATAAAATAGTAGCGAGTATGTATGATCGACCAAAGAATGTACACAGGAGTTTTGTCCTAGTATTTATGATTTTCGATGAAAAGGATAGCTTGTATATCGATGAAAACATCGATAGACTTTTACTGTATGTTAGTGAAAAGGAGAGGAAAGGAATAAAGAGATATTTACTTTAGAGTAAGTTATTGAAAAGATTTGTGGAATTTAAAAAGTTTTTTTTAGCGATCATGGTAAGACGTAAATGGACTTATTTTACTCATACAAAAATATTTTATGCTGTTTAAAATTTCGTGAAAATTTGTTGTAAATTTGAAAATGATTCAAATGGTTTAATATAAATTAAAATAATAAATCACGACCATAATCGATAAAATAATAGATGACAGATAGTATGATCGACCAAAGAGTGTAGATAGGAATTTTTTCCTGGTATTCATGATTTTCAATGAAAATTACAGCTTGTATATCGATGAAAACATCGATAGACTAGCACCGCGTCTTAGTGAAAAGAAGAGGCGAGAAATAAAGAGGGATATTAACTTTAGAGTAAGTTATTAAAAAGATTTGTGGAATTTAAAGATATTTTTATAACGATAATTAAAAGGCATAAATAGGTTAGATTTTTATAACGATAATTAAAAGGCATAAATAGGTTAGATTTTTATAACGATAATTAAAGGCATGAATAAGCTTATTTTACTCATACAAAAATATTTTATGCTGTTTAAAATTTCGTGAAAATTTGTTGTGAATTTGTAAATGATTCAAATTGTTTAATATAAAATAAAATAATAGAGGAACACCATAATCGATAAAATAATAGATGACAGATAGTATGGTCGACAAAAGAATGTAGATAGGAATTTTTTCCTGGTATTCCTGATTTTCAAAAAAAATGATAGCTTGTATATCGATGAAAACATCGATAGACTAGGACCGCATCTTAGTGAAAAGGAGAGGCGAGAAATAAAAAAAAGATATTAACTTTAGAGTAAGTTGTTAAAAAGATTTGTGAAATTTAAAGAAATTTTTATAACGATAATTAAAAGGCATAAATAGGTTAGATTTCTTATAACGACAATTAAAAGGCATGAATAGGCTTATTTTACTCATAAAAAATATTTTATGCTGTTTAAAATTTCGTGAAAATTTCTTGTGAATTTGAAAGTGATTCAAATTGTTTAATATAAAATAAAATAATAGAGGAAGACCATAATCGATAAAATAATAGATGACAGATAGTATGGTCGACAAAAGAATGTAGATAGGAATTTTTTCCTGGTATTCCTGATTTTCAAAGAAAATGATAGCTTGTATATCGATGAAAACATCGATAGACTAGGATCTTAGTGAAAAGGAGAGGCGAGAAATAAAAAAAAGATATTAACTTTAGAGTAGGTTATTAAAAAGATTTGTGAAATTTAAAGAGATTTTTATAACGATAATTAAAAGGCATAAATAGGTTAGATTTTTTATAACGATAATTAAAAGGCATAAATAGGTTAGATTTTTATAACGATAATTAAAGGCATGAATAAGCTTATTTTACTCATACAAAAATATTTTATGCTGTTTAAAATTTCGTGAAAATTTGTTGTGAATTTATAAATGATTCAAATTGTTTAATATAAAATAAAATAATAGAGGAAGACCATAATCGATAAAATAATAGATGACAGATAGTATGGTCGACAAAAGAATGTAGATAGGAATTTTTTCCTGGTATTCATGATTTTCAATGAAAATTACAGCTTGTATATCGATGAAAACATCGATAGACTAGGACCGCATCTTAGTGAAAAGGAGAGGCGAGAAATAAAAAAAAGATATTAACTTTAGAGTAAGTTGTTAAAAAGATTTGTGAAATTTAAAGAAATTTTTATAACGATAATTAAAAGGCATAAATAGGTTAGATTTCTTATAACGACAATTAAAAGTCATGAATAGGCTTATTTTAAAAATAAGCCTATTCATGACAAATAAAAATAAAAAATAATAAATAATCATAAAAAAATATTTTATGCTGTTGTGAATTTAAATATGATTTAAATGGTTTAATATAAAATAAAACAATAGTGACTGTTTTTTATCACAATTTTTTTATTTCATATTTAACCTTTCGTGAACCACTAAAGCTTTGTCCACGCACTTCCAAATCCATTTTTATTTACCACGTACCCCCTCAGTGGTAACATGGATCCTGGGGGTCTGTATTAACCTTCTGATTTAAAAGGACATAACTGTACTAATTAATGTTTAGTTAAGATTTTAGTTTATAGAGATTTGAAACAGAATAAAGCTCAAGTTTAAAATATTAAACGTCTGTTCGTGAATTTTTTAAACGATAGATAAATAAATATAGATATATATTAATTTTTAAAAACAGGGTATCTTCCAAAAAATATTTTAATTAAATCTAGATACTTTTAATGGAAATTAGTTGAATATATTTGAATAAAAGAAGATTCCATACTGATAGAAAAATATATTCGAATTAAGTAATTAATTTGCATATGTTTTACTCGCTAGTTCATTACTTAAATACAAAATCGCATATGTAATCGAAGATTTTTTTTATTTATGACATCGAATAGCTTCTTCATTTAAGGTATATTTGTAAAACGTCTAAAAGGTATGTAACCCCTGAATACAAAAAGGTGTGATATTCATATATTTTACCGACATAATGTAACATTAGAGTAATTTATGTTTATTTGCTTGTTGTAATTTTGTTTATCTTGCATTTCTACAGTAAAATAATAAAAGCATCTATTAATTTCTAGCGTTCAAACATGATGTTCTCTGTTAACGGAATGAGCTTCGGCAATCTGCAAGGCGTGGATATGTGTCTCGGAGACAAAGTTGGCTGGCACGTCGTTGGTATGGGCAATGAAGTCGATGTACACAGTATCAGTTTCGAAGGTCAAGTCTTCACCATTAACGGAATGACGTAAGTACCTTATGAACTTAGACTTATTAAACTTACTCGTAATATGAGTTAGAATTACAGAAAAGTCATTTTTAATGCATTTTTTGGTTGTAAAATATATACTGAAAAAAAAATATAAGTAACTATATATATATATATATATATATATATATATATATATATATATATATATATATATATATATATATATATATATATATATATATATATATATATATATATATATATATATATATATATATATATATATATATATATATATATATATATATAATATAAATATATATATATATAGATATATATATATATATATATATATATATATATATATATATATATATATATATATATATATATATATATATATATATATATATATATAAACTTCACGTTCCCACGACTCAGGTCCAAGGTTTGATCCTCGAGCAGGGCACGGTTAACTCAGTTTCTCATTTCTTCAGTGGGTAGACAAACTGAGGACCAAGCATACTTAGAAACTAAACACTGGGGGTTCCACGTAAGGCTGACCAATCAGTGCCCTTGGTCTTGGAAGCGGAGACTGGTACCGTAGTCCCTGATACCCAATGTTGTGCCGAATTTAATTATAATATATATAATATATATATATATGTGTGTGTGTGTGTGTGTGTGTGTGTGTGTGTGTATAATGAAATTAATGAATGGCAAAAACAGTTTTTTAAATATATAAATACTAAAATAGAGGCAAGATTTACAAAAAGAAATTATATATATATATATATATATATATATATATATATATATGTGTGTGTGTGTGTGTGTGTGTGTGTGTGTGTGTGTGTGTGTGTGTGTGTATGTATATGTATATGTATATAATGAAATTAATGAATGGCAAAACAGTTTTTTTAAATATATAAATACTAAAATGCGTAATTTAGAGGCAAGATTTGCAAAAAGAAATTTATATATATATATATATATATATATATAATATTTATATATAATATTTATATATATATATTATATATATATATATATCCTATATTGTATTTGAGACTAACATTTAAATTTAAAGTAATTCAGTTTCATTATCATTCAATGAATGTAAATTTACCAAAAATTTTAGATTCAGTTTTTCAATACAATATCTTCTGTGACACAAATGAGGTTAAATTTAGATTCGCTTGAATTTATACATATAATAATACTGATTTAGTATAGAAAAATGTGTCACATTCTTCTAAAAAATTGAATAATTATACACTAATCTAAAAAAGAAAAAAGCGAAATATTCTGAAATCGCTTCATTCTAAATAAGGATATGCGATAAAAAAAATTTTTAAGGGTGAAAAAAAATGTATAATCAGGTTACTACCAGAAGAAAAGTGACCAAGGTAAGTTATGAGTGCCTCGGGTAGCTGCAGCTGAAACAAAGGAACAACCATCAACGGATAACGAAATTCAAATATGTATCCTTCACTTCGTAGAGTTCGTTGCGATATATCAATATAGATTAATAGATTATCAAATATCCGTGGGCTGACGGAACCAAGTGAAATGATCCTAACAGACATTTTGTTTTTCTTTTTTCGTCCTCACGAAAAGGTTTGAACACTAATTGTCGCTTGAAGCTACAATCTCCCTCCCTTCATTCTGCAATTACAAGCTTATAAAGAAATTTCTCCAGTATTATGGCTTCATTCCATCCATTCCTGTAATGCAACAAACATTCTTGATTCTTGATTTAGGCAATTTCTCAATGCCAGGTATGGCACGTAATAAAAAAAGAAATGCCATGAACTTTTTTTTATGATTTTACGAGACCTCGCCTAAAGTCATAATTTTGTGACCTCGTTTCTCAACTTACCGTTATAATCTGGACCTTTTTTAATGTACATTTTCTAGCATAATGATAATTTTTATAACGAATCTGTCTTTAATAAATGTTTTTATGTAAATTAAAGAATTTGTAGAGCACTTTCATTTTTATTATGCAATTTGTTTAACTTTCAGTATATTTATTTACTTATATATACTAACGTTTAATAGTTATTTGCACCACAGAATAAAAAACAAACTACTCAATTTACGAACAAACTTTCATATACGAAATCCATTCTAAACTTTTCCATTAATCCAGCAGTACGCAATTCTTGATTTGAAACAATCTCGTTTTTTTCTCCCATAATTAAGCAGAAAGCTGTCTGACCATAATTGATATGACCTTTTAAATAATGACACCAGTGCAAATACTTCATTATTTTCAACTGAATTCGAGATAAATATTAATGACAGTTTATGTAATATACGTTTGTTAAGGCTTGGTTTCATATTTTAGTTGATGATTTGAGTTATGATCACAGAGATAACAGTTCCCGAAATTTGTTGTTTAAAAAAAGTCTGTTAATTGAAGTTTAAACAATATTCAAATTAAGAAAGATAACATATGTCGTCATTACTATTTTATCTTTCATCTGCAGAAAGCGTAAAAAGGGATTTTTTACCCTCGTTTAATTACAGTTAAGAAACTTTTTAGTGCTAACTGCAAGCAAAAAATGTAGTTTAAATTGGTTTTGATAGATTAATGCATGTTAAAGACTGAATTCTCAGTAACAAAATAGAAACAATGTTTAAGCAGAACAAATGGTGCCGATAGCCTAGACGGTAAAAGAAATGGAATTTCAATAGGTATTACAAAAACCCAAAATTCCTTTTAATCATTACGCTGCATACTTTTGACATCAGTAATAAAGCTTGCTGTTGTGTTTATATTTTCAGTAGCATAAAAGGAGAAAATTGTTTTTTGTTTAAAATTGTCATTGTGAAATTAAGTGTTAAATTTATATTATTACGATTTCCCAATTTTCTATTATTTCACCTGAATATTCTTAATTGCAATTTTCTTATTAACTAAACAAGCAGCAGTATTACGAGTTATTTTAATAAACTCTTTTTTGTAAGAATATTTTTAAATATCAATTGCGGGGCAGCAGTTACATGTATAAATCTACAGCACGATAAATTTTTCTATTTATTTAAACTGTTTTAGCTTTCAGTAGACAGGGAGATAAGCAGGAGATAATTTTAGAATTTTCTTGCTTAACACATTGTTGACTGGTAATTTTACTGAAAATCTATTTCATGTCACCGGCTGTTAGCACAATTTCATTCATAATCACTTTGACAATCAGATAAAGCATCTGCGTATAATTCATTGAAAGATTCTTCATTACGTTCCGTCATCGTTTTTTTTTTAATTTTTTTAATTATTAAATATTTTTTACAACAAAAGATTTGACGGGTCTTATAAGCGAGAGAAACAGCTTGTGTTATACTGACCAACACTTGCACTGTATGGTCGCCAATAGAGAAAACAACAGCGATGCGAAAAAAACGCATCACGAGTTTACTCGTGGCCGGT
Organism: Pardosa pseudoannulata; assembly: GCA_032207245.1. NCBI lineage: Eukaryota > Metazoa > Arthropoda > Arachnida > Araneae > Lycosidae > Pardosa > Pardosa pseudoannulata. The sequence goes on from CM063508.1 coordinate 46,808,174, forward strand.
CAGCAACTTTCGGTCATAAAAACACGAGTTAACTCGTGACCGGTCAACAATGTGTTAAGAGGGATTGAGATCTCTACGGTAAATTTTTAGCAACACGAAGAACAATTAGACTCCTTGCATATTAGAAATTTTACTGTAAATCTTTTCAAATGCTCTAAGAAGACTCTAAGGTGAGATCCTCAAGTTGACTATCGCTGTGGCACCCCGGCAATAATTAAGAAATAATGAAAAACTCATATAAACATTATACATTAAAATTACATTGTTTTATCTTCTTCTCCTTCCTATTCAAAACATTTTATGGAAACTGATTTCTTTATCCCGACAAGGGTCTACGGCAAAAAAAATTTGAGAATCATTGATCTAATGTTTATTGTACGAGGCCTGAATTTCGAGATACCATCTTGCTGTACGCTGAAGGAACATTTAAGAAAAAATGAACAATCTGTATTTCCTCTTGCTTTGAGGTCGGCAGGTTGGGATATGGGAGAGGGGCCCGAAATCTTGAGCAAACATTCCCTTTCATGGTTTGATTAAAATCGAGAGGAGTCTTCAGTGTGACACCATGAAGACTTTACACTCTTCAGGGTAAGTGACCTTTTAAGAGTTATCGAAATCAGATGAGTACACTCTTCATAGTGCACTTGAGGAAATGCTGGGAGCTACAAAGGTGAAGATATTAACATTAAGATCTGGCTTACTATGGTCAAGGTGTAGTTCCTCATTTCTTACCCATTTCTAGACATTAGCAAAATGGTCTGTAACTAATTATAACATTTAAATATCACATTTGGATTTTCTTACTTACACTTAAGGCATTATGGACTGCTTTTATACTTGTAATTGTGTTTAAATTTATTTGGTACAGAAAGATTCAGGCAATGATTTTTATCTCTCTTTCCTCCACAGCACTGACATCATCAGCGTCTTCCCTGCCAAATTCGTTACCAGTTTAATGATAGCCAGCAAACCTGGCACTTTCCCCTACAGATGTGAGGTTGGACTTCACGGAAGAGGTAATGAATTATCCATATTGATAAAGCTAATTGTAAGCGACGTATTAGGACATTAGAGTTACGAATTTTACCTACAAAAGTGTGATTTAAACGTACATTCATCAATATGTTTATGCTCTCATTAAAGTAAAGGTTTCAAAATAAAAAAGGTACTTCCATGCTAGTAGAATACAAATAAGGCAATCAGCTGTTTTGTAGCCACAATGAGGAAGATCATTTTGACGCCAAATCGCTGCCTGCTGTGGTTAGCGTAATTTACATTTGTACTTGTTTTCGTCTTCATTAAGTAGTTAGTTCTGATTAAATTTATTTATACTTTATATGCAGGTTTAATAGCCTGCCGTATACAAATGTAAAGTATAAACTTACTTCTCTAATATAAAATAAAAACATTTACATCATACAAAACTTGAAGAAAGTTAAAGATACTACGCTATTCATTCAAACTCGTAGTTTTATGCTTAATGTCCATTATTCTGGTGGCAATTTTTGGTCTCTACCATAATTTATCACAGATAAGACAATTTCTTCCTGAAGTTTGATATATATGCATTATAATTCTTTATGTAAGTGTGGGAATTACAAAAGTTACACAACTCAACTGAACCTATTGCAATCAGTGTTTATTTAATCAAAATATACTTTTTTATTTCAAAAGTATGAAATTTATTGCTTTCAAATTTTTTTAAATTAAGATTTACAGTAGTTTTTAAATACAAAACGTAAAAGTTAAAACTTTTCTAAAAGAAATTAATATTTTTTTTTAATATTTAGAAATATTTTCGAACAAATTTTCTTTTATAAAAGGACATGCGCCCTCATATAGTCATTTGCAGTAACACCAAAGAGAAACATATCACGTGCATTGCTTTAACATTTCTTACTGTAAAGTCATATGTTCTCCTCTCTCACATGTTGATTCAAGGCTGTCAACGTGAACTGCATATTGTCGTAAAGAGTCTACTACGTATTGTCATAATTCGTATTTTGTTTAGTATTTCATCAATTACTAGCGTGATATGGACTTTAGATATTCCTAATGATGGAGTCTGAATTTTTACAATACATATTTAACATAACTTGCGAATACTTTTAAAGTCAGTTGGTCAACTACCATTACTTCATTCGAAGTAATCGGTATTCTTTCGAATACATTTATCTGAGATAACGAAATCTGTTTGCCAACAAAGTCATGGGAATACTGCAGATTTAATAATGCTTCATATTTCTAAAATTATTCTTTCTATTTGAGTTCCGGTCTAGAAAAGGTTCAGTAAATATTTTGTTTGTGTCCTCCTGCGCATAATAAATTAATGAACCGTAGATTTGAGTTCATTCAAATTGTTCATTAAATGAAATAGACCTTCCGTAAAAATATTTTTCAGAAATCAATGAAAAAATGAATTAAAAATATCACCCTTGTTATACAGGAAGCGTTGTGTTACTTAGTAATATGGAATTTTTAAACTTATTTAAAATTTTGATGTTAGATATTGTGAAAACATCTTAATGGTATGATTAACACAAGTCTAAACTTAATTTTTCATGAAATTTAAGGTAGTTATATTGAGTTAATTTTATTCTTACATCCTCGAACAAAATCGTTGTCTCACCTCCAATCATACAATAAGAACAGTACTCCAGAATATATCTAGAAGTTTGTATCTAGCAACCCTCTCTCCAGAGTAAGATAATGGACATTAATCAAAATATCTTGTGGTATCTCATAGGTTAACCCTCCACGTACGGCTCCCTTGACTTCAACGGGGTATCAGTTTCGTACCCGACTATAGGTCAAGTGTAAATTGAGGTCGAAGAATTTTTTCACTTATTTCAATACTGATCCCCCTATTTCTCCATGTAGGTTAACGCTAGATTGCCCAAGGAAGTCATTTTGACTGCTTTTTAATTTCGATTAAAAAAATAATTGCGCATATAAGGACACAATTTCTTAGAATTTTGTGACTTTTTGTAAAACATATAAATTCGTTTATTAAAATGTTATACAAAAGTCACAAAATTCTAAGAAATTGTGTCATTATATACATAATTGTTTCCCTAATAGAAATTAAAAAGCAGTCAAAATGACTTCCTTGGGCAATCTAGTGATAAAATAACATCATTTGTTGATTTTTTTCTTTTTCTATTTCTGTTTTATTACAAAATTTCTGTAGTATTCATTTTTCGACACATAATGTTTAAAAATTATTTTAATCTGAAAATAAGAATAGCGCATGATTTTTTTGTATTATATATTTTTTGAAAAGGTTGAAGCTGATAAATTCTTGTATTATTTTAAAACAACTGATGAAGATGGGAATTGTAACATTTTGCAGATAAAGAAAATATAAAAAAAATTGCGCCGTATTTCAGGACCGTAAAGTATAAAAACAGCCTTACTCGGAGGGTTAATAGAAGTTTCAAGAATCTAGAAAGTGAACTTCTGCATTGAGAAACTTAGCTAGCATTCGTGGACACGATGACATATACCACTCTTTATAAAGGCAAATAATAGTCATAATAACTATAATGCTTAAGTATTATGTCTCTTTTACTCGGACAATAAAACTTCCATCTCTTAGAGTTTACTTGCAGTAGTTTATGAGTATAAAATTAGGAACTAGTGTTAATATTTTGTTAATCTCTCTAGCTGGAATGGAGTCCTTCTTCAACATCAACGTATGCCCCCACCACAGACCTATGCAGCCAAAACTGTACGGAAAAGT
>CM063508.1:46816915-46819415 GCA_032207245.1 Pardosa pseudoannulata
AATTTTTCAAATATTAGACTTATTTGTATTCATTCTGCTTTCCTTTTACAGTTTGGAGCCACTATTTCTTATACTTTGATAAAGATAAAAAGCATTATTTGCATATTAATAATACATTATTCAATAACTAAAGCTGTAGTGTGGTTGAAATAACACAACACTTATTTGGACATCTACCAAATTGAAAAGCAGTCATTTATTATTTTATTTTTGAAGTGTTGCAATGATAACAAAGAATGGTGTAAATATGTTCAAAATCATTGTAACTAAACTTCCTTTATAGTTAAAGATTTCAAAATCTTTAACTATAAAGGAAATACAATCTGGAATAGATAATTCTCATACTTAAATAATACTAAAATGAATTATTTGCATATTTGAATACACTATTCAATAGCTAAGGCTTTTTTGTGGTTAAAATAATACACTCTTTAGGTCATCTACCGAACTGAAACACAATTATTTTTTTATTTATTTTCGATTGTTGTATGGATAACACAGAATAGTATAAATACTAGCTGCTTCGCACCCAGCCTTCGGTCTGGGTAATAAATTTCCCATGTAAAGTTTTAGAACCATTATTATAGGTATTCGTATTCACAAAAATCTTAAACCTCGTACGCAAGATTGTTCACTAATATGATAGTTTATTAATAATGGATTATCACACTTATAACTAGTATATGATCTATGTTGCCAATAAACCGCTGCATTATGATACCAAATTCCACAGCTTTCTCTATTAATTGAAGCAATAGTGTGTTATATTTCGCACCGATGGATTCTTATATGTAGATATGCATAGCGTACAAACATTCTCAAAAATTTCATTTTAAAAAATAGTTATGTAGCCTGGTGTCCCATAGATTATCTATTATAGTGCGTTATTTTAGTTGTAGGTCAATTGGCACGTTCCCAACATTATTTACGAAACGTAAAGGGGTCAAATGATGATCGCTAAATTAAAAAGTAAATATTTTGTGAATGTATGAAGCTTTAAATTTAAAATTTTAATCAAAATTTGCATTCTATTTTTAAATTGTCTATTATTTTTACTTTTCAATTTTTAAATGTATTTTGTAATTTCACGATTGCTTCTAAAATCCAAGGTTAGTAGGTTCTTCAGATGGAGACATTTATAAACGTTTACTAATTCTATTTTTAAATTTTTGACATATATGAAAAGTATATTACTAAGAAAATGAGCAAGAATGATGTATTGAAACGATATACTTACTAAAATAGAGCTGAAACAAAAATGTTAATTTCTGTACAGTTTACAAAACAGATAACTGTTTCTAATAATAAAATTTGCCTAAAAATTGGTAAGAATTACTTTCTTAAATAACTCCCAATACTATTTTTGAATGTTAACTGAAATTCCATGTATCTAATTAATCTAATATAAAATATATATTAAAATTTAACAAAATATCGTTAAAGATACCGCTAAAATAATATAGTTAATAATAAACTCCCAATTGATCATATTTTCTTATTTTTATTACTCTCAATCAAGCATGGAATAGCTTTACTTACAAATCCCATTGGTGATGTTTAGTTGTGGCGACATTTTTGCTACCTGCCAAAACAATTAAGTTTCACACAACAGCGTATCCCCGCCAACTTGGCAGTAAAGCTCTAAGCATGTTAACCTAACATTTTCTCCTGATCTCTCCGTGCACACAAAATCTTTATCTGAATTTTGATTTATATTATTTTTGTATCCAACTCTCCACGAGCAACTGTTTCCTTATATATTAAATGCACGTAAAGCTATTATTATTATTATTATTATTATCATTATTTATTTATTTCCGATTGTTGTATTGATAACACAGAATAGTATAAATATATCAAATCCATTGTAACTATACTTCCTTTATAGTTAAGGATTTTGAAGCTGTCCAGCCAGGAAAATCAAGAACCTACACCTGGGCCATTCCAGAGCAATTTGGTCCAACCCCTACCGACCCCGAATGTCTGACATGGAGGTATTACTCTAGCGCGGACGTCACACGTGACATGTGGGATGGACTCAGTGGTACGCTTCTTACTTGCAGATCAGGAACATTGGATGCTCACGGAAAACAGGTTAGTATGGAATGAGTGCATTTACATATCTGTAAATCTGAAAAGTCACGATTTTCCTTTCGTGTCATCAGCTGCGACAAAAAGTTGACAGTAAAATTATGGTGAATCAATTCAAGGCCGTAGCCAGGATTTAGTTTCGTAGGGGAGGGGGCTCAAATTCGATTTATACAGTTTAAGACCCACTCTTTTACCCTCCGAGTGGAACACATCGAAGAAAGAAAGTCTCCCAAAAATACGCTAAAGGTTTACTGTGTCAGTTTCCAAAGCGTTCTATGATTTTTTCCTTCACCCTTTGTCAACTAGAATGAAATACGGGAAACCCACCCTCTTTTTTGCCCCTTTACTTCCGTTTATAAATAGATATATAAATAGATATTATAGATTGTTAATTTTTAATAAACATAAA
>CM063508.1:46821915-46844415 GCA_032207245.1 Pardosa pseudoannulata
AACAGGAGGGTTGCGGGTTTGGGGCCTGAGCCGGCCTAAGATCTGCCGTGTTAGTTAAAGGTGGCTGGGGAACGTAAAATATGTTAGTGAAAACAAGTTCTCAATCAATATCTCTGGAGTTAGTAGGCCAATCCTATGAGTCTTCTGCTTGGTCAATGCTTCTAAATTACGAGGGCCCACTTGAGCATAAGTAGTACTTTCACCCTACCGGTGCTCGTTAAAACGAGGGGCTCACGCCTCTGCCTTAATACTAGTCGCGTATGGCTCAATCGTGCTTGGTTTGACGAAGTGGCATCAGAAACAACAACACAAGTGTGAAAGCTCGTTTATTGACAGCTTTTCAAAACCACCACAGCAGCTTTTACGCATTCGTTGTTTTCAAAACGGCTGCCTTTTGGCGGTATCTAGAACAGAGGAAAGAGTAAGAAATCACACGTGCGATATCAAAACTTTAAAGAAGGTGTGGTATGATATCCACGTTTGTCTTCGGTAAAACGTCCAGTATGCATACAGAAAAGTGTGGCCTTGCATTATTCAGAAGATTGACTCTGTGTTTTAGGTGACGTGAACATGCTTGTATTTAGTCGTATGACGCTACATATACATATCAGTCCGTATATTCCATCCAATGACTACTGTTGTTATTAGAAACAGCAATATTTAATTTATTTGGAAACGCGGTATCTCCGTCAGCAAAAGCATTGATCTCATAACTAGACGGCTGTGGGCTCTAAGCTCGAGCCGACCAAACATCCGCCTGTTTATAAATAACGTTTGGGCCACGTAAATTAGTTTCCTTGTTGCAATGTCCTCCAAGTTCCAAACCAATTGCATATGGAGGTGTCTGGACAAATCCGGAGGTATTTCTGCTTGGTTACTGCTTCTAAATTACGAGAACTGGGTGGAGACAACTCACTTCCGTACTTATCCTCAAACTACATGTGTTCCTAGGGGGTGGGGGGGTTTTAAATGAGTAACAGCTAAACAGCATTGTTTGGTGAGATATATATGTCTGCATTGCCAGCTGCATTGGAGGAAAGACAATTCTTGTACTTCACAGAAAATGTTGTCATGACTAGTCTTTTGACAATAAAATGACTTCTATTATTTATTGAACAGCATATGTTTTTCAAATTATGTAAAAGAGTTTCTAAATGCTTATGATTTTCTTCTCTTTTTTAGCTATCAATGGTAGAGTATTTGGAAACTTAGAAGGTTTGAATGTGTGTCTTGGAGATAAAATCAGCTGGCATATTGCTACCTACGGTAAAGCCATCGATCTGCATACCGCTTATTTTCACGGCAATACCTTCCAGATCAGTGGTAAATTCAGAGACACGCTATCATTGGCTCCCAGTACACACTACACTGTTGTAATGCATGCCGACAATCCAGGTAAGAATCATATAACATTTAAAATAATAATGAAACGAATTTTTTCGAGTTATTTTCAACTACCTATAGAATTTTGTATTAAAAATCTAGTAGTATTCTTATTTCTTTTTCATACAGAATTTTTAAGATTTGTTATTTTTATTTTGTACATGGAAAGTAAAGAGATCAAAATTTAATTTTAAATGATTTTAAATGTAGTAATAGTAACCAAAGACTATTAAGCACGTTTAGATATAAAGAGTTTTCAAGAGACCTTTGTTTATAATACCTTCTACTATAAAAGTGAGATTCAATACGAATCAGACAAACAAAGTCTGAAATCTCATAAGTTATAAAGTATTTTGATAGATAAGTGATCATGACGCAAACGAAATTACAAAAACTAATAATTTTTAGCACTGGAATTTAAAGCTAGTTATTCAAAGTAGATCCTTAGATGGAAGTGTACTAAAAAACTATTGAATAACAACAAACTTACATAAAATGTTTCCATTTCTTAGGCACGTGGGCTCTTGACTGTAGAACGAATAACCATTTTGCTGGAGGTATGAGAGCTGTCTTCCATGTAGAGGATTGCCATGGTTCTCGGGGATATTCTCATGCTCCAAAGAACATCTTCTTTGAGCCAAGGAAAGTTCGAGAGTACTTCATCGCTGCAGTTGAAGTAGAATGGGATTACGCACCTATCAACAGGCATATCGTTGACGGTTCAAACTTATTGGAAAATGAGTAAGTTAAATAGTGTTCATTATTTCTTCACATTATATGATTCTGATATGAATAACAATTATCTACTACATATATTTTACTTAAAAATTCATTGAAATTCATTACAACATCAATTAGCATTATTAATTATCTTATTACCATTTTTTCAAGTTCTAAAAGAAAAGAAAATTGGGGAGTAATATAATCATATATAGTATAGCATTTACTACATTACTCCTTTCAGACTAACAAAAAAATAAGCAAATATTAGTTATAATAACAAAATATATAAACTTACTAAGATGAGTAAGGATAACTGTCAAAATATTTCAAATTTTGTTAAGTGGAAGAATTATCTTACACTTGTTACATCTTATCACACGGTCCCCATGCATAATACATTACAAACATAAAAGAATAAATGAACCCATTTTATGCCCTAAGAATCAAACAGTCATTTCAAAATTGAACTTTACTTTATTCGTATTATCTTTTAAAGCATTATAAAAAGACAAACAAGGCTTTTATCCATGGTATCTTTGTTATCACACACCATAAATTACACGTCACCAATAAAATTTATATGAATGAGATATAATAAATATTCAGAAGATTTAAGAACAGTACATGCCAGTTAACAGGAAAAGTAGCAATATGTAAACATAGAAAAAACCTTTTGTCCATCAATGTAATAGATAAATTTTATTAAATTTTCATTGTTTCTGTTCTTCAGAGAAAGTGCTACCTTTGTCGCAAGTGGACCAAACAGAATCGGTCGCATTTACAAGAAGGCTGTGTACAGGGAATTCACAGACTCCACTTTCACCCACATAAAGCCAAGAGGACAAGACGAAGAACACTTGGCCATCCTTGGACCATTTATTAGAGCAGAAGTCGGAGAACTCATCAGAGTCGTCTTCAAGAATTTAGCAAGCAGACCATACAACATGCATCCTCATGGTGTCCTCCTCGAGAAGTTTGAAGGATTCGATGACATGATTCTGGAAGATGAAGACCCTGTTGCTCCAGGAGACACCTTTATTTACGAGTGGCCCGTTCCAGAAAGGGCTGGACCCGGACGTAATGGTTTCAACTGTTCTTCATGGGCTTATTACTCTACAGTGGACGTAGTTAAAGACACTAACGCTGGGTTAATAGGACCTTTGATAACCTGTAAGCCAGGAGTATTGGACAGTCATGGTATGTATTTTGTTTTATTTTTAGAACTTTTCTTGTTTATTTTAGTCATTAATGCACTAATGAGCAAGTAAATTTATATATTCTAGAATCTTAAGATTTAATTTTGAATATCTACAATTCAAAATATAACAAAGGATATAAATATGTTGCGTACTGTTTTATAGAATACTGTACACATAAAAATAGTTATCTACTTTAATAATAATTTTAAAAATGCAACTTATACCAGTTTTATAAATTAAAAACTCAATTTCATCAAAACAAATTCATTCTACTACTTTAGTGTATAATCAGAAAATTCATATCTCTTTATTACTGCAATTTATTGAATAAAGTTCATTCATACATAACTGTATGTAGCTCGAAATAGGATTTTATGAACTTGAGCTGATGTTTAACAATGAATGCTAACTTAACCATGTTTTACTCTGTAACCAATGATTTTTCCTAAATTTTAGGACGAAGAAAGGATATGGATCATGAATTCGCTGTTTTGTTCACTATCTTCGACGAAAACCGTAGTTGGTACATAAAGGAAAATACATACAAATACACTACCAGTCCTGAAACAGTCAACCCATTGGATCCTGGTTTTATTCTTAGCAACAGGATGCACGGTAAGAATGATTAAAATAGATAATTACCTTTAAACAATATGATATACAACTCAATGTCTTGTAGATATAACTATCATTGTTTTCTGTTTGACAGATTCTTTGTGCAATCTTCTATAGCAAAGAATTTAGAGAAATTAAAAACTCTTAAGACTATGTTTGTTTCAATATACATTTCCATACTCAATGAAATGAATGTTTTAAAATATTCATGTAATTACTCATATTAAACTAGTTGTGAATCTTTCAAGACAAATATAGAACTGTAAGTACAATTAAATCAAGGAGGATTGAATTTCAAAAATAAAACAATATCAGTATGAATAGATGAATTTTATAATGAAGTTACTACTTTGCTAAACTAGTTTAGTGCATTTTTATAAACACTTTCATACAGTTAAATATCAATCTTCACTTTCAAGAGAATAACAAAAAGCATATTAAAATAAATCGTGTAAAAAAATCGTGCTTTTTATGCTACTGTTTTCAAAGTCTGAGACAACAAATAAATGTGAAACATACTTTAAATGTTTCCCATAGCTGTAGATATTCAATGAAAATTAAACTTTAATTCCAGTATCTTATCATTTACATTTCGTACTGTTTGATTTTCAAAGAGCACTTTCGCGTCTAGAGCATTCTTATACGTACCTGGTTTCATTATCCCTGCAGTTTTTATTGACTTTACTATTTGAAAAGTTTGTAAAAAACATTTAAATGTAAATGCAATAGCTAACAACTAATAAAGAATTTATAGTAATAAAGAATTTGAATTTTCAATCTTATATTTCTAAATTTATTACTGAAAGTGTTTCTGATATCGTAATTTTAATTTCATTTGTCTACTGTTCTATATTGCTATCTGCAGTCTAAAAATAAAATAGTTTAGAATCACATAGATACATATAGATCAATCATATCATTTATACTATTGCTAATATCACCTGAGAAGTATGCATGCAATATGATATTTAAAGTTTTAAAAAAGTAGCCATTAACACATCGTAATGGCTACTTTTTAAAAAATGTTTAATGGAATCCAATATTAAAACTGTTAACCATATAAATTTTTTAAGTTGTATCGATGTCGTTATTTTAAAATGAATTTTCACATGCGCGTGACGACTTCTTAAAAATTAAGTAATCGGTAATATGTTTCGTAAATTTAAACCGTTAATCTAAAGGAAAGTTTTTTTGAACTTCAAAATGACTCGTAGATCAGGAAAATTCGATATCTACAGAGACATATGAAAAGTACTAATAAAACTAAGAATTAATTTAAAAAATTCGAAAAGACTTTGAGAACATTTGCAGACAAGCGCTACAAATTACCACTGAAATATATTTTATCCATGTATTTTGCACTGTATCTACGTATTTATGTTTAAATTCATCTACACTAAAATACATAAGTTGCATATTAAAAACACTGTCTCGTAAAGTTATATTGGTCTTAGACATATATTGCTAAACATAAAAGGTAACCATTTCTTTTGTGGTATTTTTAAAAATAAAAATTCAATATTACAAAAATTACAAAATCTAAATTTTTATATCATTCCTCTTTCCCTACTGTTATGTTTGGCATAAATTGAAATTTGTTCTAAGAGCCGTAACACAGGGAAGTTCCATTTCTCTGTATTTGAAAATTGACTTAGATATTTAAAGTTTGTAAATATTTAAAGATATTTTTCTCCTTCTTTGCAGAAGGTGGGTGATTAAAATATTAATTAATATAATTAGACGTAAAAATCAGGTTTTTTAAGGTGAAAAGGGAGAAGCATCCAACATTATAAACGGGAACTGTAGCCATAGTAAAGTGGTTTATGTTTTATATACACTGTATTTTACAGTAAAATAAGCCCTTAATCCCATTTCTTTTTCAATGTAAAAAGAACCTCGTAATCTGGTTTTAACATCCAATTATTCTAATTAATATTTTAACCAATTCCCCCAAGAAAAGAGAAAAATGTCTTTACAATAGATTGACCATCCACCATACAGTCCAGACTTAGAAACGAGGGATTTTTAATTTGTTCCGCTACTGAAAGGCATTTCTCGGCTAATCTTTCCACAGATTACGAGGTGAAAGAAGTAGTTATCCTTAGAAGCTGCAGACGTCTATGATTTAGGCCATTGATTCTCAAACTTTTAATCCCACGGAACACATTTTTTATCAATTATATAACAACGGACCCTCTGAGTTAAATAATATTACTTAATAAGAAACTATGGGCTTATTTTTAATCATTGATTATAATGACTATGGGATTATTTTAATCACTGATTAACACATCGTAAAGGCTACTTTTTTATAATTTTTTAAAGGAGATGCAGGATTTGACACGAACATAAAATCTAAACAGTATAAAGCAGCATAAAAGTATAGAAAGTACCTATAAAAAGTAATATGGAAACAGGCATTTTTTAATGAAATTATACAAGTAAAATGATACGTTGGTGAATGTTTCACCCATTCTTGTGCTGTACTGTCGTGTTTTATTTGAAAGACTCACTATCATATGGATATTCTGTTCTTTATTGTTACGCGTCTAGCTTATTAGATATTGTTAATAATATGTAAGGTATTAGGGAAAATTTAGAAGATGAATTTACGGATTTTCTTTAAAATTTCTATGGTATTTAAAGCTTTCTCGAGGAACCCATGGAAAACTGTTGAGGAATCTTAGGGTTCCGCTAAACACACTGGTCTATTCTCAAAATGAAACAGTCTTTGGTAGAGCTTTTTGTAGAGTTTATTCACACGTACACACACATATATGTATTTTAAAGTCTAAAACCATAAGATGGGGTCAGTTTCGATTCTAAAAGGCTTTTATTCTTCAAAAATAGTTGTATTCGACATCTTCGGCAACAACCTCCTCTCCATTTTATTTTCAGTTGCATTTCTTTTAATGTTGCCAATCGTGGAAAACTAAAAACAGCCAAATCAATCTCGATCTCGCGACACACACTTTGAGAAACCCTAATTTAAGCATACAAAAGCTTGTAGAACTTTAAGACAAATGTTTAACCATATGTAGAAACTATGTCTAAAAATAGAAAAACATTTTTAAGAATTAAATTTAAAACATTGTTAAAAATCTGTGTGTTTTATCTATACCTTACTTTCCGAAAAACCTACTTATCTTGTATTTAATTTGTAGTCTCTCATAACTTACCTGTGTTGTAACTTTTTGTTTTCTTGTAGCCGTCAACGGAAAATTGTACGGAACCCTACAAGGACTTGTAGCTCGCAGGAACACCATTGCTGCCTGGTACATGATTGGAATGGGTACAGAGGTGGATATGCACACGGGCCATTTCCACGGCCAGACGTTCTTGAGACGAACTGACAGCACACGGCGATCCGATGTCGTCTACTTGTTCCCCGGAGTGTTCGAAACCTTAGAGATGCTCATGGACAATCCTGGAACGTGGTTCCTACATTGTCACGTGGACGATCACATGAGAGCTGGTATGGCGGCAACGTACACGGTAGAACGCTGATGAAAAGTAAAACTATATCTGTAATGAAGGACTGTACATAAAAGAAGTTATTAAAAAAAAAGACTCTATCTCTAGTTCTACAATCTCCATTGCCACAGTGAGAATAATAATTTTGCTGAAAACCGTTTGATTATCATTTTCTAGAAATTTATCTTAATGACTTTTGTTACAAAATGGATGTAAATTAATTTTTGATACCTCATTGCTTGTTTCGTCAAAGATTTTTTTCTAAAGATTTTTGTATCCTGTATGCAATAGGAATTCGTAATGGAAATGAGATAACTATAAATGAAATAGTAAAATTAATTTATGAAAACCTTTTCATCCATTCTTCTTTTTTGAAATCTTCAGTTTCATCTCCTATGGTGAAATGCCAAAACTCGCCAATTCACCAAGCCATAATTATGTATTTCCTAAACAACATTTACTGTACAATTATATCTGTCTTTTGTAGTATAGCGTTTCGAGTCAGGTTAAAAAGGTAAAAACTATTCATCCAATGTTTATTTTTTATGATTTTTCAAGCATTAGATAGGTAAATAAAATTAATTTTTTTTTATAAAAGAAGTTAACTGAAATTTATATTATGGTTTGTTGTTCTGAAAATTTAAAATTAAAAAAAAATAAACCATAGTATATTTAAAAGTTTTTACCCACTTTTCAATGGAATTTGTCATTTTACTACATAATTATACTTGTAATATCTCCTAGAAATTTCCAGGAGCTTTTAAAATAATTTTGCATTTTATAAGAATGATAAATTCCTATGAACTTAAGGGAGACATTTTGTTTCTCATTTTATTTTTTAAAAACTTAATGTTTCATGCATCTTAATTCTTTATTTCTTCCATTTATTCATAGTTATGTTTATACCTAAAAATGAAATCAGTCAAACATGGCGATCTAAGTTTTTGTAGGCAAGATTTAGGGATCTTAGTAATCTTTGTGTCTTATTTGATAACTTATTTTTAGTTTTTACGCGAAAAGACTATAAAAAATGTGATTCATAAGTTAACAGTTCTTATAGTTTTTTCTTTTGATTGGTCCTAAATCAAATAGGCCACCAAGATTACCGAAAAAATAAAAAGTCTAAATAAATGTTAGACTCATCTTCAATACATTTAATTTATAAAGCAAAAACGAACTTATGTATACATACTCATAAATTATTTGATGGAACTGTCATATAGCATTTGTAATTTCCAAATGTCTATTTTTAATAAACTATTTTGTAAATGTACCCTCCAAAATACTAACTTATTAACACTTTTATATATTTTATAGTGAAAGACATTTTATAGTTATAATATGTTTTAAAATGAATTTCAGGGTTATATGTTATACATAATTAAATATTTATAAACTGTTTTACTAATTTAATTTATTTTTCTGTTATTCAAAGATTTAAAAATATTTATTCAGCTTACATACATTGCGTGTACGATTTACTGTAGTCATTATTACGGGCAATGAATTTTTATACTAAAAGACGTTTGATTATATTCGATACAGCGTTAAGTCTTTAATAAGTTTTGTTAGGCGAAATTAAATAACTGAAAAAAATAAACACTCAGTATAATAAAATTGCCAGCAGTGCATTTAAATTTAGGATAATTTATACTTCTATGCATGTTTTATCAAATTATGTTTCACAAGCAAATCATTTATATATTAAAGAGTTAGATAATCTTTATTAAGGGAAGTAAGACGTTATTAATCTTTAAAAATTTGATTTTTTAATTTTTATTTAAAAAATATAGCAAGTGTTTTGTTAATACCAAAAAATCTGTAAATTTTACAAGAATCAAGAGTTAAATATAGATCAATTAGGATTATGCAATTTAAATTAAAAATTCGATATTTTAATGTTTATTTTTAAAAAAATATCAAGTGTTTTACCAATTCCAAAAATCTGTAGTTTTTACAAGAATCAAGACTTAAATATAGATCAATGAAGATTATATAATGTAAATAGCCGTAGTCATGTACAGAAATTGATTTTTCTAAAAGTGTGTTTTTTTTTCAGTAATTAAGTACACTTGTAAAAAACTCCGTCCTGCTAAAGACGTGAAATTTCGTATTAATATTTCTATAACGGCAATGAATGCATTTTATTTCTTTTATAAATAATATTATTCTTTTTATTTATGAAATTTGTAAGAAAAAATATCTTTTTTAGAATTTCAATCTTTTAATTCAATTTATTTTATAAAACTTTACAGGGGATATAATGGAATGAAAATTATGTTACTTAAAAGTAAATACATTTTTATTAGACGTAAAATATTTTTTATGAACTTAAAAAATAATAAAAAACTTTTTAAGGGTACTTATCTATTACCAAGCATTGTAATCTTGTTTGTTAAACACTTATTTGAATCTATATATTTAATTAAAAAATGAAAATAATGGAGAAAATTGCGCTGTAATCATGAAGTTTACATTAATGTACTATTTTATCTAAGGAGTTTCGTTTAGTTAAAAATGAAGTTTTTATAAGTGAACGATTTTAGTATTCCCTGAAGTCGAAAACGTCACAGTTCCCTTAATATTAAACACTTTAACGAATTATGAATATAAAGTACATTCTTCCTAAAACAGTGCCAAATATTGAAGGTTCTACACACTTATATAGACTGTTTAAGTTAATTTAATAGAGTTTATACTATTGATTAGAACTGCACTGCGAAGACATAAGATTTCAGGAAATTTATTCACCATTTAAATACCTTTTTTTTAGTTAGATAAAACTGTAAAATGGAAGTGATTAAAAAGGAATTTATACTCAGAACGAATTTACTTGAAAAGTAACTAAAATATTTATTTATGTACTGATATGTATGAACTTGTGTAAATGATATCTATGTGCTTTGATTTCAAAATTGTATTTTTTTATATGACTCCGTAAATATTTTGGCAATCAAAGCACATATTTATTCATACTGTAATGAACTTATATGTTTTTTTAAGCTAGAACTTACTGATAATGTAATGTCATGTAATAAATACATTAATTTAACAAAACTGTCTCAAATTTATTTATGTAACAATCAAATAGAGATATGGGATACTGAATATGCTGATGTATATTCATTTTCTTGGTGCTAAAATATATTTCAAACCAGGGTATAAAATTTCATTTCGAAAGGTATTAGCTATACTAAAATTTTTGCATTATTTTTACATTCAGGAAAAATATGAAAAATTTTTTTAATGCTTTCAGGTGTAGCATAAGGAACTTTTGGGGGACCGAAGCATAAAATAATGTAAAAATTAAACAATCAAATTATATTTATTGTAAAATAATAAAAATTCAAATTAAGGTCACCATTAGGTTTCGGAAATTTCAGAAATCCTCCATTATCACTAAAATGTGAGGCAAGAAAAAGTTCTCATTCTTTTAGTTCTTCGTGTTTCTGTAGTTTTCTTCTTGCTGAAATACCATTGATTAACCACAGACCAAAACCATAAACGATAAAAGAAATTTAAAAATCAAACTATATTTATTGTAATCTAGCTAAAACTTAAAATAAAGTCCCCATTGGGTGTCGGGAGTTTCAGAAATCATCCATTATCACTAAAATGGGAGGCAAGAAAAAGTTCCCATACTTTAGTTTCTCATGTTCCTGTAGTTTCCTTCTTGCAATGAAATACCACTGATTAGTCGCATACTAAAAACTTAAACGATAAAAGAAGTTTAAAAATCAAAATATATTTATTGTAATATAGCTAAAACTTTAAATAAAGTCCCCATTAGGTTTCGGGAGTTTCAGAAATCATCCATTATCACTAAAATGGGAGGCAAGAAAAAGTTCCCATACTTTAGTTTCTCATGTTCCTGTAGTTTCCTTCTTGCAATGAAATATCACTGATTAGTCGCATACTAAAACCTTAAACGATAAAAGAAGTTTAAAAATCAAAATATATTTATTGTAATATAGCTAAAACTTAAAATAAAGTCCCCATTGGGTTTCGAGAGTTTCAGAAATCATCCATTATCAGTAAAATGGGAGGCAAGAAAAAGTTCCCATTCTTTTAGTTCTTCATGATTCTGTAGTTTTCTTCTTGAGCTGAAATACCACTGATCAATCCAAGACCAAAGCCGTAAAATATGAAAGAAATATAAGATTCAAAATATAATTATTTAAAATATTGTAAAATAACTAAAACTTAAAATAAGGTCACCATCAGGTGTCAGAAGTTTCAGAAATTGTTACATAACACTCTAAAAAGTCACGAAAGAAAAAGTTCCCATACTTTTAGTTCTTCATGTTCCTGTAGTTTCCTTCTTGAACTGAAATACCACTGATCAATCGCAGACCAAAACCCTAAAAGATAAAAAAAATTTAAAAATCAAAATATAGTTATTGTAAAATAACTAAAACTTAAAATAAAGTCCCCATTAGGTTTCGGGAGTTTCAGAAATCCTCCATTATCACTAAAATGGGAAGGAAGTAAAAGTTCCCATACTTTAGTTTCTCATGTTCCTGTAGTTTCCTTCTTGTACTGAAATACCACTGATCATTCGCAGACTAAAAACATTAAAGATAAAAGAAGTTTAAAAATCAAAATATATTTATTGAAAAATACCTAAAACAAAATACGGTCACCATTAGGTTTCAGGAGTTTCAGAAATTGTCACATAACGCTATAAAAAGTCATGCAAGAAAAGGTTCCCATATATTTAATTCTTCTTATTCCTGTAGTTTCCTTCTTGAGCTGAAATACCACTGATCAATCCCAGACCAAAACCATATAAGATAAAAGAAATTTAAAAATCAAAATATATTTATTGCAGAAGAGCTAAAATATAAAATAAGGTCACCATTAGGTTTCATGTTCCTGTAGTTTCCTTCTTGCACTGAAATACCACTGATCAATCACAGACCAAAACTATAAAAGAAAAGAGAAATTTAAAAATCAAAATATTTTTATTGCAAAATAGCTAAAACATAAAATAAGATCACCATTAGGTTTCAGAAGTTTCAAAAATTGTCACATAACACTATAAGAAGTCATGCAAGAAAAAGTTCACATACTTTAGTTTTTCATGTTCGTGTAGTTTGCTTTTTGCGTTGAAATACCATTTGTCAATCGCAGACCGAAACCATAAAAGAATGTAGAAATTTGGAAATCAAACATATCAAAATCTCAAAATAAGGTCACCAAAATTAGGTTTTGGGAGACTCAGATATTATCACATATCACTAAAATGTCGTACAATAAAAAGTGATCAGACTTTTAGTCCTTCGTAGTTTCTTTTTTACGCTGAACATTATCAACTTTGCAGACGCACTTTGCGCACTTGTCAATTGCAGACCGAAACCATAAAAGAATATAGAAATTTAAAAATCACGATAAATACTTATTGTAAAATAATAAAAATTCAAATTAAGTTCACATTAGGTTTCGGGAGTTTCAGAAATCTTCCATTATCACAAAAATATGAGGCAAGAAGAAGTTCCCATACTTTTAGTTCTTCATGCTCCTGTAGTTTCCTTCTTGCATTGAAATACCCTGATCAATCGCAGACCGAAATTATAAAACATAAAAGAAATTAAAAATCAAAATACATTTTTTTGAAAAATAGCTAAAGCATAAAATATGAAAGGTTATCATTAGGTTCAGAAGTTTCAAAAATTGGCACAAAACACTATAAAAAGTCATGCAAGAAAAAGTTCCCATACTTTTAGATCTTCATGTTCCTGTAGTTTCCTTCTTGCACTGAAATACCACTGATCAGTCGCAGACCAAAACCATAAAAGACAAAAGAAATTTAAAAATCAAAATATATTTATTGTAAAATAGCTGAAACTTAAAATAAGGCCACCATCAGGTGTCAGAAGTTTCATTAATTGTTACATAACACTCTAAAAAGTCCCGAAAGAAAAAGTTCCCATAATTTTAGTTTTTCGTGTTTCTGTAGTTTCCTTCTTTAACTGAAATACCACTGATCAATCGCAGACCAAAACCCTAAAAGATAAAAGAAATTTAAATATCAAAATATAATTATTGTAAAATAACTAAAACTTAAAATAAAGTCCCCATTAGGTTTCGGGAGTTTCAGAAATCATCCATTATCACTAAAATGGGAGGCAAGAAAAAGTTCCCATACTTTAGTTTCTCATGTCCCTGTAGTTTCCTTCTTGCACTGAAATACTACTGATCAGTCGCAGACTAAAACCATAAAAGATAAAAGAAGTTTAAAAATCAAAATATATTTATTGAAAAATACCTAAAACAAAATACGGTCACCATTAGGTTTCAGGAGTTTCAGAAATTGTCACATAACGCTAAAAAAAGTCAAGAAATGGTTTCCATATATTTAATTCCTCATATTCCTGTAGTTTCCTTCTTGAGCTGAAATACCACTGATCAATCCCAGATCAAAACCATATAAGATAAAAGAAATTTAAAAATCAAAATATATTTATTGCAAAATAGCTAAAACTTAAAATAAAGTTACCATTAGGTTTCGGGAGTTTCAGAAATCATCCATTATCACTAAAATGGGAGGCAAGAAAAAGTTCCCATACTTTAGTTTCTCATGTTCCTGTAGTTTCCTTCTTGCACTGAAATACCACTGATCAGTCATAGACTAAAACCATAAAAGATAAAAGAAGTTTAAAAATCAAAATATTTTTATTGCAAAATAGCTAAAACATAAAATAAGATCACCATTAGGTTTCATGTTCCTGTAGTTTCCTTCTTGCACTGAAGTACCACTGATCAATCACAGACCTAAACCATAAAAGATAAGAAAAATTTAAAGATCAAGATATTTTTATTGCAAAATAGCTAAAACATAAAATAAGATCACCATTAGGTTTCAGAAATTTCAAAAATTGTCACATAACACTATAAGAAGTCATGCAAGAAAAAGTTTCCATACTTTACTTTTTCATGTTCTTGTAGTTTCCTTTTTCCACTGAAATACCATTTATTAATCACATACAAAACCATAAAACAAATGTAGAAATTTGAAAATCAAAATATATTTATTGTAAAATAGCTAAAACATAAAATAAGGTCACCATTAGCTTTCAGGAGTTTCAGAAATTGTCACATAACACTATAAAAAGTCATGCAAGAAAAAGCTCCCATACTTTAGTTTTTTATGTTCATGTAGTTTACTTTTTGCGTTGAAATATCATTTATTAATCACAGAACAAAAAATAATGTAGAAATTTAAAAATCAAAATGAATTTATTGTAAAATAACAAAAACTCAAAATAAGGTTAGTATTAGTTTTCAGAAGTTTCAGAAATCGTCCCATATCACCAAAAAGTCCTGCAAGAAACAGTTCCCTTACTTGTATCTCTTCATGTTCAAGTAGTTTTCTTCTTTTGGCTCTGAAATACCATTTGACACTCGCAGACAGAAACCATAAAAGATTGTAGAAATTTGAAAATCAAAATTTATTTATCGTAAAATAACAAAAATTCAAAATAAGGTCACCATTAAGTTTTGGGAGTTTTAGATGTTATCACATATCACTAAAAAGTCATGCAAGAAAAAGGTACCAAACTTTTAGTCCTTCATGTTCGTGTAGTTTCTTTTTTGCACTGAACTTTGTCAACTTATCTGTCGCACTTTGCACACTTGCCAATAGCAGAAAGTAACCATAAAAGAATATAGAAATTTAAAAATCATAATAAAAAATTATTGTAAAATAATAAATTTCAAATTAAGGTCACCATTAGATCTCAGGAATTTTAGAAATCGTCCCATATCACTAAAAAGTTATGCAAGAAAAAGTTCCTAAACTTTGAATTTTTCATATTCGTGTAGTTTCCCTTTTGCACTAAAATACCACTTGTAAATCGCAAGCCAAAACCATAAAAGAATGTAGAAATTTGAAAATCAAAATATATATTTATCGTACAATACCAAAAATCAAAATAAGGTCGCCATTACGTTTCAAGAGTTTCAAAAATTGTCATATAACACTAAAAAGCATATAAAAATAGTTTCCATATTTTTAGTTCATCATATTCGTAGAGTTTCCTTTTTGCGCTGAATATCCACTTGTCAATCGCAGACCGTAACCCTAAAAGAATGCAGAAATTTAAAAATCAAAATGTATTAATTTTAATATGATAAAAACTCATAAGAACCATTAAGTTATCATTATGTTTCAGGAATTTCAGAAATCGTCCTATATAACTAAAAAGCAAGATGATAATAATAATATAATTATATAATTATATAATATATATATATAATATATACATATAATATACATACATATATATATATATAAATAAACATATAACCAGCAAAAGTATCTTGCCAATTACAAGAGAAAATTAGTCCCTATTATCTAGCTTGCTAGGGCTTACTGGACAATATGAAGTCCTAATTGTAGTGCAGTCGGGGTTCCTTAATAGAGCCCCAACTTTAATAGAGAATTTAACATTAGATTTATTGAGGCTGAAAATGAACGTTTTTACAAAGTAAGATCTTTGCATCGAATGCCCAAGAGAATATACATCTCTCATTTTTTAGCACCCAAAAGTGAGCGAGTGACGTGATTTTCACTCACATGAGACCTGCAGATTACCTAGTGTTTTTTTTTTGGGAGTCAGGAGTGAACTTTAATCATTTAAATTAGTCCGAAAACCACACAGGCTGCGACATAGTTATTAGAAAAAAGGAAAGTATTTTCCGTTAATTTTGGAAAACGGGTAAAAAATTATTTCAGTTGGTGAACAAACACACTCTTTGAAATCAGATTTTTTATGGCTGGGAAATTAAGTATTAAAAAACAAGAAGGGGGAAAAGGGAGAATTTTAAATAGATATTCTAGGTGCAATAATTTTGATATATTACACATACTCATATACATATATATGTGTGTATGTAAAAGTTGGTTTCTATGTTTCATAAGATATATATTTTCTAAATAAATTGATAAATATAAATCAGGAACATTTATTTACATATTACAGGCCACAAAATTGTTTACATTTACATTAATAATTATATTTAAATTATATGTAACTTAATTTGATAATACAGTACACATTTAGTAAATTTAGTGATAATTTAGAAATGAGAAATACAACACCATTCTTTACAGTGTAATGGAGAATTGTGTCAAGATATCTTTGTTATACTGCTTGGTAAAGTCAACAGAAGGGGAAGAAACGAGTGATTATTAATGTTTATTTTGCCTAATAATGCGAGCTTGGTTGGCAAATTGTAATAAATTAGCTAAAGAGAATATATATCTTTATATATAAAGTTCTTCTGCCCATGTGTTTGAACTAGAACTTCTCCTAAACGGCTGTACTGGTTTTGATGAAATTTTGTATATGTAATTAATTTGGTTCGAAAATGGATTAGATTAACTATTTGATCCGATAGAAATGTTTTTTTTATAAAAAATACAGAATTACGCTCTTATTAAGATTATAATAATGCCGCTTGACATGCTTCACTGCCAACGTATCTGCGGCGCGTTGGTCAGCACAACGGGCTTCAGTAAGGATCGAATCTTCGTAAAGCCGATGTGGGAATTTTAATTTATTCTTATTACGTTTGTGATGACTGTACTCGTGGTAGCGTCAAGTACTTTTAAATCAATCTTTTTTCCTTATTTTTCCATCAAAACGGTCCAATTTAAAATTTATTTAAAAACATTTTACAATTTTTGGATTTACAGCGTTAAAACAGGACAACGTTTGTTGAGTCACCTAATATATATATATATATATATATATATATATATATATATATATATATATATATATATATATATATATATATATATATATATATGTGTGTGTGTGTGTGTGTGTGTGTGTGTGTGTATGTATATATATATATATACATATATATATATACATATATATATATATACATATATATATATACATATATATATATACATATATATATATATATATACATATACATATATATTGGAACAAGAAGAACGAGTGCCTATAAGTAGAATTTAGTAAGAAAGAAAATTTGGTAATCAGCTTAATTTGATTTACTTCTTTTTATAGCATTGAGAAAATAAGACCTCTGTTTAACACAACACACACAAACACACAGATACATACACACATACACACACGCATATATATATATATATATATATATATATATATATATATATATATGTGTGTGTGTGTGTGTGTGTGTGTGTGTGTGTGTGTAAACAGGGATGGACGTATATCTCAAATACATGGCTTGTTCTATTAGCCATTTGCGTGTCAGATAGTATTTGCTCACCCCCTAACAATATGTAGGACTATTAGATTCATAACAGCCCTATACTGTTTAATATTGTATTTATATAAGTGTTCCATATAAATATAATGATAATAATCAAAAGATAACTATGACTACAGAATCAAAACAAAGTTTATGACAGCAGTTATTCGCAGGCGAGAAAAGTAGAGAAAAAAGGAGTAGATTTCAATATTTTTAAAATATAAAATATGTGAAGAAGTATTCATTAAAAACAAACCTAAGTTTATGATAACAGTATTCTCAAATGCGAAAAGTCAGAAAGGTAAAGAAATAGATTTTCTAAATCCACTAAATGATTTCAATAAAATTCTCTTTAAATAAAATCTTTAGTTAGCCCATTTTAATATTATATATTCTTTAAGAAATTTAGCCGCATGTATGCATGCATGCTCTACAGACCTACTAATCCCGTACCTGTCTACATGCGTCTAATTAAACATCGTAGGAATCGAAATTTCGAGACCAATCTAGATAATTCATTATCCTTTCAAGTCCTATTTCAATTGCATAACGAAAACATATATATCTTCACTAATCGTATTACTCCAATAATTTAACTGCATACCTGTCCCTTTATTGCAAACATCATCAATAAATTAAGGATAAAAATTCAATCACGCAATTACGTAAAATTTTTATCTCTACTTAACTTTCACCTTCCCTTGGTCGAAATGTTGTTATTGTCATCACAGTTCTCTTAAAAAAAAATTAGGACATCCAATCCGATTATGTCTAATCCTTACTTTCTCCCTGACGCACTAAAATTGCGAATCAAATAAATTACTTGGTGCCATTTTAATGACTCTCGCACCACATAAACATGAAAGCTTCTCGGGACACGCTCTTTTTTCTGATCAAAGTGGCCGCGGCTGTTAGAGTCTTGAAGTACGTCTACAGACGGGAAAGTAGACACTAGAGACTTGGTGCAATTTGCCCCATTCGTGATTTTGACTGCTGTTCTTACTGGACATTCTTTAAAACACGCTCTCGGTTCACACTGGGAGTTCGGCAAAGTACACTATAAAGAATGAATAAGGGACTTTTCGGGCACACCAAGGCTGAATCTTTAAGATACTATGTTCTTGTGGTTTGTCTCTCTGCATGTGCTGTCCAAGCTCAAAGGATACCTGAAGAAGATCGTCCAACGAGGACTATTTACATAGGTGCTGTAGAAATCGATTGGGATTACGCGCCAGAAGGAAACCAGCTAGGTCCTGGTGCTGATGAGTAAGTTTTGGTGATTTTGAATATAAAGCCATGTATTGAAAACTTCATTTTCATGAAAATATAGTTGAACTTAGATCTAATGTTTTTCAAGGGAATGGAATTGGAAAAAGACGAATGCGGGAAACCCGTGTAGTAACTTGATAAAATAAGGACCTATTAACAAATTGGTAGTTTGCAACACTAAGTAAAAGTACTTAATATTTTATAAAATATAATTTATATTTAAACTGATGCTTAACGTTTTTTTAATAATTTTTAATTCATATGTGATTTGTACCAGAAAATCACCTGAGTGCAAATAACTACCACTCTATCGTCTCTACCTATGAAATTACGTACTATCTCTGTCATTGAGCTATCATAGATTATTTTAATTTTGAAAAATCTTCGTGTTCTTCAGGAAATCTTGGTACTGATTCAAATTCATTTTCGACTTTCAGTTCCCCTTTCTCATCTTACTTCTAGTCAGTATGTAACTTTCCCAGTGTTGCCAACCCACCAGCTTGCAGACTAGCTTTAAAGAGTTACTAATCATCTGGGGATCTACAAAAGCCCCTGATTAGTCAGAAATCTTTCTCCCAATCGAAACTTTATAATCTGTAAATTTAAAATAAACCTCATTCTCTATTCTCTTATTCCACATAATGATATTCTGTCGTCTCTGCCTGTGGAATTACGTACTATCTCTGTCACTGTGTGCTGTCATAAATTATTTTAATTTTGAAAAAAACTTCGTGTGCTTTAGAAAATCTAGCTACTAATTCAAATTCGTTTTCGACTTTCATCTCCCCTTTCTCGTGAGCTTACTTATATTCAGTATGTAACTCCCTAACTGTTGTCACCCCACCAGCTTGCAGACTAGCTTTAAAGAATTACTAACCATCTGGTGATCTACAAAAGCTCCTGATTAGCCCGAAATCTTTCTCCTTCTATATCCTCTTGAAACATTATTATCAGTAAATTTTAAAAAACCCTCATTATCTGTTCTCCTATTCTACATAATGATACTTCTGAGAAGACAAAGCGACAGGACCGAAATATTTCGATAACAGATACAAGAAAACGAGGAATCCGAGAATGACTTTTCAAAGAAAAAATTAACTTTGGTACTTTGGAACATAATTCGGATTAAATTAAATGAACGATTAATGAGGGAAAGCGAAAATTGGAGGAACAATAGATCGAGGTTCCTCTGTACAACCACCACAGAAATATTCTCACTTCCAAAGAATTATGACTATTACAACATTAAGAATAAAATATTTTACCTAATACTTAATTTGGGCACTGAAATATTATCTTCTTATGATGTTCATTTTTCAACCTTTAGAAAATTCTAATTTTCATCTTTTAGTACTTTTTACATGTTTCCCAATAATCCTAAATCTATTCACACATATATAGCTACGATATATATAAGGTTCATCTTTCAGATCAAACTAGTCACATTATGGTTGAACAAGTACAGCACTTGTAATCGGAGCAGAGTGTGTGATTTCAAATTCTGCTGAAAGGGATGTGCTTAACCATTCAAAATCGGCTTTAAGCAGTAGATCTCAGTCTAAGTATACCTCAAGGTGAAAAGAATAACTCTGCAAACTAAGCTTAAACTATTTTAAATTTATTCTGAAAGTAATGTTTGCGATACTTCTAAGGACTTATTTCGAAAGATTCTATGAAGTCTAAAGTACACAGAGAATCAGTGATTTAAACTCTAGTTTATATTTACCTTTAGAATAATGCTTTTATATACCACATAAAATCTTTAATTTTTAACAGTATTGAAAATTTCGGTTTGGAACAGAAATACCTCAATCGAACAGTTAAAGTTATTCTTTTCAATCTCTTACAGATTTAAAAAATCCTAAAAACTGTAAAAATATATCTTTAATGAGGTATTCTTTTTTTTTTTTTTTTTTGACAAGATTTATTTGTTTATCACAGTATCTTGTGTTGTAAACTCTTGTTAATCTATGATTCACCTGCATGAGTCATTTTTACATGATGGCAATAAGAAATTATTATGGTGTTTTAGCATTTGTCAGCATTGTTATACAATCTAATAGTAATTTAAAATAGTTTACTTCCTATAAAAGTAAGCTATGTTGAAATTTAATTTTGTATAAATTTTCAGAAGCCAAAGTACCTACTATGCATGAATAATTAATCTTCTTTGTTGTGAAATTCCATATATCTCTAAATTTATTTTCGAGTAATTGGCGTAATTGACAACATTACACTTGGTTCAAAAACCTTCGAATTTTTTTATCATGCCTTTTTAATGTTTATAAAATTATAAATAAATTAATATAAAAAAATATATTTTTCTTTGAATTATACTATGAATTTGCTATAATTGTTGAATAATTTGCCTTATTTCACCCTATATTTGGCTTATCTAGCCCATTCAAGCCCCACAGAAAAGATTTAAAGTAGACGTTTAAGAATTATGTAATTTTTGACATAAAAAAATATGTACGGGTTGAATAAAGTATATCACTATCTGCAAACGATATAATTTTATTCAACATCAGAAACAGCTATAAATTTTTTACTTAATAATTTTTTCATAAAATTTGAAACATGCATACTCTAATACTGTAATCTTTATAATAACAAACCGATTTTCTAATAAATAAAGATATTGCTATAAAAATTGGAATTTTTATGGCTTTTTACCGCAAAAGCATAACCTGTGATACGGGAATGATAAAAATTTGTTCGAATTGGATTACTGAAGTGGAAATGCACGGCAATTAAGGGTGTTTCTTGGAAGGTTTTTATTTTAGATTTTACAATATATATATATATATATATATATATATATATATATATATATATATATATATATATATATATATATATATATATATATATATATATATATATATATATATATATATATATATATATATATATATATATATATATATATATATATATATATATATATATGAATTTTTTAAAGATACAAATTTATGATATTGTGTAGAAAAATTGGCTAGCATACTGTCTTTAAGAAATTCTCAAACTGTTATTTTAAAAAATTCGGTAAAATGAGGAATTTTAACAGAATTGGTATAAATGGTGTCACTCCGTAGAAAATACTGTTTAATTTTGAATTCTGCTCATAGATGGATCTAAGATCGGGAAATTAAGCATTTCGAACAAAAATCAGAAAGAACAGGTAGAAATTTTAGGAAGCATAGGTTTCTTGACGTTCTGACCGTTTGATGATCACCTATTGGCAAACAGAAATTGTAAGAGTTTGAAAGGAAAGGGCGAGTACATATAACAGAAAATGTTTACCAAACTCTACAGTTTCGAATATTTCCGTTTATGGAAAAACAACTTATATCCAAATGACAAAACCTTCCCAGGTATTCGAATTTGTTATTATTTTAAATACAATTATTTTATTGAAAGTTCCTTCAGTGGTTCAGATTTGTTGGTTATTAAATATTGTGACTTTTGTGTCACGTTTATTATTACTGCCCATAGCATTTTACTAAGAATTTTACAGCTGACACACTACCTCACTCTCCATGCCGATAGTATAGAATTATAATATAGTTTATAT